>JAECXJ010000009.1:0-519811 GCA_018152295.1 Drosophila carrolli | reverse complement strand
CACCGACAACAAGTGAAAAAAGAAAAACCTTGGTATTCATATATGTATATGTTTGTCAAACATAACATATATTCAAACATTCAAACGACATTTCTGGTCACAGTTTTTTATAAAGCAAAGCTAACTTTTTGTCTATATGTATAAATATATATCCTTGAAATCGGCATTATGTACATTTAAATCATTTTATTACATTTCTGAACTAAAATATGTTATCCCTATACTATTAATTTCAAATCTGACTTAACTGACATAGTTTCTTGAAAAATTCAACTTCAACTATTACATAGTAATGGCTTGCGGTGACAAATACTAAGAGAAATACAATTTTTTCTGTGTATATGTTACTTCAAGAGGCCTGGGCGGACGCAATTGGCATTTGGTGTGATTTGATTTCGGAGCTGCGATCGGAGGAGCAAATCGGTTTATGGACAGATCGCCTAGCGGTTTTCTGCGACCACATGAACCACACTTTCGTGGTCAGGCGTCCCACTTTGGTGGCTCACTGTCCAGCCGGATTGGCATTTTGCCTGTAGATTTTAGGAGTTCCTACGCAGCGCAAGTTTGTTTCAAAATGGTACCACGCCCCCTCTGACGCCCACAAGACACAAGCTGTGGCCACAGTTTTGATGATATTATGAAAATTTTAATTGATATGTATTTGTTTCTTCAATACCTATCGATTGGCCTAATAAAAGTTTCCCACGCCCACTCTAACGCCCAAAAACCCATTAGAGGCTTAAGCATGGCTAGCGCCTACATTTCCGCCTTTCATGGCGCCATCTAACAGATGACTTTGGAACAGCTGGTCAAGGTGCTCAACAGAGTCAACGTTAATTCTCGATAAGAATTTCTATTAAAGGAAATTGCGATGGTTTTCATTTGTCAATACCGAACTATATCCCAAGAACTATGCAAATCAAATCAAGTTAGCCAAATTGGAGATCTGAGTCAAACAATGGCGTATGTGTGTATGCTGGTGCAGGACAAAAGCTGCCTGAGCTAAAGCAGCGCTGGTGCTGATGCTCGTGCTGTAAAGCTGCCAGCTCTAAGAGATCGCCTAATTCAAATTGATTATTTGAAATTTTTGTCCTTTTTTCTTGTGGTCACTCTAATTCACATTACGTTCATGCAAACTCTAAAGTTGTTTAGCTGAGTAACTGGTATCTAATAGTCGAGACACTCGACTATAGCGTTCTCTCTTGTTATACCCTTGCAGAGGGTATTATAATTTTGGTCAAAAGTGTGCAACGCAGTGAAGGAGACATCTCCGACCATATAAAGTATATATATTCTTGATCAGGATCACCGCCTGAGTTGATATAAGCATGTCCGTCTGACCGTCTGTCCGTCTGTCTGTTTCTACGCGAACTAGTCTCTCAGTTTTAAAGATATCGAATTGAAACTTTTGTACACACCCTTCTTTCCTTTGCACGCAGTATATAAGTCGGAACGACCGGGATCGGCCGACTATATCCTATAGCTGCCATATAACTGAATGATTGGAAATGCCATAACTTTGGTGTTTTCAAAGTTAGGAAGTTGGGATTTTCTATGGTATTTACATTTGGCCAATCAAATTTACGTACCAAATTTTATAAGGATCAGCCAACTATATCCTATAGCTGCCATATAACTGAACGATCGGAAATGCCACAACTTTGGTGTTTGTAAAGTTAGTTGGGATTTTCTATGGGTTTTATATGTGGCCAATCAATTTGACGTACCAAATTTTATAAGGATCGGCCGACTATATCCTATAGCTGCCATATAACTGATTGATCGGAAATGCCATAACTTTGGTGTTTTTAAAGTTAGGAAGTTGGGATTTTTTATGAGTATTGAGAGTGCATCATATGAATAATTTTGGAGAATATAATTTACAGAGTATTCTGCAAGGGTATATCAACTTCGGCTCTGCCCGAAGTTAGCTTTCCTTTCTTGTTTATGTCTTGTTTTTGTGCGCGCAGCGTCACAGTTGTTTATAGTTTAAAATAAAATTAAAAAACCTTTGTTAAACAAAAAAAAAAACGTCCGACGGCGCAGACGTGTAAAATTATGTAGTGTAATATTTTAAAACATTGTTTTTCATTGTCTAAATTTATGTTATTTTATGTGTTTTTATGATGTTTATAGTTTTAAATATAATTTAAAAACTTTTGTTAAAAAAAAAAAAAAAATTTTCAATGGTTGACCTCGAGCCGAAAAACACACCAAAATATATACAATAACGCTATGTCTATTTTTCGATCGGATCTATATGATAAAGATTTTTACACACGTTACGGATATTGTATTTGTTGTAAATTATATAACATACATTTTTTAGTCTTTGTAGGTCTCAACAAAATTTTATTTAATTGTAAATCAAATATCAAATTAATTTGCAAAATTAGTATAAATTGAACATGTTGGCAGCATTTTTCAAGCCACTTAATCAATCAAATGAATGAATTTCTAATACCTTTGCAGTCGGACCGAAAATAGATTCCACCCGTGCTTGATTGTATTTATAAGCAATGTCCCTCGAGGTAGGCAGATCCAAAGGGCGCAGCCTGTTAGAGCAACAAAATGAAACGGTTTCTGAACGGATTCTATCATATCTTATTCTTATATATTTTTTATACCCGTTACTCGTAGAGTAAAAGGGTATATTGTATTCGTGCAAAAGTATGTAACAGCTAGAAGGAAGCGTATCCGACCCTATAAAGTATATATATTGTTGATCAGGATCACTAGCCGAGTCGATCTAGCTATGTCCGTCTGTCCGTCTGTCTGTCCGTATGAACGCTGAGATCTCGGAAACTATAAAAGCTAGAAGATTGTCATTTTGCATGTAGATTTTAGGAGTTCCTACGCAGCGCAAGTTTGTTTCAAAATGGTGCCACGCCCCCTCTGACGCCCACAATCGCTTATATACGATTTTAAAATTTTAAATATTTCGGAAAAGTAAAAATGCAGTTTTATTGTGTTTATCAATACCTATCGAAATGTATTGTAAATTTTTCAAATCGAACCATTCGTTAAAAAGTTATGCATGATCAAAGTTTCTATCTCCATCTCCCTCACACTCCCTTTACGTGAGTAACGGGTATCTGATAGTCGGGGCACCCGACTATAGCGTTCTCTCTTGTTTTTAAATGCACATTTCAATATTTTTTGTTTTGTTATCCGGTTAAAAAATAAATAATGATGACGGCTTTCCCACACGCGAACAGGCTAAACATTGATATTCCAGATTAATCCCGCAGACATCCAACGATTGGCCTTGCGATTTATTGATTGTCATCGCAAATGCCAATCGAACTGGGAACTGAATCCTCTTGAATTGGAATGGAAGATCTGTTGGAATAATCGGAATTCGTGGGATAAAACTTTGCCCTTAATAATCGTCGCATGAATCACGTTGCTCATCAGTTTTTTAACGGACAACCGCGTACCGTTGCATAATCTCGGATGATTTAGATTCCGCAGCATTATAATAATTGATCCCACTTTAAGTTGCAAATAATGCGGCGGAGCTCCTGGCACATCCAGTGAGTTCAAAAATTCTGTCGGATAGTTGGTCGCTTCATCCTCGTCGGTCACGCTGTCAGCGGTTCTGTATGAATGCAGTTCTCCAGCGATTTCACTTTGCATAACGAATTTCAAACTATCTACGTCCTTATTCTTCGCTGCTAGTATTAATTCTGGGTTGTGGACTCCGCAAGGGCCATGGATCATGCTCGTTGTCACAATGGAGATCAGTTTCGGCTGAAATAATTGAATCAATTTGATCTGGTCGGATCTTGTCGAACATCCAAAGCAGAATGTGCGCATGTGGTAAGCCACGCTTCTGCCACTCAACCGAGTACATCCAAAAACGAACTGCGACAAAAACCTTCTGCTTAACGATGTAATTCATAAGTGCAGTGATGTCAGGTCGATCGCTAGATGTTTGTCCTGGAAGCAACAGATTCGTAATTTCGGGCCATTTCGGATTGCATGTGAACGTGATAAATAAATCCGGGCGTCCGTAATAACGGACATACGTCATCGCATCTTGAGCGTACCCATGCATATGGCGCGGGATTCCAACATAAGTAGCTGGGAGAATGGTCAAACAACCGATGTTGGCCGCGTGTCCTTCAGTAGCGATGGCGTCACGCAAGTGGATGTACTCGTCTGAGCGCACCTTCGACTGATTGAAACGAATGAAATTGAGACGCTCCGTTTCTACTTTGACGTACATGTCGACACAGTACTGTTGAAACAAACGGCGGTATCTCAACAGATGATTGTCAACATTTAGTCGAATCATCAATCGATACGCATAAAATTCATAGAGCTGACCTTCTTATTCGTTTCTTCTCCTAAAATTTGAATTCAAACTTAGTTGTAGAATCAAAAAGAAGTGATGACTTGTAAACAAAACTGTCGTTGGATTGACCATCTTTATGTTGAAGTGATACCCATCTTCTTCACAAAGAACACAATGTATTGAAGCGGACAGACTAAGATTACAAATACGTACGAGACTAATAGCTAATACTAATTTTGATGCTAAGTAAGATAAAATGAATGATTTTAGGCTTGGCAAAGAGTCGGTAGTAGAAATAATGTGGTATAGTCTATTATAGTCGTTACACAGTACTCTAAACGGTTCATGCATATCAAAGTTAGATCTACAAATATTTAATGTAAGAGGAACATAGTTCCTGGTAATTCTATTATGTACGGAGAAGCTTATGCGACCCAGTAACTCGGGACTCTCCACATCCCCGTGAATAAGTTTATAGATAAAAGTTGTGCCAAGCATCGTTCTACGGTTTACTAAGGATGGTAGATTAATTATGAGAAGTCGGAGTAGGATGGTAAAATAAGGCTTGCATTCCAGTTAAGGACCCGTAGAGCAAATAATAAAAAAGTTCTTTTGCACAGACTCTATCCGGTCTATATGTACACCATACTGAGGACTCCAAACTGCAGAACAGTACTCTAGGATTGGACGAACTAGTGAAATGAACAGAGCCTTTGTAACATAGGGATCATCGAATTCCTTTGACCACCTTTTAATAAATCCAAGTACTCCCCTGGCTTTATTCACCATAGAAGTAATATGGTCACAAAACTTAAGTTTAGGGTCAAGGAGGACGCCAAGGTCATCAACATGCGTAATTCTAGACAACGCGCAACCACCCAGCGTATACGTTGCATATTGTGGGTTCACCCGAAAAAATGTCATTACTTTGCACTTAGCGCTATTTAAATCCAAAAGATTTTCACAACACCATGTTTAAAAAGCGTTTAGGTCAGATTGTAAGTCTGAACTGCTAGAAATTTCGTTATATTGCAGGCATAACTTAACGTCATCTGCGTACATAAGGACACGCGACTTTGTCAAGACTAGAGGGAGATCGTTTATAAAGAAAGTAAAAAGAAGTGGGCCAAGGTGGCTTCCTTGTGGGACGCCTGAAGTAACTCGGATCAAATCAGAGATCGAGTTTTTAAAGAGGACTCGTTGAGTCCTACCACTCAGATAACTTGAGATCCATGTTAGTAGATCACATGGAAACCCTAATAAGTCTAGCTTTAATACAAGTAGCGAGTGATTTACTGAATCAAACGCTTTACTAAAGTCAGTGTAAACTACGTCAGTCTGCATGTTCTTTCTAAAGCCATTTATTACAAAAGACGTTAGCTCCAAGAGGTTTGTCGTCGTAGATCTTCGCCTTATAAATCCATGTTGACATGGAGATATAATCGATCTACAAAGATGTTGCAAATGGGGTGTAATAGTGTTTTCAAAAAGCTTTGGGATGGCGGATAATTTGGATATGCCTCTGTAATTACTTGTATTGCATTTATTTCCTTTCTTATGAAGGGGAATGACAAATGACTCCTTCCAAATAAGTGGGAAATGAGATGTTTTTAAAGACAAGGTAAACAATTTGTACAGAGGTCTACACAGAGTTTCAGCACAGTACCTCAGCACGCAGCCTGGAACTCCGTCCGGACCCGGTGAATAGACAGGCTTAACTTTATGAAGATCCAAAAGAAGGGAGCTTTCGCTTAACCTCGGACAAAAAATCAAGTTCGACTTGGGTATGGCATTTGAATAAGACGGATTTGGACGGGATGAAACAGAATATGTTGTCTGGAAAAACTGGGCAAATAGATCGGCAATTGCCTGATCAGAATTTGCCGTAGAGTTTTCGAATGATAGTGATGCAGGGTAACAGGCTGATTTACGCTTAGTGTTAACAAAATTATAAAACTGTTTTGGATCTTGTGAAAATTGGACCCTACAACGAGTCAAATAGCTTTTATAACACCGGGCGTTAAGCACGATAAAATTTGACCGAGCCCTTAGGTACCGAGAGAAGGCAGATTGTGAACCGCACATTTTAAATTTATTGAAAAGTCTGGACTTAATATTTTTTAGGTGTGACAACTCTTTATTAAACCATGGAGGTTTATTTGAAATTGACGGATAGTATAACGGAACACACAGATAAAAGAAGGAATTCAATGCATTATAAAAGATATTAACGGCCTTAGCCACGTTAGTGCATGAATAAAATTCGGACCAGTCATAGCCGGATATAAAAGTATTTAAAAGATGAAAGTTTGCCTTACGAAAGCAGCGGATTCGTTTAACCGACTTTTCGGATTTTTTATTCAGCTCTGTTCTTGCGTCTACAGTCAGCTCTAGAGTTGGATGATAAGGATCTTCCGGTTGTGTAAGTGGTGACGTTCTTGATAGGCAAACGCCTTCTGAATTTGAAACAAAACACAAGTCCAGTAAACGTCCTAAGGAGTTCTTAACATGGTTCACTTGGGATAGCGCAATGTCAAGCAAACCGTCAATAAAGTCATGCTGCGCTAAAGGAAGTAAAATGTTAGAGTTTTCGTCAGGGGACCATGTCGCACTAGGTATATTAAAATCACCCAATACTATTAACTGATCTCGATCTGACAGTTTTTTGGAAATGGACTGAATAACGGAAAGGTGATTTGCGTAAATAGGGAACTCAGATGATGGTGGGATATATGAACAAGTAATATATACAAAACTACCGGGAAACGATAATTTTATACCTAGGAATTCGATGTCATAAAATTCTTCGAAAGTTAGTAATTCAGACGAAAAGGTGGAGTCGACAGCAATCAGGACTCCACCTCCCCGTCTGGACTGACGATCAAGCCTATAAATTGTGTACTTACCCGGGAGAATTTCGGAGCTAAGAATATCCGGCCTTAACCAGGTCTCTGTACATACCATAATATTATATGGAAAAGAAAAACTATCCGAATACAATTTAGTCAGCTTACTAAGTAAGCCTCTTGTATTCTGATAGCAAAGAAGAAAAGAGGAGGCTAGTTTTTTGGGACAGAAGAGGATGTGGAGGGCGCTGGGGATGGTTCTTTAATGGTGTTTTCCATTTCCCCTGAACTATTCTTTTTTCTCTTAGCTTCGTACTCTTTTACAAATATGCCCTCGGGCCAGAAACTGGTGGAACACACAGATGCAAAAAGAGCACAAGGAATACCAATCTTAAATGATGATACTTTCCTAGCATAAGAAAATTTAAATTGTTCGACCTTCAAATCATCAACTTGGATTTTGTTACGGATATAAGCCGTAATATCCAATGATGAGAGGTCTGGGGCGAGCCGTGAAACAAATACATGTTTTAGCTGGGGCACCCGAACACAAGTAACCGTTTTTGGTACAACACATGCAACCCTTTTTGGTACTACAGAATTTGTATCTGTACTACCAGTATCGGCCGGTAATCCGGACGTTAAGTCTACATGAGGTGTTGGGGCCACTACTTTATTTTGATCGGACAGAGCGGAAGTACCTAGCGGAGCCACATCGATTCCAGCAACTTCGGATACCGAATCACTTTTTGCCCCCGATCTTAGTACCATTTGAGTGGCGCCTAAGATTGGCAGCTGAGCTGGAGTCGAATCGCGGGCAGCAGGTTGCACAGCACCTGCCATAGAATGCCCACCGACCGCGACTTTTTTGCGCTTTGGGGAATCGGGCTCAGCTAGCATGCGGCTAGTGAGCTGAGATTCAAGCGCCACGAGCAGGTCCGTATTTTTACGGCAGTTCCGGATTAATTCCGTAACACTGCTTTTTGTGAGCCGCCTAATAGTTATTGCCTGGTTCTCGTATACAATGCATTCATCGCAGTAGTAGCGTAGGCCACTCCTCTTATCGATGGCATCACGAACCAGGCCAGAATAGCCAAGACACTTTGCGTGATAAATTTTATCACATGTATGGCAGGGAATACTTTGCTGTCCCGCCGAGATAACTTTCTTGCAATTTTTTAATGAACAGAAAGCCATTTTCGCTGACCACGGACCACTGTGCACTATAGCGGACAAAAAAATCGAAAGCGCTCAAGAACTTTTTAATGAGAGATCAAGCAGAGCGACAGAGCGGGAGCGGGAGCGAAACACCGAATAACTTTGATGTTAGGCACCACGAAACGATATAGAAACGAAAAGAGAGAGAGGCGGGATTATTAACCGATTAACTCCGGTATAAAACACCTCTGAGAGATATGACCGTTGGAGTGCGTGCCGTTCCAACAGCGCTCAACGACGAAGAGAAAGACTGAAAAGAGGGGCAATAGAAAACAATAACAACAAACCAGCACCGAATTAATTTATAATAAAAACTTTTTGTTTACTAAACACAAGTTAATAACGATGCACTCGCGAAGCGAACGGAAAGTTGTTAGAAAAACACTTAAAGGTGTAGAAACGTTAAAGAGATTTAAGTAAACCCCGGTGGTTTCAATAAGAAAAATGAAAATTCGGAGCGCAAAACAAAAACACGACCGTTCTCTGTGAAGACGCGATAGTATAATCGCAGCTCATTTTCTTGTTCTTCGTCCAACAGTAAATCCCAGCAAAGTTGTAGCTATTGCAATGCAGGAGACCATATCCTAGCAAACTGTGGTCCGTTTGGTCGCCTTTCGGTAATGCAAAGGTTTGACTTTGTAAAATCTTCTTCCTTATGCATCAATTGTATGCGAAAGGGTCACACTGTTTCAAAATGCAAATTTAATAAATGTCGAGTTTGTGGCCGCTCGCATCACGTTTTACTGCATAGATATACAGTGTCCGAGAATAATTTAGCGTTGCCACCACCCCAAGAGATTCTTTCTCCCTCTTTAAATCAAGATCAGCCTTCCACGTCACATGTTATGCATGCGACATCATTGGACAGAGTGATTTTAGCCACGTCGATCGTAAGTGTAAGAACTAAAAACGGTGAATATATTTGGGCCCGAGCACTTCTTGACTCTGGGTCCCAAACGAATTTTATAACAGAGGACCTTGCTCACCGCTTACAGATCCGTAAAGAGGAGTCGTGTATAAACTTACTTGGTATTGGCGAGTCCAATTCTCAAGTTAAGAAAAAGGTACACACAATGGTGAAGTCGCGTATAAATGGTAGTGAGTTCTCCTTCGATTTTTGGATTTTGAAATCAATATCAGGATATCATCCTGACCAGTCGGTCAATATCAATGACTGGAAAATTCCAAAGAACCTACCACTAGCAGACCCCTATTTCTACAAGCCACAAAGAATAGATATGTTAATAGGAGCAGAATCATTTTTCGAATTATTAGCTGTTGCTTTGAAACCCTTTCATGGGGATCAGACCGCCGAGGACCCAGAAGAGGACGCCGAAGGGATCCACGAATCCACTCTAGATATTCATCAAACCCGAGACACCTGTGCGCCACTGCCGGGTGGTCAAGGGAAAAGGGCAAACTAAAATGTGCCGCGGGGCCCTTGCTACGACAAGGAGATTCAATGGGGCCACTTGAGCCTGGGACCCCCAGCGCCAACGCCCCATAACCCTTCCCATGGGTGGGGGGGGTATTTCTAACTCCTTAGGGTAGACCACGCCAAATTAGTCACGCCTAGTTATCACCATAGTCACCGACACACGACGACTCACGACTAGAACTTCCATAACATCACTAACTCTCCACGCTAACACGTTCTTCTCTCCTATCTAGCGCCGAGAGCGGATACTTCACCCCATCCAGCCGTGGGTCTTCCCCCACCGAGGCCTCTTGGACACCGCCCATGAGCCCCCGGCCTTGGAAGTTGCCACTATCCTGGTCCGAGTCAGCCAGTACGCTGCCCAACACGCCCGTCGACTCGTTGGCACTCAGCAGCCATAGTGACTACCAGGGACCAGAACAGCCGGCAGACGACGTCCCGCAGTACAGCCAGGCGAATCCACTGTGGTGCTCCGTGTCTCGACTGGCCACCATTCACGTCCTGGAACCCCTGGGCGAGGAGGTCCAATCGGTCGCGCGGGCCGCGAGCAGCTGGGTGAACGTAGCCGGATTAGGTCCACATCCTGGGGACGACACTCCAAGTTGCAGCCAGGCGGACTCAAACCTGCTTATCGCTACCCGACTGGCACAGCTGCAAGCCCTGGAGCAAGCCGAATTATTATGCGAGACTATCAAGACCACGCTCAAGGGTGATGCAACGGTTAGGACCATTAAACAGCAAACCAAACTGGAAATTCGAGATATTGATAGTATTACAGAGGAAAGCGAGATCATTTCCGCAATTAAAGCCGGGATAGGAGATACTACCGAAGAAATCACAATTCATCTGACTGGAGTAAACAGCTCGGAGCAACGACGAGCCTTCGTTACCTTAGCGACAGAAGATGCAGCGAAAATACTGAAGGACCCAAGAATCAGTATTGGCTGGACCCTGTGTCGAGTAAAAGAATGCATCGACACTATGCGATGCTTCAAATGCTTTAGAGGGGGACACACGCAAAGGGACTGTAAGGAGCCAGATCGAAGAAACCTGTGTATCAGATGCGGAGAGGCTGGGCACAAAATAAAAGAATGCAAAAACCCAGTAAGATGTTGTATTTGCGCAGCGGAAAAAAGGAAAGAGTTAAACCACCTGCCGGGGACAAACAAATGTCATAGCGGCGCAAGTAAAAGCAGAGAATGAAAGTCCTACAAGCAAATATGCACAGAAGCAGAACGGCCAATGATCTGCTGCTCCAAATAGCATTGGAGCATCATGTAGATCTAGCCATTATCAGCGAACAATACAAAACTCGGGAGGACGGTCTGTGGATAGAAGATGAGACGAAAACCGCGGCTTTATGGATTCCAGTATTCAGCACCGTTACACATTACCCCATTAGACGGAATTGTTACGTATCAGCACAAGTTGCGGACTGGACCATTATTAGCTGCTACCTAACACCCTCCGATGACATTACGACTTTCCAAAGAAAACTCGAAGATATCGAAGATGCTGCCAAGCAAGCTCCGGGAAAAGTGCTATTAGCAGGTGACTTTAACTCAAGAGCGGAAGAATGGGGCATGTCATCAACCAACTCCAGAGGCAGAAAAATTCTTAACATGGCGGCAAGGCTGGGAATGGTAGTTGCAAACATAGGATCAACCGCTACATTTAGACGACCAGGAAATGAAGGAACAATCCCGGACATAACGCTAGTGAGAAATGGCAAACAAGGTTGCCGAATGGAGAGTATTAGAGATCTTTAAGGGAAGCGATCACGAGTATATATCCTACAAGCTGACACAAGGCGATCAAAATCGTTCTGAAAATCGCCTTAGCCTAGGAAAAAAGGGATGGAACGTAAATAGACTGAGCAAAACAACTCTCATCAACGAAATTGATAGAAAAGCTAATACTATACGTCAAAACGACGAGAATATAGTCAACGACACTATGTCAATTATAAAAAAAGCGTGCAACGTCGCTATGCCAAAACGGGGAATCCCACACAGGCAAGGTCAAGAAGCATACTGGTGGACAAATGAAATAAAAATCTTAAGAGAGAAGTGCCTTAAAACTAGACGCCGCTTCACCCGAGCAAGACGTACAGGAATATTTACTACCCAGGAGCAGGAGTACAAAAAAGCTAAGAAGGATCTTAATATTGCTATCCGGAAATCCAAGATTAATAAATGGAAGTGCCTTTGCAATGATGACAACTCTGACCCATGGAAACTAGGCTACAAAATCGTCATGAAGAAACTTTGGTCCCGGAGACCCTTGCCGGAGCTACAGGTAGATCAGATGGACAATATCGTCAGAACACTCTTCCCTACTCATGAGATTAGGCCGTCGAGAAGAACGGTATCCGACCTTGAAGAACGAGTAGACATGTTTACATTGGAGGAACTTGTCAGGGCAACAAAAAGCTTAAAATGTAGGAAAGCCCCGGGACCCGATAACATACCTGCGGAGGTCTTGCAAGCAATTGCAGAGAGGCGACCTAATCTTCTGTTCGATGTTTGCATCCGAAAATGACTATTTCCCGAGCAATGGAAACGGCAACGTCTGGTTCTGATAAGCAAGGGCAAAGGAGATCCCTTATCGCCATCAGCATATCGACCATTATGTATGTTAAATACTACAGGAAAGCTCCTAGAAAAGATGATCAAACCTCGTCTAGCAGCAGCAGTTAACAGAGCCGGAGGACTCTCTCCTATGCAGTTCGGTTTTAGACCAGGGAGGTCCACAATAGGGGCAATTCAACAGGTATATTACGAAGCACTACGAAGTCAACAAGGAAATCACTACTCGAGACCTATAGAACTCTTAGCAACACTGGATGTCAAAAACGCTTTTAACAGCGTTAAATGGGAAAATATTACAGACGCACTAGAACAGAAATTCAAAATTGGTGGATACCTCTTGAAAATATTACAAAGCTACCTCGAAAACAGGAAGCTACTGTACCAAACAAAGGCAGGCGAGAAATGTGTAAAGGTAACATCAGGAGCAGCGCAAGGATCAATACTGAGACCCGAGCTATGGAATATTAGCTACGACGAAATACTACGCATAGAAATGCCGGAGCTGACGTTTAAGGCTCAAATTCAGCACGCTAAAAGCCGAGCGACCGACACTGCAAAATCACTTAGCAGACTCACGGCAAACATAGGTGGACCAATCCAGTCGAAACGCAAACTCCTAATGGAAGTGAACCACGCAATCCTGCTTTATGGATGTGAGGTTTAGGCTAACACCCTACTCGTAAAGTGCAGACTAAAACCCTTGCTCGAAGTTCAAAGGACAATAGCATTGAGGATAATCAGCGCCTATAGAACGGTATCAGGATCAGCAGCTCTAGTCACTGCGGGTGTAATACCGATCGATCTCTTAGCAAGAGAACGCCAAAAAGTCTACCAGCTAAAACAAAGTGGAGTAGCGACAAGACAAACAAAAGAGCTGTGCAGAGAAGAGACCCGAACTTGTGGCAAAATAGGTGGGAGCATGAATGCTCGGGAAAATTGACAGCTAGGCTTATACCCAATCTCAAGGGGTGGACAAAAAGAAAACACGGAAACGTTGATTACTACCTAACTCAAATGCTGACCGGCCACGGCTACTTCAGGGCCTTTTTGCACACTATCGCGAAAAGCTCACAAGCTACGTGCATTTATGAAGACGCCGAGAGGGACAGTGTAGAACACACTATATTCCATTGTGAGCGGTTTCAGTCAGAACGCACCGGGCTAACGGATGCCATTGGAGAAATATCGCCTGAAAACATATTTGATCGAAAGATAAGCAGTGAGGCGGCCTGGAATCACGTAAAAGCCGATGTTGGATCGATCTTAAGGTCAAAGAAAAACGATCTTGATAGACGAGAAACGGACGAGCCGTAGAGCTTTGCATTGAGACGAGAGCGCATGCCGCGCAGGAGGCCCCACTTCGAAGTAATGCGAAAGCTTTTCCGAAGTGGATACAGGCCTGATGAGGAGGGGTTTTTAGTGGGTGCAAGCCCCACATACCACACATACGACGGTAGTGTGAGATGCAGAAGGCATTTTCCCGCTCCACCCAAAAAAAAAAAAAAAATTTTATTATTATTATTATTATTATTAATTAAAAAAGTTATTTTTTTGCTCACAATTTAACAGATATACCTCCAAGCTTAAGAAATAATATCTTAATTAATCTTAATTTTCAAAATTGTTTAAGATCTTTCTCTAATAAGCTTCTGTATCGATGCCTCTACAATTTATGAATATTTCCTGTGCGCAAATACTTTCGACAAGAACTTCTCTCGCTGGGGCTCCAAACTTCTTTAAAAAGTGCTTCAGTCGAGAAGAGTTCTTGCCGTGAAGAGTTTAACAATTTAAGTTGAGCAAGAATCCGCACAACTTTGACAATCGAATAGTTTTGCTGGCGAAAACTTTAAAGACACACCTCGTGGGAGCCCCGCCCCTTTTATTTTATCTCGTTTTCCTGGCCAGCATTTGCACATTCATTAAACGCTACACATCAAGTTGGTCCTCGAAGCCGAAAAGGATTATTTCCCGAGCAATGGAAACTGCAACGTCTGGTTCTGATAAGCAAGGGCAAAGGAGATCCCTTATCGCCATCGGCATATCGACCATTATGTATGCTAAATACTACAGGAAAGCTCCTAGAGAAGATGATCAAACCTCGTCTAGCAGCAGCAGTTAACAGAGCCGGAGGACTCTCTCCTATGCAGTTCGGTTTTAGACCAGGGAGGTCCACAATAGGGGCAATTCAAAAGGTATATTACGAAGCACTATGAAGTCAACAAGGAAATCACTACTCGAGACCTATAGAACTCTTAGCAACACTGGATGCAAAAACGCTTTTAACAGCGTTAAATGGGAAAATATTACAGACGCACTAGAACAGAAATTCAAAATTGGTGGATACCTCTTGAAAATATTACAAAGCTACCTCGAAAACAGGAAGCTACTGTACCAAACAAAGGCAGGCGAGAAATGTGTAAAGGTAACATCAGGAGCAGCGCAAGGATCAATACTGAGACCCGAGCTATGGAATATTAGCTACGACGAAATACTACGCATAGAAATGCCGGAGCTGACGTTTAAGGCTCAAATTCAGCACGCTAAAAGCCGAGCGACCGACAACAAAAAATAAAATCTTCAAACACTTCAAAAACGACGAACTGCAAAATCACTTAGCAGACTCACGTCAAACATAGGTGGACCAATCCAGTCGAAACGCAAACTCCTAATGGAAGTGAACCACGCAATCCTGCTTTATGGATGTGAGGTTTAGGCTAACACCCTACTCGAAAAGTGCAGACTAAAACCCTTGCTCGAAGTTCAAAGGACAATAGCATTGAGGATAATCAGCGCCTTTAGAACGGTATCAGGATCAGCAGCTCTAGTCACTGCGGGTGTAATACCGATCGATCTCTTAGCAAGAGAACGCCAAAAAGTCTACCAGCTAAAACAAAGTGGAGTAGCGACAAGACAAACAAAAGAGCTGTGCAGAGAAGAGACCCTGAACTTGTGGCAAAATAGGTGGGAGCATGAATGCTCGGGAAAATGGACAGCTAGGCTTATACCCAATCTCAAGGGGTGGACAAAAAGGAAACACGGAAACGTTGATTACTACCTAACTCAAATGCTGACCGGCCACGGCTACTTCAGGGCCTTTTTGCACACTATCGCGAAAAGCTCACAAGCTACGTGCATTTATGAAGACGCCGAGAGGGACAGTGTAGAACACACTATATTCCATTGTGAGCGGTTTCAGTCAGAACGCACCGGGCTAACGGATGCCATTGGAGAAATATCGCCTGAAAACATATTTGATCGAATGATAAGCAGTGAGGCGGCCTGGAATCACGTAAAAGCCTATGTTGGATCGATCTTAAGGTCAAAGAAAAACGATCTTGATAGACGAGAAACGGACGAGCCGTAGAGCTTTGCATTGAGACGAGAGCGCATGCCGCGCAGGAGGCCCCACTTCGAAGTAATGCGAAAGCTTTTCCGAAGTGGATACAGGCCTGATGAGGAGGGGTTTTTAGTGGGTGCAAGCCCCACATACCACACATACGACGGTAGTGTGAGATGCAGAAGGCATTTTCCCCCTCCACCCAAAAAAAAAAAATTTATTATTATTATTATTATTATTATTATTAATTTAAAAAAGTTATTTTTTTGCTCACAATTTAACAGATATACCTCCAAGCTTAAGAAATAATATCTTAATTAATCTTAATTTTGAATATGAATATTTCCTGTGCGCAAATACTTTCGACAAGAACTTCTCTCGCTGGGGCTCCAAACTTCTTTAAAAAGTGCTTCAGTCGAGAAGAGTTCTTGCCGTGAAGAGTTTAACAATTTAAGTTGAGCAAGAATCCGCACAACTTTGACAATCGAATAGTTTTGCTGGCGAAAACTTTAAAGACACACCCCGTTTTCCCGGCCAGCATTTGCACACTCATTAAACGCTACACATCAAGTTGGTCCCCGAAGCCCGCACAATTTATGGCGGCAACTGCGAGTTGCATGCCTCCGTAATTAACTTGTTGTACCCGCCTCGCATTCAGCACATTGGGGCGCGTATAGGGGCTGCAGACGGTACAGGTGGCACTGCGGTGTGGTTGACTATTATTAGGAGCCCCGAAGCGATGCCAAAAACACTGAATTTATGAATGGCAAATGGTTTGGGGAAGTATTGAAGGAGGTTCGTGCAAATGCTCAACACCGTTCCACTGAGAAATAAACGATTAACTGGTTGTTTTTTAATATTATAAATATATTTATTTTGTAGAAGTAATACAATATTATAAATTATGGAATTTGTATTTATTTTTGAAGGTCTTGTTTCATGTCCTTTTGAATATCAACCGAAAACACTACATTTTGTGATTAAATTAAAAATATAATATTTTTTTTAATAAAAGGTGCAATACTTAATTTAAGCAAAAAAAAAACATTTTGTTTGCCTTATTAAAAATAAGAATATAAATATTGTAAATAACAAAGATAATAGCCTCCATACTTTATAAAGGTTTTTGTTTTATTATGTTTTTAACGTGTATTGGAGGCTTTGTTATTTGATTCTCCTCTGAGGAATTTCTCTCCATATGCCAATGTGACTGAAAAAGGAAAGGATTCCGAAGCACCACAGCAGATTGACCTTCAAACTCCTGCTACACACAGGAAAGAGACAGCACCGACAACACAGCGAAGCTCCCCGCGACAGGAACTAATATACAAGATGAGAACATTAGAGGAAGAATCTCTGACCAAGTGCAAGGCAGTAATAAGGAAGATGAAGCATGCGACAAAGAAATATCAGCATGGAAGTCAAGGACGGTACAGCTGAACTCACGGAGCTTTTCGATGTAATAGAAAGCTACAGAGCGAGCTGGAAGAAAGCTGAAATCGAAAAACTAAACCTAGGACAAAATTAAGATCTCGACCAGATGCTGTGCTAGTAAGGCTAACTGAAGGAAAGAGCTATGCACAGGTTCTGAGGGACCTACGAAATAGCGTGAAACCAGAAAAAGATGTCAGCAATATCCTGTCGATTAGAAAAACAAGATCAGGTGACATGCTCCTAGAACTGTCTAGAGGAAGCAAAGCCGAATTATTATGCGAGACTATCAAGACCACGCTCAAGGGTGATGCAACGGTTAGGACCATTAAACAGCAAACCAAACTGGAAATTCGAGATATTGATAGTATTACAGAGGAAAGCGAGATCATTTCCGCAATTAAAGCCGGGATAGGAGATACTACCGAAGAAATCACAATTCATCTGACTGGAGTAAACAGCTCGGAGCAACGACGAGCCTTCGTTACCTTAGCGACAGAAGATGCAGCGAAAATACTGAAGGACCCAAGAATCAGTATTGGCTGGACCCTGTGTCGAGTAAAAGAATGCATCGACACTATGCGATGCTTCAAATGCTTTAGAGGGGACACACCAAAAGGGACTGTAAGGGGCCAACAAGAAACCTGTGTATCAGATGCGGAGAGGCTGGGCACAAAATAAAAGAATGCAAAAACCCAGTAAGATGTTGTATTTGCGCAGCGGAAAAAGGAAAGAGTTAAACCACCTTCCGGGGACAAACAAATGTCATAGCGGCGCAAGTAAAAGCAGAGAATGAAAGTCCTACAAGAAAATATGCACAGAAGCAGAACGGCCAATGTTCTTCTTCTCCAAATAATATTGAAGCATCATGTAGATCTAGCCATTATCAGCGAACAATACAAAACTCGGGAGGACGGTCTGTGGATAGAAGATGAGACGAAAACCGCGGCTTTATGGACCCCAGTATTCAGCACCGTTACACATTACCCCATTA
The DNA here is from genome assembly GCA_018152295.1 of Drosophila carrolli. Lineage (NCBI taxonomy): Eukaryota > Metazoa > Arthropoda > Insecta > Diptera > Drosophilidae > Drosophila > Drosophila carrolli. The sequence goes on along the minus strand of JAECXJ010000009.1, from coordinate 501,656 downwards.
GACGGAATTGTTACGTATCAGCACAAGTTGCGGACTGGACCATTATTAGCTGCTACCTAACACCCTCCGATGACATTACGACTTTCCAAAGAAAACTCGAAGATATCGAAGATGCTGCCAAGCAAGCTCCGGGAAAAGTCCTATTAGCAGGTGACTTTAACTCAAGAGCGGAAGAATGGGGCATGTCATCAACCAACTCCAGAGGCAGAAAAATTCTAAACATGGCGGCAAGGCTGGGAATGGTAGTTGCAAACATAGGATCAACCGCTACATTTAGACGACCAGGAAATGAAGGAACAATCCCGGACATAACGCTAGTGACGGAAGAAATGGCAAACAAGGTTGCCGAATGGAGAGTATTAGAGATCTTTAACGGAAGCGATCACGAGTATATATCCTACAAGCTGACACAAGGCGATCAAAATCGTTCTGAAAATCGCCTTAGCCTAGGAAAAAAGGGATGGAACGTAAATAGACTGAGCAAAACAACTCTCATCAACGAAATTGATAGAAAAGCTAATACTATACGTCAAAACGACGAGAATATAGTCAACGACACTATGTCAATTATAAAAAAAGCGTGCAACGTCGCTATGCCAAAACGGGGAAACCCACACAGGCAAGGTCAAGAAGCATACTGGTGGACAAATGAAATAAAAATCTTAAGAGAGAAGTGCCTTAAAACTAGACGCCGCTTCACAGACGTACAGGAATATTTACTACCCAGGAGCAGGAGTACAAAAAAGCTAAGAAGGATCTTAATATTGCTATCCGGAAATCCAAGATTAATAAATGGAAGTGCCTTTGCAATGATGACAACTCTGACCCATGGAAACTAGGCTACAAAATCGTCATGAAGAAACTTTGGTCCCGGAGACCCTTGCCGGAGCTACAGGTAGGTCAGATGGACAATATCGTCAGAACACTCTTCCCTACTCATGAGATTAGGCCGTCGAGAAGAACGGTGTCCGACCTTGAAGAACGAGTAGACATGTTTACATTGGAAGAACTTGTCAGGGCAACAAAAAGCTTTAAAAGTGGGAAAGCCCCGGGACCCGATAACATACCTGCGGAGGTCCTGCAAGCAATTGCAGAGAGGCGACCTAATCTTCTACTCGATATGTTTAATGCTTGCATCCGAAAAGGAATATTTCCCGAGCAATGGAAACTGCAACGTCTGGTTCTGATAAGCAAGGGCAAGAGAAGATCCCTTATCGCCATCAGCATATCGACCATTATGTATGCTAAATACTACAGGAAAGCTCCTAGAGAAGATGATCAAACCTCGTCTAGCAGTAGCAGTTAACAGAGCCGGAGGACTCTCTTCTATGCAGTTCGGTTTTAGACCAAGGAGGTCCACAATAGGGGCAATTCAAAAGGTATATTACGAAGCACTACGAAGTCAACAAGGAAATCACTACTCGAGACCTATAGAACTCTTAGCAACACTGGATGTTTTGACAGCTTTTGACGCTTTTAACAGCGTTAAATGGGAAAATATTACAGACGCACTAGAACAGAAATTCAAAATTGGTGGATACCTCTTGAAAATATTACAAAGCTACCTCGAAAACAGGAAGCTACTGTACCAAACAAAGGCAGGCGAGAAATGTGTAAAGATAACATCAGGAGCAGCGCAAGGATCAATACTGAGACCCGAGCTATGGAATATTAGCTACGACGAAATACTACGCATAGAAATGCCGGAAGACACGACCTTATTAGGATACGCAGACGATATAGTTCCAGTTATCTCGACTCGTAACCCCGAAAACATACAGCGTAAGCTAAACCAGGTGATGCGCCGGGTGAAAGGATGGATGGACAATAACGGTTTGCAGCTGGCCACGGAAAAACCGAGTTGTTGCTAGTAACAACGAAGCAGTTTCCACTAGAAATAGATATGGGAGTAGGAGAAAATGTCATTAGGACGCAGAAAGTGATAAAATATCTAGGAGTTCGTCTTGAGCCCAAACTGACGTTTAAGGCTCAAATTCAGCACGCTAAAAGCCGAGCGACCGACACTGCAAAATCACTTAGCAGACTCACGGCAAACATAGGTGGACCAATCCAGTCGAAACGCAAACTCCTAATGGAAGTGAACCACGCAATCCTGCTTTATGGATGTGAGGTTTAGGCTAACACCCTACTCGTAAAGTGCAGACTAAAACCCTTGCTCGAAGTTCAAAGGACAATAGCATTGAGGATAATCAGCGCCTATAGAACGGTATCAGGATCAGCAGCTCTAGTCACTGCGGGTGTAATACCGATCGATCTCTTAGCAAGAGAACGCCAAAAAGTCTACCAGCTAAAACAAAGTGGAGTAGCGACAAGACAAACAAAAGAGCTGTGCAGAGAAGAGACCCTGAACTTGTGGCAAAATAGGTGGGAGCATGAATGCTCGGGAAAATGGACAGCTAGGCTTATACCCAATCTCAAGGGGTGGACAAAAGGAAACACGGAAACGTTGATTACTACCTAACTCAAATGCTGACCGGCCACGGCTACTTCAGGGCCTTTTTGCACACTATCGCGAAAAGCTCACAAGCTACGTGCATTTATGAAGACGCCGAGAGGGACAGTGTAGAACACACTATATTCCATTGTGAGCGGTTTCAGTCAGAACGCACCGGGCTAACGGATGCCATTGGAGAAATATCGCCTGAAAACATATTTGATCGAATGATAAGCAGTGAGGCGGCCTGGAATCACGTAAAAGCCTATGTTGGATCGATCTTAAGGTCAAAGAAAAACGATCTTGATAGACGAGAAACGGACGAGCCGTAGAGCTTTGCATTGAGACGAGAGCGCATGCCGCGCAGGAGGCCCCACTTCGAAGTAATGCGAAAGCTTTTCCGAAGTGGATACAGGCCTGATGAGGAGGGGTTTTTAGTGGGTGCAAGCCCCACATACCACACATACGACGGTAGTGTGAGATGCAGAAGGCATTTTCCCCCTCCACCCAAAAAAAAAAAAAAAAAAAATATTATTATTATTATTATTATTATTATTATTATTATTATTATTATTATTATTATTATTATTATTATTATTATTATTATTATTATTATTATTAAAAAAGTTATTTTTTTGCTCACAATTTAACAGATATACCTCCAAGCTTAAGAAATAATATCTTAATTAATCTTAATTTTCAAAATTGTTTAAGATCTTTCTCTAATAAGCTTCTGTATCGATGCCTCTACAATTTATGAATATTTCCTGTGCGCAAATACTTTCGACAAGAACTTCTCTCGCTGGGGCTCCAAACTTCTTTAAAAAGTGCTTCAGTCGAGAAGAGTTCTTGCCGTGAAGAGTTTAACAATTTAAGTTGAGCAAGAATCCGCACAACTTTGACAATCGAATAGTTTTGCTGGCGAAAACTTTAAAGACACACCCCGTTTTCCCGGCCAGCATTTGCACACTCATTAAACGCTACACATCAAGTTGGTCCCCGAAGCCCGCACAATTTATGGCGGCAACTGCGAGTTGCATGACTCCGTAATTAACTTGTTGTACCCGCCTCGCATTCAGCACATTGGGGCGCGTATAGGGGCTGCAGACGGTACAGGTGGCACTGCGGTGTGGTTGACTATTATTAGGAGCCCCGAAGCGATGGCAAAAACACTGAATTTATGAATGGCAAACGGTTTGGGGAAGTATTGAAGGAGGTTCGTGCAAATGCTCAACACCGTTCCACTGAGAAATAAACGATTAACTGGTTGTTTTTTAATATTATAAATATATTTATTTTGTAGAAGTAATACAATATTATAAATTATGGAATTTGTATTTATTTTTGATGGTCTTGTTTCATGTCCTTTTGAATATCAACCGAAAACACTACATTTTGTGATTAAATTAAAAATATAATATTTTTTTTAATAAAAGGTGCAATACTTAATTTAAGCAAAAAAAAAAACATTTTGTTTGCCTTATTAAAAATAAGAATATAAATATTGTAAATAACAAAGATAATTGCCTCCATACTTTATAAAGGTTTTTGTTTTATTATGTTTTTAACGTGTATTGGAGGCTTTGTTATTTGATTCTCCTCTTAGGAATTTCTCTCCATATGCCAATGTGACTGAAAAAGGAAAGGATTCCGAAGCACCACAGCAGATTGACCTTCAAACTCCTGCTACACACAGGAAAGAGACAGCACCGACAACACAGCGAAGCTCCCCGCGACAGGAACTAATATACAAGATGAGAACATTAGAGGAAGAATCTCTGACCAAGTGCAAGGCAATAATAAGGAAGATGAAGCATGCGATGCAAAAACAAAGAAATATCAGCATGGAAGTCAAGGATGGTACAGCTGAACTCACGGAGCTTTTCGATGTAATAGAAAGCTACAGAGCGAGCTGGAAGAAAGCTAAAATCGAAAAACTAAACCTAGGACAAAATTAAGATCTCGACCAGATGCTGTGCTAGTAAGGCTAACTGAAGGAAAGAGCTATGCACAGGTTCTGAGGGACCTACGAAATAGCGTGAAACCAGAAAAAGATGTCAGCAATATCCTGTCGATTAGAAAAACAAGATCAGGTGACATGCTTCTAAAACTGTCTAGAGGAAGCAAAGCCGAATTAGATCTAGCCATTATCAGCGAACAATACAAAACTCGGGAGGACGGTCTGTGGATAGAAGATGAGACGAAAACCGCGGCTTTATGGATCCCAGTATTCAGCACCGTTACACACCATACCCCCACTAGACGGAATTGTTACGTATCAGCACAAGTTGCGGACTGGACCATTATTAGCTGCTACCTAACACCCTCCGATGACATTACGACTTTCCAAAGAAAACTCGAAGATATCGAAGATGCTGCCAAGCAAGCTCAGGGAAAAGTCCTATTAGCAGGTGACTTTAACTCAAGAGCGGAAGAATGGGGCATGTCATCAACCAACTCCAGAGGCAGAAAAATTCTAAACATGGCGGCAAGGCTGGGAATGGTAGTTGCAAACATAGGATCAACCGCTACATTTAGACGACCAGGAAATGAAGGAACAATCCCGGACATAACTCTAGTGACGGAAGAAATAGCAAACAAGGTTGCCGAATGGAAAGTTTTAGAGATCTTTAACGGAAGCGATCACGAGTATATATCCTACAAGCTGACACAAGGCGATCAAAATCGTTCTGAAAATCGCCTTAGCCTAGGAAAAAAGGGATGGAACGTAAATAGACTGAGCAAAACAACTCTCATCAACGAAATTGATAGAAAAGCTAATACTATACGTCAAAACGACGAGAATATAGTCAACGACACTATGTCAATTATAAAAAAAGCGTGCAACGTCGCTATGCCAAAACGGGGAAACCCACACAGGCAAGGTCAAGAAGCATACTGGTGGACAAATGAAATAAAAATCTTAAGAGAGAAGTGCCTTAAAACTAGACGCCGCTTCACCCGAGCAAGACGTACAGGAATATTTACTACCCAGGAGCAGGAGTACAAAAAGCTAAGAAGGATCTTAATATTGCTATTCGGAAATCCAAGATTAATAAATGGAAGTGCCTTTGCAATGATGACAACTCTGACCCATGGGGACTAGGCTACAAAATCGTCATGAAGAAACTTTGGTCCCGGAGACCCTTGCCGGAGCTACAGGTAGATCAGATGGACAATATCGTCAGAACACTCTTCCCTACTCATGAGATTAGGACGTCGAGAAGAACGGTGTCCGGCCTTGAAGAACGAGTAGACATGTTTACATTGGAAGAACTTGTCAGGGCAACAAAAAGCTTTAAAAGTGGGAAAGCCCCGGGACCCGATAACATACCTGCGGAGGTCCTGCAAGCCATTGCAGAGAGGCGACCTAATCTTCTACTCGATATGTTTAATGCTTGCATCCGAAAAGGACTATTTCCCGAGCAATGGAAACTGCAACGTCTGGTTCTGATAAGCAAGGGCAAAGGAGATCCCTTATCGCCATCAGCATATCGACCATTATGTATGCTAAATACTACAGGAAAGCTCCTAGAGAAGATGATCAAACCTCGTCTAGCAGCAGCAGTTAACAGAGCCGGAGGACTCTCTCCTATGCAGTTCGGTTTTAGACCAGGGAGGTCCACAATAGGGGCAATTCAAAAGGTATATTACGAAGCACTACGAAGTCAACAAGGAAATCACTACTCGAGACCTATAGTACTCTTAGCAACACTGGATGTCAAAAACGCTTTTAACAGCGTTAAATGGGAAAATATTACAGACACATTAGAACAGAAATTCAAAATTGGTGGATACCTCTTGAAATTATTACAAAGCTACCTCGAAAACAGGAAGCTACTGTACCAAACAAAGGCAGGCGAGAAATGTGTAAAGGTAACATCAGGAGCAGCGCAAGGATCAATACTGAGACCCGAGCTATGGAATATTAGCTACGACGAAATACTACGCATAGAAATGCCGGAAGACACGACCTTAGTAGGATACGCAGACGATATAGTTGCAGTTATCTCGGCTCGTAACCCTGAAAACATATAGCGTAAGCTAAACCAGGTGATGCGCCGGGTGAAAGGATGGATGGACAATAACGGTTTGCAGCTGGCCACGGAAAAAACCGAGTTGTTGCTAGTAACAACGAAGCAGTTTCCACTAGAAATAGATATGAGAGTAGGAGAAAATATCATTAGGACGCAGAAAGTGATAAAATATCTAGGAGTTCGTCTTGAGCCCAAACTGCACGCTAAAAGCCGAGCGACCGACACTGCAAAATAACTTAGCAGACTCATGGCAAACATAGGTGGACCAATCCAGTCGAAACGCAAACTCCTAATGGAAGTGAACCACGCAATCCTGCTTTATGGATGTGAGGTTTGGGCTAACACCCTACGCGTAAAGTGCAGACTAAAACCCTTGCTCGAAGTTCAAAGGACAATAGCATTGAGGATAATCAGCGCCTATAGAGCGCCTATATCAGGATCAGCAGCTCTAGTCACTCTAGTGTAATACCGATCGATCTCTTAGCAAGAGAACGCCAAAAAGTCTACCAGCTAAAACAAAGTGGAGTAGCGACAAGACAAACAAAAGAGCTGTGCAGAGAAGAGACCCTGAACTTGTGGCAAAATAGGTGGGAGCATAAATGCTCGGGACAATGGACAGCTAGGCTTATAGCCAATCTCAAGGGGTGGACAAAAAGGAAACACGGAAACGTTGATTACTACCTAACTCAAATGCTGACCGGCCACGGCTACTTCAGGGCCTTTTTGCACACTATCGCGAAAAGCTCACAAGCTACGTGCATTTATGAAGACGCCGAGAGGGACAGTGTAGAACACACTATATTCCATTGTGAGCGGTTTCGATCAGAACGCACCGGACTAACGGATGCCATCGGAGAAATATCGCCTGAAAACATAGTTGATCGAATGATAAGCAGTGAGGCGGCCTGGAATCACGTAAAAGCCTATGTTGGAACGATCTTAAGGTCAAAGAAAAACGATCTTGATAGACGAGAAACGGATGAGCCGTAGAGCTTTGCATTGAGACGAGAGCGCATGCCGCGCAGGAGGCCCCACTTCGAAGTAATCCGAAAGCTTTTCCGAAGTGGATACAGGCCTGATGAGGAGGGGTTTTTAGTGGGTGCAAGCCCCACATACCACACATACGACGGTAGTGTGAGCTGCAAAAGGCATTTTCCGCCCTCCGCCAAAAAAAAAAAAAAATTATTATTATTATTATTATTATTATTATTATTATTATTATTATTATTATTATTATTATTATTATTATTATTATTATTATTATTATTATATTATTATTATTATTTTTATCATTATTTGTTTTTTGTTTTATAATAATTTCATATTTTATTTTTATACCCTTGCAGGGGGTATTATGCAGAGGGTATTATAATTTCAGACAAAAGTTTGCAACGCAGTTAAAGTGAAATTTCCAACCCTATAAAGTATATATATTCTTGATCACCATCACCAGGAGAGTCAATCTAGCCATTTCAGTCTGTCCGTCCGTTTCAACGCAAACTAGTCCCTCAGTTTTAAAGCTGTCTGCTTTAAACTTGTCTTTCTATTGCAGGTAGTATATAAGTCGGAACGAGCCGGATCGGGCGACTATATCATATAGCTCCCATAGGAACAACCGGAAAGAAATTCAACAAAATTATAACTTTGTTGTTATACCCTTGGAGAGGGTATTATAATTTTGGTCAAAAGTGTGCAACGCAGTGAAGGAGACATCTCCGACCCTATAAAGTATATAAGTTTTTGATCAGGATAGCGTCCTGAGTTGATATTAGCATGTATCCGTCCGTCTGTCTGTTCTACGCGAACTAGTCTCTCAGTTTTAAAGATATCGAATTGAAACTTTGCACACACCCTTCGTTCCTTTCCACGCAGTATATAAGACGGAACGGCCGGGATCGGCCGAATATATCCTATAGCCGCCATATAACTGATTGATCGGAAATGCCATAACTTTGGTGTTTGTAAATAGACGGAACGGCCGGGATCGGCCGACTATATCCTATAGCCGCCATATAACTGATTGATCGGAAATGCCATAACTTTGGTGTTTGTAAAGTTAGGAAGTTGGGATTTCCTATGAGTTTTATTTTTAGTCAATTAATCCGACTTACCAAATTGCACAAGTATCGGCATTCAATTTTTTTTTAAGTTTATAATCGATACAATTATGATTCAAAATATAATATAACAAAACAATAAATTTCAAAAAACGTAATGAACTTAAAAATAATTTTTAATGCTACCTAATGCTGAAGAGGAAATGCCAATTAAATGGGAGTTTCAGCAGGATAATGACCCGAAGCATTCTTCAAAGCTGGGTAACTTCCTAACTTTACAAACACCAAAGTTATGTCCCATAGCCGCCATATAACTGATTGATCGGAAATGCCATAACTTTGGTGTTTGTAAAGTTAGGCCTTTATTTTTGGCCAATCAGTCCGACCTACGAGGGCGCAGAGCTGCCTCAACGTTGACTTCCGCTGCAGAGGCTTCCAGATCAGCGGGGTCCACATCTAAGATCTTCGCAAAGTATTCCCTAGTACCTGCAATAAATTTTATTAGTTAATTTTAAACCACAAATATAAGTCTGGCGACATTCTCTCGTTCTCCAAGATGTTCTGCTCCATGTTGTGAGTATGGTATGCGCTTAGGAAAGAGTGGAGCAACACTTAGTGCTGTCACACGGGTCGAACAGTAATTAATTAATTATTACAGGTATAAACAGCAACAAAATTTGCCTCTAGAGTGACTAATCACCCTGTGAAAACCAAATGAGACATAGACTAAGACAAGTGCATAAAGGAATAAAAACTCTTGTGTTTAAAATGCTCCATCAACTTATGTTGTATGGTTAGTGGATTCATGCAATTTCGCCTACGCACTCTTTACAAACATATACAGCATATTAATTTGTCATGAACGTGGCCATCTTATATATACTGCCATGGAAAAAATAATAGAAACGACAATTTTTTTTCGTATTTTTCAACCTTTTCTTCAGTCAATTTTTTTTTTACGTTTAATAATTTTGATTGATAGTCGATACAAATATGTTTCAAAATATAACAAAACAATAATTTTCAAAAAACATTATGATCTAAAAATTTAAATTTTTAGGCCTGGAAAAAATAATAGAAACGTCTGATTTAATTCTATGAAAAACAGTTTTGTAGCTTCAAAGCCTATTAGTTTAGATTGTAACTTTAACATATAGTTGTGCCATCGTAATTTATAATGACTTCGGTTCACCGGCACAAAGTCCAATTGAAGTACCACTCAAATTGGCTTTCCACAAATTGTTTTTTCAATCGGGAGCTACCAACTAGAAAAGGGTCCACTTTGACAATTTCAAAGATACAAATCTTCAACCTCCCCTTTTTGACTTAAACCCACTGTACGGTCTTGCCCCTGTGTAATCCGATAGTGGAAGCAACCTGCCCTTGTGCAGGTTCAAAATGCGAGTGTGTGTTGATGTGTGTCTGCCCGTGTGCAGACTAGAGTCCAAGAAATGCCATGAAATAGAATGTTTGTCTGTGTCTTTCAGAGATCTGTATTGAACTGATTTCGCTGCTGAGTACAAAGTTTCATATACGTGACGAGCGTGCAAGTTCGTTTCAGTTACAGTAAAGTGGATCTTATTTATTATTATTTATCTTATTTTATCTTATATACAATTCGGGTTATGAATTTAGGATTCTATAACAATATAAATTAAATGTCGTGCTCCAACATCCTCCCCCCGTTGGAAGGACTCTGGTTCTTGTAACAGATTGCTTAAACTGGGAGCGGCGCAATTTTGCAGATGGGTCGGCGAGTTCTCCTTTCATCGTCTTTATGTCGACAACTCTTACTTTTCCGTCAGCTCCAGAACAAATGTTTAAGATTCGACCGAGAGACCACTGCTGAGGTGGAGTGTTGTCATCATAGATGATCACTAGCTGTCCAGGCGTGATGTTGGCTTGCGGCGTCAACCATTTGTTTCGAAGTTGCAACGTGGAAGGTAGTCCCGTCGCCAGAGCTTCCACAACTGCTGCTTGAGGTATGGGACTCGCTGCCAGCGAGTCAGACTGTTGGGATTTCGATCCTGCAGGCATGGTTCCGGAAGCGCCTTTAGAGACGAACCTAACAAAAAATGCGATGGGGTTAGAGCCTCTCCGTCGTTCGGATCCTCGGATATCGGCGATATTGGTCTCGAGTTAAGGACTGCTTCGACCTCAATGGCAACAGTTTGCAGCTCCTCGTAAGTAAGACCAGAATTGCCAATGTTTTTCACCAGCAAATGTTTCATCGATTTCACCGCCGCTTCCCAGAGCCCGCCGAAGTGCGGCGCACGCGGAGGGATGAAATGAAACGAGACGCCTGATGAAGCGGTAAACGTTTGTAGGTCTTGCAGCGCCTGCTGACTGAAGAGCTGCGTCCTGAATTCGTCGAGTTGGAAATGAGCACCAACAAAATTAGTTGCGTTGTCGCACCAAATGCTCTCTGGAAGTCCTCTGCGTCCAACGAAGCGCTTTAAACATAAAACAAAGGTATTAGTGGAGAGGTCTGATACAAGTTCAACGTGAACTGCTTTGGTCGCAAAGCAGATGAATACGGCCATATAAGTTTTATATGGAACCTTTCCACGAATCCGATAGGAGGTAGAAAATGGTCCACATAGATCTACTTCTGAGATGGCAAACGGCTTGGTCAGGGTCAGCCTTTCCGCTGGCAGGGATCCCATAATTTGTTGCATTAGCCTGGGTTTGTAATGGCAACAATGAACACAATTTTTGACCACCTTGGTGGTGATGCGACGAGCATTTGCGGTCCATATTTTAAGTCTTAGTAATCCAATTAGCGCTTTGGGGCCTGCATGCAAATTGACTTTGTGAAGATGTTCAAAGTACTTATAGGTGAACAAGTGATCGCTAGGAAGAAGCAATGGGAATTTCGCATCGACAGGGATTGGGGAGTTTGCTAGACGGCCGCCGACTCGAATTACTTGTATAGATCGATTGCCAATATCAGCTTCAGCTACGAACGGAGTCAATTTTCTAAGATTTGGACTACGACGATTTCCCTTTTGTATGTCAATTAAATCCGTTGCAAAACTTTGGCTTTGAATTGTGGAGACGATGTAGATAAATGCCTTCTGAATTTCATTGGCCTCAAGTTCGTTTGGCTGTGAGGCACAAAGCTCTTTGCTGGGAGAAACGCCGTTGAAAACTCGAAATATGAAAGCTACGATCCGAACAATTCGAGTATATGAAGAGATTCTACTGATGAGCCTTTCAATTATTGTTCTCTCGATGCTGCTATCGTCACATTTAAAAGTTACCACTTTTCGCAATTCTAATGCGTTGTCCGCTGAGTTGGCAATTGATTTTTCCTTTGGCCAAGTGCATTCGTTGAAGCGAAGAAATGTTGGTCCGCTGAACCAGATTGTGTTTTGTAGATCGGCTGCGGCACATCCTCGCGAAACGATATCCGCTGGATTCTCCTTACCCGGAAAATGTCGCCATTTGATGTTCGCGGACTTTATTTGATCCCACTTAAGCTGGGATGTGTGCATTGTAATCCAGTGTAAGACAATTGTCGAGTCTGACCAAAAAGTAACCTTCTTGGATATATTCTCAAACTTATGTTTGATTTTATCCCATGTTTCGCAAAGATTTTGCAATTACTAAACGCGAAATAGCTTGTTTTCCTTGAGATGATCGGAGATAAATACAGCACCCGTATGCACACTCTAAGGCGTCTGCGAACCCGTGTATCTCGCACTCCATACTAGACGAGGAATTGACGAACCTTGGAATTTCAATTTGGTTTAAAATGTGTAAATCAGGCTCGATTTGCCGCCATCTTTCTTGCAGCGCATCAGGCACTCAAGACTATTCCTCCAAAGTTCTTGTACAAAATTTTGTACCTGATAATGATTGGACTTAGGAGTCCAAGGATGTCGTACAAACTTGCAATGACAGAAATAATTTGCCTCTTGGAGGAAGCTTCGGATTTCGGCAGATCAAAGCGGAAACAAAATATAAAATAATAAAATAAATAATAAAATAAATAATAAAAATAATAAATAAAAATAAAATACTCTCCTAAAAATCACTCTCACCGCTAAAGTTCCATTTTGACAACTTTAAACCTGCTCGTTGAAGAATTTTCTTGGTCTGAAGCATTTTCACTTGCAAGTCCTCTAAGCTGTCGGCTCCTGTGAGAAGGTCATCCACGTACATATCATTCTGTAAAGTATGAGATCCCATTGGGAATTCATTTTCGTATCTCTTGGAGATGAAGTTAAGACTTTGAATCGCTAAAAATGGGGCACTTGCCAGGCCATAAGTTACAGTATTTAATCGAAATAACTGTATGGGCTGATCAATCGAATCTCTCCAAAAAATGAGCTGGAAATTACGGTCTTTAGAATCAATCATGAATTGCCGATACATTTTAGTTATGTCGGCTGTGAAAACGAATTTGTGTAGTCTGAATGCCAGCAGAGTGAGAATCAGATTTTGTTGGATCGTGGGTCCAACCATTAGGATGTCGTTCAGAGACAAATTCGATGTTGGTTAATATTAAAATCAGATGCGAGTTTCATGTGGCCAAGATCAATGTATTCTCGCATAAACTCGGTGTACATTTTCTTTTGTTCAGGTAGGCGTCCTAATCGCCGTTCAAGCTGAAGGAAACGCCGTCTGGCATTTTCCAACGAACTTCCGAGACTAGTTGGGGATTGAGCAAATGGCAAACGGACTTGAATTCGACCGGAGTCAAGAATAACAGCGTGCTTAAAGAAATGTTGAATGCACTCTTCTTCTTCAAGCGTAAACCTATTTTTGCTTATGTCCTCAAATGATTCGATTTTCCAAAACTGTGCTAGGGCATCGTTAAGATCCTGGGTCTTAAAAACATTGCAAGAAAATGCGTGCGCCTTTGCGTCTGGTTGTAAACCGTCTTCGATTTTGCCTCCAACAATCCAGCCGAGCGATGTGTTGAGTAGACAAGGTAAACCCGGTCCTAACGATAACTTTTGACCAGTTAGCAAATCAAAAAACTCCTGCGTACTGATCAAAATATCAATCTTGTGAGGCTTAAAGAATTGTGGGTCGGCCAAATCGATGTCTTCAGGGATCGACCATTGCGATGTATCTATGCAGCGTTCCGGCTGCTGCTGAGCTATAGATTTCGTGATTGAAAATTGCAGCGTCCACTCATCAGCTGATAACCGATATCGAATTGTAGCTTTTAAAGAAAACTTTACATGCTCTCGAAGGTTCCCAATTCTCGATACCTCAAAATTCTTTCGCTTAAATGGTATCTGAAGGGTCTTCGCTAGAGTTTCTGTCATAAAATTGACTTCTGACCCTGAGTCTAGCAGAGCTCTAGCAGAATGAAACACACCATACTTGTTCTTAATTAGGATGAGCGCTGTTGGGATAAGCGAGCATTTTGAGTTACGTGAAAGTCCAGCAAACACCTGGGTTGATGAGCTGGCTTGTGAATTGTCTTGCTCTTCACCTTTTTCAATCGCTGTCTTGAGATCGGCTGGGCGATGCAAAGAGGAATGATGTAATCCGTGGCATGTCCTACAACGAAATTTCGAAGGACAATCTGCTGCAATGTGACCTTTATGTAAACAATTTAAGCATAAAGTAGCTTGCTTTGCCCAGCTATGACGCTTTTCGAACAAGAGTGAAATGAATAATGGACATGATCCTAAGCTATGATCAGTTGAATTGCATTTAAAACAACTCCGTTTGGCAGCTATAAATGCCTTTCGAGAATAACTGGGTTTTTCAAAACGTTTCTCATATAGTTTACCTTCAACTGGAGATTTTAGATGACACTCTAAAAATTGACAATGTCTGCTCAAAATATTATAAGAATCTTCCCACTTCGGAAGGTTTTGATACACCTGGGCTCTGTCGTATGCTTGTTTAGAATCAGAATCGACTTTCTGCAGGACGAGATGAATGATTATTGCACTAAGAATGTCTTTCTCAGTGCCAAGAGAAAGAAGCGAGCCAAGAAGTGCTGAGACAGTATCTAAAATTTGTCGAAGAGAGCACGGGTCAGCCTTCTTCATGTGAGAAATGCCGAATAAACTGGTGACATGCTCAATAAGAATTAATACTTTCTTATCGTAACGCTCTTGTAACTGATTTAGAGCCTTTTGGTAGTTGCCATCTGAAACTTGAAAGGCTGACACAACGTTTAACGCTGGACCAGATAAGCAACAGTATAGATATGTAAATTTGTCTACTTCTGTAATGCTAGCATCTTCGTCGACCATATGTTTAAATGCTGAAATAAAACGTTTATAATCACTATATTTTCCGTCAAACCTTGGCAATTTGAGAGCAGGGAGCCGGCTGTGGTTTCCGCTACCTAAGAACGTGGAATTTGTGACGCTTAACTCATCAGAACGCTGCGGCCTATTCGAAGCTATCCTTTTTATCAGAGTCGCCTTGCTAACAATATAATCTTCTTCATGTTCGGATCTAGAATTCTCCTTTGGATCCAACTCCTCGATTTGCAGCTGAATTTGAGCCAATTGCCTATAGTGGGACTCTAACACTTGCAATCTGCACTCCTCCGTGCTAGAATCGATGACAGTAGCAGCCAAAGCTCCTTCCTTGCTGCTCTTGAAATTCTGTCCCAGCACGGCGCGCTTGCGCCTGAGACACACCAGCTGCTCCTCTACTGACGGTTTTGTCATATTGTGGGATAGATTAATATATTAGCAGAAAACAAACACAAACTCAGGTGATGTGCAGGTTACAGCGATTGTGGATACAGTTTTAAAGCCGTTGAGTGAAATGTTAACACTAACTTTCTTGAACTATTTTCCAAAAAGCTTAGCTTTACCAAGTAAACTTTGAGTGAAAGCTTTGACCACGTTAGACTTCGCTCACTGCATTTGCCAAATTTTCGACACAATGAAAGGGCCAAAGAATTCTGGTTTTTAATGACCTTTTGTGGTTGGTTTAGCTTACGGTTCGGGCTGTTTCTTCAACTGAGTAGCTACCCGATGTGAGGTTATGTGCATCCAATTGATGTCTAATCTGCAGAGGTTTTGTTGTCGACGGATCCTTCGTGATCCTCCAATTCCAGTACAATCCAAGACTGCAGGTGTCCTGTCACGGTCGCCAAAAATACGGTCTTGCCCCTGTGCAACCCGATAGTGGAAGCAACCTGCCCTTGTGCAGGTCCAAAATGGGAGTGTGTGTGTGTGTTGATGTGTGTCTGCCCGTGTGCAGACTAGAGTCCAAGAATTGCCATGAAATATAATGTTTGTCTGTGTTTTTTTAGAGATCTGTATTAAACTGATTTCGCTGCTGAGTACAAAGTTTCATATAAGTGACGAGCGTGCAAGCTCGTTTCAGTTACAGTAAAGTGGATCTTATTTACATATACAATTCGGGTTATGAATTTAGGATTCTATAACAATATAAATTAAATGTCGTGCTCCAACACCCACCAATCCTCTTCTTTATTATCCCCCAAAGGTGCTCTATAGGATTTAAGTCTGGGGACTGCGAAGTCTATTCCATCAATGGATCTTCGTTGTCCACAAACCATTTATTGGCCAGCTTTGAAGAATGCTTTGGGTCATTATCCTGCTGAAACTCTTTTTTTTTTTTTTTTTTTTTTTTTTTTTTTTTTTTTTTTTTTTTTTTTTTTTTTTTTTTTTTTTTTTTTTTTTTTTTTTTTTTTTTTTTTTTTTTTTTTTTTTTTTTTTATTTTTTTATTTTTTTTTTTTAAAAAATTTTAAAAATTTTTTTTTTTTTTTTTTTTTTTTTTTTTTTTTTTTTTTTTTTTTTTTTTTTTTTTTTTCCCTTTTTTTTTTTTTTTTTTTTTTTTTTTTTTTTTTTTATTTTTTTTTTATTTTTTTATATTTTTTTTTTTTTTTTTTTTTTTTTTTTTTTTTTTTGTTTTTTTTTTTTTAAAAAAAAAATTAAATTAATTTAAAAAAAATTTTTTTTTTAAAAAGTTTTTTTTTTTTTTTATTATTTTTTTTTTTTAAAAAAAAAAAATATATATTAATTAATTTACTGTTAAATACAAATGACTTCATTAATTAATCTTTTATAAACAATTTAATAAAAATAAAAAACCAAAAAACTGACCTAATTTCCCTGAACTAAATTATTGGCACACTTGGGTTTTAATGAACTATTTAGTTAAAACTTAATGGATTTGGCCACTTTTTTATTTATCCCAATTGCCTCTATACTCTTAATGGTATAATGATTAATTTTATAGCTAACATTGTTTTAGTATGGGGTGGGGGTATAGTTAATTCGGTGAAAAATCGGTCATTTTTAAAATTTTTTTATTGGCGATACGGATAGTCTCAGCTCAAAAATATTACAAATTGACTGAGATACAGAAAATCTCCAGCGGCGCCTCGAAGAAAACACGTTTTGCGGTGTACACGATAACTGGTCACAGAATCATCTGATTTGAAAAAAATCAAATTGCATTAGTTAAAGGACAAGATTCGTCAGGTGACGCTGTCGAGTTTTTATTTTTTTTTAAAAGCTCTTGAAAGTCAAAAACCCCGATTTTCGCCCAAAAAGTCGAGTTATTTGTTGCTCTAAAAATAACTCGACAGCGTTACCTGAGGAATCTGGTAGAGAAATACTGTGCAAAATCTCAAAACGATCCGTTCGATAGATTTTGCAGGATCGTGTACACCGACTTTGAAATGGCCACTTTTTAGGAGAGCGTTTTAAAGTTTGGGACACCCAAAAATTCAATATAAAACGCGCATACTTACCCACGTTAAACTGCCCTTAAGTTGGGAAGTTTTACACGGATCGATCTAATTTTAACACAATATTCTCGAGATAATGTCTATGTCTAATGTATATCTGAAAATATTGTTCTTCATTAAAATATCAGCAAATTAGATAAAGAACAAGAAAGGAAAGCTAACTTTGGGCGGAGCCCAAATTGATATACCCTTGCAGAATATTCTGTAAATTATATTCTCCAAAATTATTTATATGAGTCATTCTTAATACTCATAAAAAATTCCAACTTCCTAACTCTAGTGCGGAGCAGAGGAGATAGAAATTTTGATCACGCATAACTTTTTAACGAATGGTCCGATTTGAAAAATTTCTTCTACATTTCGATAGGTATTGATAAACACAATAAAACTGCATTTTTACTTTTCCGAAATATTTAGATTTTTAAAATATTAGCGATTGTGGGCGTTAAAGGGGGCGTGGCACCTTTTTGAAACAAACTTGCGCTGCGTAGGAACTCCTAGAATCTGCATGCAAAATGCCAATCTTCTAGCTTTTATAGTTTCCGAGATCTCAGCGTTCATACGGACGGACAGACAGACGGACAGACAGACGGACAGACGGACATGGCTATATCGACTCGGCTAGGGACCCTGATCAAGAATATATATACTTTATAGGGTCGGAAACGCTTCCTTCTAGCTGTTACATACTTTTGCACGAATACAATATACCCTTTTACTCTACGAGTAACGGGTATAAAAAATGTTGGGCGCTCTTGGGAAGCGCTGTCGGTTCACTTTTCCGTGGTCCCGCTAGGCGCGCCGAACGGGACCGGTGCTGGCCGCACAGGCTATTTCATCTATCGTTGGGATACACTTCTAGTCTCTGTGCATCCCTTGGCTCAAAAGGAGAGGGTGCCGCCCACGAAGGTGAAGAAGGCGGATTGCCTTCCGCACTCAAACATTTCCAGCGTTGGTGTAGAAGGATTTGCCATTCCTTCCACACTTGTCGAATTTTCGTTGTCCGGGGCCTCTGGGCTCAGGCGGTACCGGTGCCGGTCATCGCACAGGTGTCATTGGTTGTTATAGTTGTTGGTTGCTTCAAAAGTTTATGTTTCTCGTACATTTGGTTGTTTCTTGTTATAATTTTTTTGTGCTGTCTGTATTATATTTGCACTGTTTTCGCATTTTTCAAATTCATTTTGTGAATTTTATTTACGTCACTCGCACTCACACGCACATTTTTCACATTAAATTATATGTTTTTTGTTTCTTTCAATTATAACCTTAGTCACGGTCGCCATGTTTTAAATTATTCTTTATGAGGCTTTGTTATAGTTGTTTCTGTTGAATTGGGAGCGACTCAGAGGTACGCTCCCAAGCTTTTTATTATTAATTCTGATTTCTTAATTCTATTACATGTTTGCATAAAGCTAAGATCGGCCGGCTATGTCGGCAAAGCCGCCGGCAGAGCGGCGGTCGACGCTTATGTATAATTTTCTTTATATATGAGAGAGAGAGAGATACATATCAAATATGCTTACACTGCAGTTCCCACGCATTCGAGGGCGGTCATATAACCGGGCACTCGGGAACTGCTAGATTTATATATTTGTGTTTTGTTATTGTGGCCAAATGCAAAATGCCAAATAAGGTGTCTGTACTTAAATCGATGCGTAACACTGAGTACAGTGTGCATTCGATATGTGAACATACTACACTACGTACACATGTTTTAGGACGACTGTAAAAGTTTTAGATCGCTAGCTTCTAAACTGAGCTCGCAAACGTTATTGATACAGACGGTCAGACGGACATGGCTATATCGACTGCCCTATTAATCCTGATCAAGAATATATATACTTTATGGGGTCGAAAACGTCTCCCTCACTGCGTTACAAACTTCTGACCAAAATTATAACACCCTCTGAAAGGGTATAAAAAAAAACAAGAGAGAACGCTATAGTTGGGTGCCCCGACTATCAGATACACGTTACTCAGCTAAAGGGGGAGGGAGATGGAGATAGAAACTTTGATCACGCATAACTTTTTAACGAATGGTCCGATTTGAAAAAGATAGGTATTGATAAACACAATAAAACTGCTTTTTTACTTTTCCGAAATATTTAAATTTTTAAAATCGTATAATTGTCTTTATATATGAGAGAAAGAGAGATACTATGTTCACTTGGCCGTCGGAGCGGTCGCACATATCAAATATGCTTACACTTCAGTTCCCACGCATTCGAGGGCGGTCATATAACCGGGCACTCGGGAACTGCTAGATTTATATATTTGTGTTTTGTTATTGTGGCCAAATGCAAAATGCCAAATTAGGTGTCTGTACTTAAATCGATGCGTAACACTGAGTACAGTGTGCATTCGATATGTGAACATACTACACTACGTACACATGTTTTAGGACGACTGTAAAAGTTTTAGATCGCTAGCTTCTAAACTGAGCTCGCAAACGTTATTGATACAGACGGTCAGACGGACATGGCTATATCGACTTCCCTATTAATCCTGATCAAGAATATATATACTTTATGGGGTCGAAAACGTCTCCCTCACTGCGTTACAAACTTCTGACCAAAATTATAACACCCTCTGAAAGGGTATAAAAAAAACCAAGAGAGAACGCTATAGTCGGGTGCCCCGACTATCAGATACCCGTTACTCAGCTAAAGGGAGTGCGAGGGAGATGGAGATAGAAACTTTGATCACGCATAACTTTTTAACATTTCGATAGGTATTGATAAACACAATAAAACTGCATTTTTACTTTTCCGAAATATTTAAATTTTTAAAATCGTATATAAGCGATTGTGGGCGTTAAAGGGGGCGTGGCACCATTTTGAAACAAACTTGCGCTGCGTAGGAACTTCTAAAATCTACATGCAAAATGTCAATCTTCTAGCTTTTATAGTTTCCGAGATCTCTGCGTTCATACGGACAGACAGACAGACAGACAGACAGACAGACAGACAGGCAGACAGACAGACAGACAGACAGACAGACGGACAGACAGGCGGACAGACGGACATGGCTAAATCGACTCGGCTAGTGATCCTGATCAAGAATATATATACTTTATAGGGTCGGAAACGCTTCCTTCTAGCTGTTACATACTTTTGCACGAATACAATATACCCTTTTACTCTACGAGTAACGGGTATAAAAACACCAAAGTTATGGCATTTCCAATCGTTCGATCTCTATGAAATTTGGTAGGTCGGATTGATTGGCCAAATATAAAACCCATAGAAAATTCCAACTTTACAAACACCAAAGTTATGGCATTTCCGATCAATCAGTTATGTCCCATAGCCGCCATATAACTGATTGATCGGAAATGCCATAACTTTGGTGTTTGTAAAGTTAGGAAGTTAGCCAGCTTTGAAGAATGCTTCGGGTCATTATCCTGCTGAAACTCCCATTTAATTGGCATTTCCTCTTCAGCATAAGGTAGCATTAAAAATTATTTTTTAGTTCATTACGTTTTTTGAAATTTATTGTTTTGTTATATTATATTTTGAATCATAATTGTATCGATTATAAACTTAAAAAAAAAATTGAATGCCGATACTTGTGCAATTTGGTAAGTAGGATTAATTGACTGAAAATAAAACTCATAGAAAATCCCAACTTCATAACTTTGAAAACACCAAAGTTATGGTATTTCCGATCAATCAGTTATATGGCGGCTATAGGATATAGTCGGCCGATCCCGGCCGTTCGGGCTTACATATATACTCACGCATATATATACAAAGGAAAGAAGGGTGTGTGCAACGTTACAACTCTATATCTTTAAAACTGAGAGACTAGTTCGCGTAGAAGCAGACAGACGAACAGACGGACAGACGAACAGACGGACATACACACAGACGGACTGACAGACGGACACACAGACGGACAGGCGGACATGCTTATGTTTATGTTTTTCGAAGCATCTGAGTGAGTGTTGAGCGAAAAAAAAAATTGAGTGACATGAAGGTGAAATTTCGTCGGGAAAGTATTTATACCCTTTTGGATAGAAGAAAATCCAGCCAAATTAATTATATAATCAAACACAATTTATAAATGAAAAGAACATTTCCTGGCCTGATC
This sequence comes from Drosophila carrolli, assembly GCA_018152295.1. Lineage (NCBI taxonomy): Eukaryota > Metazoa > Arthropoda > Insecta > Diptera > Drosophilidae > Drosophila > Drosophila carrolli. Next base: position 480,301 of record JAECXJ010000009.1, on the reverse strand, counting down.
TTGGGCTTGAATATAGAGCGCACGCAAAATTTCTTTGGCTCGTTGGCTGGTTGGGGTGATGTTCTTGCTCTCTGTCTCAGGCGGCCTTAAAAATTATTATACAATTCATTCGTGTTGCGACAAACCAAAATAACTACAGACTTGTGGCCATGGGGCTTCTCTGAGTATGCGTTTGAACATTGATTTTAATAAAATCAACAACCGTCAAATAAAATAAAACATTATTTGCCGAGCCTATCAATATAAAACAAATGTGATTTTTTAGATTCGTCTGAACTCCTCGAAGCTTAAATTTTCTTTTTTTCCTTCATTCATGACTCACCCAAATTATTTGGACTCGGCAGCAATTGGATTAATGTTTTGGGCAGTTTTAGATAACTGGCCTTCATATTTTTAGTTTTCTTCGAAGCTTAATCCTGGCAGAAATAGAGAGAGTGTGACCAGCTGAGTCTTTTCAATTTAGGATTTTGGTTTGGTACTGCTTCCTTCCGCTGTGCATGTTCTTTATCTGGACCGCCACAGTACTCCCTTCCTAGTGACGACGTCACGATGTTATGAATTGAACTCTTCGCTTCTCGTAGGTCCGTGGTTTTCCGTAGCATTCAGGTTGGAAGTCCAGTTGAGCATCGCTTCTAAGAATGAAAGCTCGTTTTAATCTGTCCACAGACACTGCTACTTGTTTTCCGTTGACATTTAACATAAATACTCGGTCAATATTGCGATGTACAACTTCAAATGGTTTATTGGTTGCTATGGTGTGCAGCTGGAGTTGGACATACAATATTTTTCGCATCTGTTCGCGAAAGCTACTAATAAAAGTGGCAGGATTTGGGCTTGCATCTATGTCTTCAAAGAAGTGGTAAGTGTACCGACGTACCGTAGAGCATCTCGGCAGCCGATGAGTTGAGATCCTCCTTAAAGCACGTTCGAAGTTCTAGCAAGACGACAGGTAGCAGTTCTGGCCAAGGAGTATTTGGGTGACACATCATCGCAGCCTTAAATGACCTGTGCCATCTTTCGACCATGCCGTTTCTATGTGGGTGATACGCAGTCGTATGGATGTGTTCACTTCCCATAAGTTGAGCCAGTTCCTTGAAGAGCACAGACTCAAACTGAGTGTCTTGATCGGTCGTTACAGTTTTAGGTGTTCCAAAACGCGCAAAACATTGTGACCAAAAAGCGTTGGCCACCGTCTCAGCAGTGATGTTTGTGGGAGGAATAGTTTCGGGCCAACGGGGGAATCTCTCTATCATGGTGAGACAGTACCGAAAGTCTTGATGAAACGGCAAGATGACGATGTCCAGATGCACGTGATTGAATCTGTCGTTGGGAACTATGATCTTCTCCGGAGTCAGATGATTGTGCCGGTTGATTTTAGAAAGTTGGCATAGCAGACAGGTCCTGCTCCATTCAATAATATTTTTACGCATTGCCGGCCATAAAAATTTTTGATTTATTTGTTGCATCGTCGATCTTCCGCTTAGATGCGAAAGGCTGTGGAAAAAAGAGAAAATTTTGTTACGAAGATACTAATCTATACTAATCGGTACGTACGGCCGAACGGTGTTCGTTTTAACGTCACAATACAGCAAAAAATTGTCATCGTAACGGATTTTTTGCAGACGAAGACAAGGAGTTCAGCAGTTCGGAATCAACTGACTGTGCTTCCTCGATTTCCTGTAGAGTGATCGACACTGGCATGTTGATTACACAGAGCCTTATAGGCGGCGCTGGTCGTTTTTCCTGACGTTCCTCAGGAGCTGCGAAACGGGCAGGCACCTTCAATAATAGTTGATGATGCCGAGGAATCGTCCAAGCTCGCAGATGGTAGAGGGCCTCACATAGTTTTGAATACCTTCTACACGATGACTTGGAGGTTTGATTCCGTGCTCATTGATGTAGCTCAGAAACTGCACCTCGGCCTAGGCCAGCTGACACCTGCTAAGGTTGATGCTGAGTCCATTTCAACGCCACGAAAAAAATATTGTTGATGAATCTTTGGAAGGTTTGCGTAGCATTCTTTAGACCGAACGGCATATAGAATAACTCGATAAGTTCAAATTAAGTGCAAACGGCGGTTTTAGGGATACCACACTCAGCCATTGGAATCTGATAGTACGCCCTCACTAGATAGAGTGTAGAAAATATTTTTTTCCCGTGTAGCTGCTGAGAGCAATTGGATAACGGTCAGGTACCATTGTGACATTGAGCTTGGGATAGTCCCCGCAAGACGGCCAACCACCATCCTTTTTGCTGACCATATGTAATGGGCTTGACCATTGGCTCTTAGAAGGGCGACAAATGCCTTCATTGATCAAGAAGTTTATCTCTGCTTTCGCGGTGCTTAGTTTCTCACCAGACAGACGGCACAGTGTGACGTTTCGCGTTTGAAAGCAAAGCCGTCTCGACAAGTTGATGTTTGCATCAATTAGTTTTTTGCCTTTAAGGTCGACGAGCATGTTGAAATGGAACAAGAAATCGGTTTCAGCTACGATGAAAGGCCACATAAAAGAACGGCGAAGTCCAAAGATGAGGACAACCACCAAGCTGCCGTAGGTGTGGATAACAGTTCCATTTGCGGCATACAATGTGAGATCGCTTTGTTTGACGTTTTGCGAAGCTCGTGAGCGTGCCATGACTGAGACCACAGAACCCGAGTCTGTGAGGAATCTGCGATGTGAGTTGCGATCGGTAATGTGAAGACGGATTTCTGAGAACTTGTTAGATTGGACTGGATGTTCGCCGTTGCTTGCTGGGCTGCCGCCCGGCACTGAAGACGACAACTGCATTAGTTTAAAGGATGTGCAAAAGAGCAAGGAGATTTGCACTTGCGTGCATCCTTTCCAAGCGACGATGGTAATAACAAAGCTCTTGCTGATCATCAGACTACAGCGACTGTGAACAAGAGTCATTCGGAGATTAAGTGCGTGGCTGAGAACCAGAACGGTACTGAGTCTCTGGATTGCCGTTTGAGCTCACCTTGGATTCCCTGTAGTGCCAGCGGTTACGTAGTCGATCGCAAAGGAGCTGACAGAGCCCATGGTTTCTGGAATTTTGTTGGCTACATTTGCAAGATTCTCGAGATCGTTTTCCTCCCATATCGATAAAAAAGGGCGAATGTCCTGGGGCATCTCGGCGAGGAACAGTGTGCGGATTATTGACTCACTGCTTGACTCAGGAGCCAGACGACGCATATGAGCTAGAATTTGCGAAGGTTTCAGACCAGCAGTTCCTCCTCCTTGAAGTAGACGGCGTAGCTTAGACTCGGCTGACTCTGCAAACTTATCGAGCAATCGGGACTTTAGAGTATCATACTTATTAGCCGCTGGCGGATGAGTAACTTAATCCTCTACAATCACAACAACGTCTGGATTCAAATTTATGGTGATGTAGTCAAATTTGTTGAAATGATCGTTCCACTTGGGCGAACCACAATTGAAGATTGTTGCTAGTGAATTTTGGGAGACGAATTGTTGCTCGTGCCGTTGGAGCCGTGTTAGCCGTCTGCGCTGAAGAAGAATTAATCTGCAATGCCTCGACTTGGGCTTGCAGATCTCTGATCGAGTCCACCAATTGTTGCGACTCGTCGTTCATGTTGGGTGTGGCGTCGTTGTCAAAGATTACCCTCCAGGAACAAGCGAGCGCAGGTTGCATCGGGGTACGGTCGGCATATACTTATTAATGTATTGGTGGCTTCGCCACAGCTTTGTGTGTGAGTGGATGAAAGTCAGAAGTTCGTGCAAATTATAATTTTGCCTTATTTTGGCGCAATTAAAGAGTATTTGCAGTCTGTTTAAGTTACCACCACTATGATAACACATGTTGGTATATAATTTGATATATAAAGTTTTATTAGTTTTAATTTACAGAGTCACACGGTCGTCTTCGAAGCTTGATCCTGGCAGAGAGAGAGTGTGACCAGCCGAGTCTTTTTAAATTAGGATTTTGTTTTGGTGCTGCTTCCGTCCGTTGTGCGGGTTCTTAATCTGGACCGCCACATCTGTTCCCATTTCAGACTACTAGCGCTACAAAAGCCCCCAAAAGATCTGGACTGGGTTCCGACAAGTTCACTAAATTGTATTCTGATAGCCATTCCTTTGCATCTCATATTGAGATCTCGTGTTCACAGAAACCTGGTTAAGGCCGGAGATCTTTAGCTCCGAAGTTTTTCCAGGTAAGTACACAATAAATAGGTATGATCGTCCCTCTAGATGGTGAGGTGGAGTCTTAATTGGAGTTGAATAAAACCTCTCGTCAGAGGATTTTTTTTGAGATATTGAATTCCTCATTGAATTTATTCGCGTAAAGTTATTGCTTCCTTGTAACTCTATATACATAACTTACTCATATATTCCGTCTTTGTATAAACGTCCTGATTCCCGATAGGGATCAATTTGTGGTTCTAGGAGATTTACTTGGTTCACTGATGATGGAGCGATTGTCTTACTACCTATAACACAACCTGATTTTATTGACGGCCTGCTTGACATATCGTTATCTCAAGTCAACCATGTTCACTAGGTCGCCTACTTGATTTGTGTTTTGTATTAAATCCTGAAGGTGTGTTTCTGTCCAGAGTAGCACCACTCACGCAACCTGAAGATCCATATCATTGTGAGGTCCAGTTCTTTCACGACCCGAAACAGTTTTATAACTTTGTTAACACCAAGCGTAAATCTAATTCGTATTCTTTCTAGCTGACGTTTGAAAACACAGATCAGGGAATTGCCCAATTTTTTCAAACGACTTACTCTACTTTGGATCATTCATTACACTCTTATTCTTACACCATATTCAAGTCGAACCTCATATTCCGTCCCACTTTAACAGAAAGAGCTTTCGTTTGGATATTCTTCGTGTTAAGCCTGTTTATTCGTCTGTGCTTAGGTATTGCGTTAAGGCCCTGTGCAAACCTCTTCACAAGTTATTTACCTTATTTCTAGATTTGTTATTCTTCTTTACAAAAAAGGTAACAAGTTTAAGGTCAGTAACTATAGAGTATCTAAGTTATCAACTATTCCTAATCTTTTTGAAAAAATCATAACTCCTCATTTGCCGCACCTTTGAAGATCAATTATTTCTCCATGACAACTCCGATTTATTAAACGTAGATCCACAATCCCTAACCTTCTGGAGCTTACGACATTTGTGATAAATGGTTACAATAGCAGTTTTCAAACAGACGTCATGTGCAGGGACTTTATTAAAGCATTTTATTTCTTGTTCGGAAACTTGACATGTTTGGGTTTTCAGTTTATCTCCCAGAAGGAACTCAAGTTACCTAAATGGAAGGTCACAAAGGGTCCATTTTAAAAATTATATTTCTAAAATTCTCCGTGTTACCTCCGGTGACCCACAACGGAGCCATCTGGGTCCGCTTCTTTTTACATTATTTATTAACGATCTTCCCTCAATTATAAGTCATTCTACCATTCTTATGGCATAACTTAACATATGCCTGCAGTATAAGGACATTTCCTGTCATTTAGACGTACAATCCGATCTAAATAACTTTCAAAACTGGTGCCAAGATAATTTACTAAATTTAAACGGTTCTAAGTGCAAGCTAATGGCTGATGATATTGGTCGCATTGAATTGCATTGAAAAAACATTCTTCTTTTTGCTTTACGGCGCCTAAACTGGGATGCAAATCTTTGATTAAGTTACCCTCCCTAGCCCATTTTCACGATTCTTTAAACTGTCTTCATTTATAACCTTATTCATGGTGAGATTGATAGCCCCGACTTGGTAAGTTAGCAAACTTTTCTGTGCCAAGTAGATTAACTAGAAATTATATTCATCTAATATTAAATCGTTGTAGATCTAACTATGCCTTTTATGAGCCTTTCAGAGTATTATGTACTGAGTATAATAGTCTTTTTTCCTATAATCTCAAATCTTGACTCTCTGCCGCTCCTAAAACGAATAATACTGACTTCATTAGCTTTTTTCCCGGACTTTTACCAATATTTTACCTATCTCGCGTCTATCTTCTCGCGGATCCTATTCGGCTGAATGTTAAACTATAAAAACTCAACTAAATGTAGGGTATATGTAATGTAGGGAATATGTAAAAGACAATGATTTTGCTTTTATTTCATTTAGCCGTAGTCGGTGCGAAATTTTTTTTTGATTTCGGCTACCGCTTTCGGAAACGTCTGAGTGAGTGTTGAGAAAAAACAAAATTGAGTGACATTATGATGGTAAAATTTCGTCGAGAAAGTATTTATACTCTTTTGGATAGAAAAGTGAAGGTGGGTGTATGTGAGTGGGTGGATCACTGATCAAATCTAATCAGCACCACGTTTGGCGCCAGAATAATATTAATAATTTTATAAACAATAATAATTTATAAATGTTACGATCATTTCCTGGCCTGATGTTGGGATTGATTACGGAGCGCACACAAAACTTTCTTCGGCTTCGCCTCGTCGGCTGGTTGGGGAAATATCCTCCTTTCTATCCAAGGCGGCCTTAAAAATTATTTTAAAATTCATTATGCGTGCTGCGACAAACCAAAAAAAACTGCAGAGAGCACATTACACATTGGTGTATTTTACTGGCCTAGAAAGACCCTACTCTGAGGTCTGTCTCCTACCTCAGCTGTTTAAGAGGCTAGAATTCAGCCCGAAATTCCTTTCGCCGTTCCACATTAACAAATTCTTGAAACGACCCCTTCGCGGTTATAATGCGATAATTAAAACATTATAAAAATGTATTTATTATCTAAGACAGAAAATTTGGGAACCGAGGACTTTCCCTATATAGACTTGTAGCCATGGGGCTTTTGTGGGTATACGTTTGAACATTGATATAAATAAAATCAACAAAAATAATAAGTGGTCAGAAAATTAATTATAATAAATAATATAACTAATTTGTTCTTAATTTTAGCCTGGCAATGCCGTTGGCTATCTGTTTTTTGTTTAACTTTTTTTTTTTCTTTAAATTTTTTAATCTTCTCTTGACGAGACTAACAAAAAGTATTAAAATCTTAAAAAATAGTATATTTTATCTGAACTTAATTTACACGTTCCTTATATTTATTGCCGGATGGGAAGGTCATTACGATGAAGACGAAAGCGGATATTGCATCTCTGCCGGGGAGTATATTCAGATCTCTCTGAATGTTATCTTTCCGAACGCATCAAGGTGCACCGATGATGGTTCTGAGAATCTTCGACTAAGCTCTCTTTTTTCTATTAAATAATTTTTCGTTTAAATTGAAACGTAACAAAAATATACAACTCAGCAAAGGCTAGAACCAGGTCATTTACGATATTTCTTTAAGCTATTTTTTTCTTTTTGCTCGCACTTGCTTTTGGTTCAAACTTCACTCAATAGATTTCTTTTATTTGTTCCTCCTTAATATTCTTTAGTAAAATATTTTTTATTATTTATTATTATTACATTTTGTTATTTTTTTCTTTTTACAACTTAATTATATTAATATTTCTGGAATTTTTTGATTCTCATGTTTCCTTTTATGCCAACTTGCACCACGAGTAAATTAACAACCAGTATAAAAATAAATGAATTATTTTTTTAAATATTGCTCACCATACTTTTTCCCAAACGAATCGACCGAAGAAAGCTCTTTGATCGATGGTTATTTTAAAGGCTGCGAAAAATAGAAATTATCACTGAGCCATGGGCATGCCGACACATAGTTTTCTTTATTTTTTTTCTCTTTTGGAACTCCAACCAAAAAAAACTAAGCAGAGCCTGATAGCTTGCAAGAAAAGAAACCGCCACTACACGCCACTACGGCCTTCCTCGATCGCTTAGCCAGACGGTCGCGCTGCCATTATCGGGTCTGCCACGAAGCACTCAAAGCGAAGATGTTTTCTCGGCGTTCGGTTGATGCAGCTGCTATAAGTGTTCCCACTTCTTAATTGCCAAGCCTATCAAAATTGTTTTTCTAGATTCGTCTGAATTGCTCGAAGGTGGAATTTTCTGTTTTTTCTTCTTTCATGACTCACCCAAATTATTTGGACTCGTACCCCGTTTTTATAACACCTCCAGCTCGTAATTCGCAGAGTTACAAAAGCCTTGGACTGGACAGATCCCAACAAAGCTGATAGCTGCGCTCAGTAACTGTTTTAAATCTTTGGCATAAAAACGAATCAATAATCGTCCTTGTTAATCCTCCAACTCTTAACACGAATAGCCTTGAGATACGAGGGACCTCATTTGGAACTTTATCCTCTTGCAAAGTAACTCTGCTTATGGCTTTTTCGATAAACCTCCTCGCCTTCTTAGAAGAATAACTTTCGAGACCTTAAATTGTACTGCCGTTCATGCTTATTATTCTGTTTCTAAATCACCTTTCGACGCACTAAGTCTTAGGAGTCTTTCTGCGTAAATCTTGCAGCTCTATCTTCCAGCATCCCTAGCGGTCTCAACAACACACTCGTAGTGCTCATCCCAATTCTTCTGGTCCTCCCGTACGTCTGATCGTGTTGCCACTATAACTGAACGATTTACTCGCTCGGAAGCATTTGCTTGTGGTGAGTATACTGCTGTCAAGCTGTGGGCTATTTTATGTTGCCTTAACAACTTTTGAGACGGTTCAGATTTAAACTGGGATCCATTATCCGACACAATTGTTTCGGATATATCAAAGGCGTGATACAATTGCTGTTGCAAGTACTTCACCACCACGACCGCGATCAATTTCTGCACTGCGTCTAGAAGAACAAATTTTGAATAGTGGTTCCAAACTATGAATATCCCAACATTTCCGGACCGTGGTCGAGGGTATGCGATTTGGGAGCCAACCCTATCGGCGGTCGTTGTACTATATTTGAGGATTTTGTCACCTTACAAATATCACAACAGCCTATGTAGTCCTTGACATCTGCCACAAGTTCTGGCCAAATGTAATATCTACGCATTCGCTCTAAAGTCTTGTGCACAACTCCGTTGGAAGCATGAGGGTCATCGGAACCAGGCCAATTGGAATCCAAATCTTCCATGCAAAAGTGTCATGCGGAGCTCTCCTGTTTCATGATGTGTCGTGCGATACAACCCTTTAAATCTGGGAATTTTTCCCTATTGGACCTGGCTTTCTCCAGGATTTCGTGCTATTCATTTGCCTTAAAAAGTGTCTTGGAGAGTGCAGACGTGTTTTGCGATTCAAAGGTGAACAAATAACTATAAATACTGGAATAGTCCAAAAAAGGCGAAAACACGATATAATAAAAATAAAAAGTTAAATAATAATTACTACTATAACAAGTGCAAAATTGCAGACTTTGCCGAAAAAAATTGAAAAAGTAGCGAAAAGAATAAGGTATACATAAATAAATTAGATTTGCATAGTTTCATGTCAATAGCTTTTAAACTGCAAAAATGTCATATAAAAATAGAAAAAAAGGGATATTTTCGCGGCCTTTAACAATTCGTACTACGGAAGCTATAAGATATAGACGTCCGATCGGCAAGCGCTTTTACACTGATCAAGGTATGCGTAAATAAAATGACTTGGGAAAATTTATGTCAATAGCATATACACTGCTCGAAATATTCTAAAAAAACATCAGGTTTGGACCGGTTTCACCCTATTGTTCCTATGTGTAGCAGGATTGCTACCTATTAATATGTATAAGCTACTGTATTCCTTAGTTGTTGTTATTGTAGAGCTTGCTCTCGCTGGGCTCTCTCTCTCTCTCGCTCTCATCGCTCTCAAACTCTATCATTGAGTTGGGGGTTGGTGCGAGTTGTGAGAGGAGAGCGAGATCAGTTGATAGCCAGCAGTGATTGAGACCAGGACTTAAAATTAAATAAAAGCTATTAACTATAAAATCATATTAAACGGTGTTAAATTATATCTTTGGACATCATATTATACCCCTACAAAATCAGAAGTGGGCCGATCACAAGCCAAATAAATTTTAAATTAAAAGAAGCTAAATAAATTAAAACCTGACAAACCAATATGGATTTGAACGAAGCATCGACTGAACAATTAAAAAAATGGTTGAGGGTATTAAAGTTATCAACGACTGGTACAAAACGAGAATTAATTCTACGTCTAAACAAATTACCGACCGAAATACGAAATAAAATTGATGAAATAGTTATACAAAAAGAGAACGACAAAAGTAACGGAGAAGACGGCGACATCGAAAATTTCCAAGAAGACGGCGGCATCGGAAATTTCCAAGAAGACGGCGACATCGAAAATTTCCAAGAAGACGGCGGCATCGAAAATTTGCAAGAAGAAGACGGCTACAAAGGTAACGACAAAGACGGCGGCAGCGAGGATTACGATGAAGAAGGCGATGAAAATAACGGCGAAGATCGAGAAAACGAAGGCGAAGTTGCTGATGAGAACGAAGAAGGCGGCGAGCAGAAGGATGACAACATGCAAAACCAAGCTGGAGAGAGATTCAACGACGCAATAAGCAGCGTGCGCGTTGTGAAAAAGGTCAACGTCGCGAAAGAAAAGATGGAGAACAATTTCAATCAGAGTATTGATATTTCGTTGGGAATGGCAATGCAAGTATTGAGTGAGTTTGCTGGTGAATCGTGTGCGCGCAAATGGATCACTCAGATGCACAACATCGCAAGCATCTATGGCATAACCGGACACTACGTCAAAATGTTGATGGTAAGCAAGATAAAAGGAAAAGCTAATGTTTGGTTGCACGCAAATGCAGGGCGTGTCTTGTTACCACTGGAGGAATTAATTGCCGAACTGATCTCAATGTTTGGCGAAAAAACATCGAAGCTGGAGATAAGGCGCCAATTTGAGAATCGCAAATGGAGTACTGGCGAGACTTTCGGGAATTATGCTGACGAAAAAATAATGCTTGCTCAGGGCATTAATATGGATGCAGAAGAAATGTTAGGCTGCATTATCGAAGGAATTCCAAATCAAGGGCTGCGTAATCAGGCGCACATTCAATGTTTTGTAGATGTTGGGCACATAAAGCGAGCATTTGCGGATGTTAGCTTGCCCAAAACACTTAGTGTTGGAAGGACGACGGCAGTAGTAAACTTCAAGGACAACAAAGAGACGCGCTGTTATAATTGCAATGCCAAAGGACACTGGGCATCCGAATGCAGGAAGCCGAAACGGGAGAAAGGGTCGTGCTATGCGTGCGGCGAGATGGGACATTTTGTGGCTACATGCGTGAAGAACAAAAATAAGCCGGGTGGCAATAACAATTATGTAAGATACTTTGAAATTCATTTTATGAACGATTCTAATACCAGGTTAATTACAGAATGCCTCATAGATACAGGAAGCCCAATTTCATTTATTAAAATATCCAAAGTACCAGAAAATGTTTGCAAATTACCAGTTTTAAGTTTATATCATGGATTAAATAAAAGTTACCTAGAAACGGATGGAAAAATATTATGTTATGTTAAGAAGAATTTAAATAAAATACATTTTCATTTAGTTATTGTGGCAAACAAATCTATAAGTCATGATGTAATACTTGGAAGAGATTTTATGGAAGCATGTAATATTAATTTAAGCCTCGACACTTTGAAAATGGTTACGGTTGAGAACATTGAAAACCCTCCAAATGATAGTGAAATTGTTAGAAGTGTTAGTGATATTGTTAGAAATGAAAACCAGATTGTTGTGATATTGTTAGTAATGAAAACCAGTTAGTTGGCAATGGAATTAGCGACAATGGCCAAATGATTAAAGAAATTTTCAGTAAAATTACTGATGAAGAAAAAGTTATGAAAACAAATTAAATAGATTTAGTGGAATAGGAATTGTTTAATATTGATATAACAGAAGAAAGTCCAGATTATAAAATTGGCAATCAAGTGAATTACAATGTTAGGTGTCAGTTTGTTAGAATGGTAGAAAGTTGTTATGTAAATAAAGAAAGGCCAAAGGAACCAGAAGTTAGATGTGAAATAAAATTAAGATTAGAGGATTATAAACCTTTTAGCTGTTCGCCCAGACGTTTAGCTTATACAGAAAAAGAAAAATTACAGGTTATATTAGATGAATACTTAAATGAGGGAATTATAAGACCAAGTCAATCGGAATATGCATCTCCAATAGTGTTAGTAAAAAAGAAAACAGGTGACCTACGACTATGTGTGGATTATCGAAAGCTTAATAAGACAATGGTGAAAGATAATTATCCGTTACCTTTAATACGATTTGTTAGACACTTTGGTAAATAAAACAATATTTTCGAAATTAGATTTAAAACATGGCTACTTTCACGTGTTCGTAGATGGTGATTCGATAAAGTATACTTCATTTATGACGCCATTAGGGCAATTTGAATTTATGCGGATGCCAATGGGGCTTAAAAATGCTCCGGCGGTGTTTCAACGATTTATTAATACAATTTTTGCAGACATGATAAGGGATGGTAAGGTAGTAATATATATGGACGATATCATGATCGCCAGTAAAGAGATACAAGAACATCTAAATGTTCTTAGGGAAGTTTTTGATCGTTTAGCAAAGAACAAACTTGAATTAAGAATGGATAAGTGTGAGTTTCTACAAGCAAGTGTGCAGTATTTAGGATTTTTAGTAACCAGCAAAGGAATACAAGCTAATGACAAAGGAATAGAAGCTGTTAGAGATTTTCCGGTTCCAGATAAAGTTCATGGTGTTAGAAGCTTTTTAGGTTTATGTTCATATTTTAGAAGGTTTATAAAGAATTTTTCAATGATCGCAAAACCATTATATGACCTGTTAAAGAAAGATAAAGAGTTTGTATTCGAAGAGAAGGAATTACAATGTTTTGAGATGCTCAAGAAAATGTTAGTTGAAGCTCCAGTGTTAGGATTATATTATTACAAAGATGAGATAGAATTGCATACAGATGCAAGCGCACAAGGTTTTGGAGCGGTTCTTTTACAAAGAAAAGAAGATAAAAAGTTGCACCCAATTTTTTACTTTTCAAAAGCCACAACAAAAGATGAAGCAAAATATCACAGTTTTGAACTTGAAACGTTAGCGATAATTTATGCTCTAAGAAGATTCAGAATTTATGTGCAAGGTAGACGATTTAGAATAGTTACTGATTGTAACTCACTGACGTTAACATTAAATAGGATTGAGTTGAACTCTCGAATTGCACGATGGGCATTAGAATTGCTCGAGTATGACTTTGAGTTAGTTCATAAATCGGGTAAACTTATGCAACACGTAGACGCGTTAAGTAGGAATACGAATATACTAGTAGTAGAAACGAATAGTTTTGAAGACAATCTAATTATTTGTCAAATGAAAGATGAAAAGTTAAAAGATGTTAGAAAAAAGTTAGAAAAAGAGGAAGATAAAATGTTTGAGATGAGGAATGGAGTTATTTATAGAAAATCAAATGATGGAAAATTATTATTCTGTGTGCCAGGAGAAATGGAGGAAAAGATATTATACAAATATCACAATGAATTAGGTCATTTAGGACGAGATAAGGTTATGGATGCCATTGTCAGGACGTACTGGTTTTCAAATATGAAAGAGAAAGTTGTTAGATATATTGATAATTGTCTGAGATGTGTGGCATATTCGCCGAAGTCAGGAAAAGGGGAAGGAATGTTACATAGCATACCAAAAGGAAATGTGCCGTTCGAAATTATACATATCGATCATTACGGACCAGTTGATAATGGAAGATCAAAGAAACATCTGTTTGTGGTTATAGACGGGTTCAGTAAATATGTTAGGTTATATGCAACAAAGACGACGAACACAAAGGAAGTCATTATAGCACTGAGAGATTATTTCAGGTCGTACAGTAGGCCAACCTGTATCGTTTCGGACCGAGGAAGCTGTTTTACATCGGAAGATTTTGGAAAATTTATGGAAGAATATAATATTAAACACGTAAAAATTGCGACCGGGTCACCTCAAGCCAATGGGCAGGTGGAAAGAATTAATCGAATAGTGGGGCCAATGATAGCTAAATTGGCAGATCCGGAAAAAAGGACTGCATTGGGATACAGTTGTTGAGGATGTTGAATTTTCATTGAACAATACGAAGCAAAGGAGAATTGCACAAATGCCGAGTAAAATGTTGTTTGGAATTGAGCAGAAAGGAAAAGTTATTGATGAATTGAGGCAAAAGTTAGAAGAATTAGATAATGTTAGTGATGTTAGAGACTTAGACAAAATTAGGAAAAATGGAGCGGAATCGCAAACAAAATTACAAAATGACAACGAAAGAAGATATAATGAGAAAAGGAAAGATAGTTCAGAGTACAAAGTAGGAGATTATATTATGGTGAAAAATTTTGATAATGCAGTAGGAGTCGCAAGAAAGCTAATACCCAAACACAAGGGCCCTTATGTTATAGATAAAGTTTTGAGAAATGATAGGTATGTGATAAAAGATGTGGAAGGTTTTCAATTGTCGCGTTGCCCTTATCAAGGTGTCTGGAGTAGTCAAAATATTAAACATTGGATTGGTAAAAGAAAATAACTGTAAATATATCTAAAGATTGTAAATATAAAGACTGATAGTATATAAGATAAAATCAATTGTAAATTAAACCAAGATCAGGGGATCTTGAAATGTCAGGACGGCCGAATTGTAGCAGGATTGCTACCTATTAATATGTATAAGCTACTGTATTCCTTAGTTGTTGTTATTGTAGAGCTTGCTCTCGCTGGGCTCTCTCTCTCTCTCTCTCTCTCTCATCGCTCTCAAACTCTATCATTGAGTTGGGGGTTGGTGCGAGTTGTGAGAGGAGAGCGAGATCAGTTGATAGCCAGCAGTGATTGAGACCAGGACTTAAAATTAAATAAAAGCTATTAACTATAAAATCATATTAAACGGTGTTAAATTATATCTTTGGACATCATATTATACCCCTACATATGGGAGCTATAGGATATAGGCGTCCGATCGGCACTCACTTTTACCCTGATCCAGGTATTCATATTCGAGTGCCTCGACTATTAGATACCCGTTACTCAGCTAAACAACTTAATATAAACATGCCTTCTTGTGTTTTTTTTTGTTTTTTAACATAATGTGAATTATAGTGACCACAGGAAAAAAGGACAAAACATTCAAATTATCAATTTGAATTCGGCGATCTCTTAGTGCTGGCAGCTTTACAGCACGAGCATCAGCACCAGCGCTGCTTTGTGTGCTGCAGCTGTGTTTATGTTTATGTTTTTGAGTGCAATAAATTGACTAGAAATATTAAACATACATACTTATATTGGTTAAACACATACATTCTTAAATAGCATTATGGATATTAAAGTCTAAATGTTTGCACAACACGAGTAACGGGTATAGCGAATAGCTTTCTTTTGAAAGGAGTTATCTTTGCCGGGCAATTGCAACAGTGTACAATGTAAATACATACATATGTATATATAGTAACATACCCACACCCACATATCTACCACATAAAGTAACATACACACACCCACATATCTACCACATAAACATATTTACATTACGCATTTGTCACACCCAAAATCATCGGCTCCCAAGAGTCGCCAATTAATATAAACATCCTCTTGAGTTATAAACAAATGAAAGAACCCCAAATTGTCGGCTCCCACGACTGACCAATTTATGTAAACATCCTCTTGCATTATAAACAAATGTCCCCAAACTCCAAAAAGCTTTTATCCCCCAATACTGTAAAATTGCAGACGCAGCTCAAACCTAGATCGCTCTCTTGCTCAGTGCTCTCATTTTGGACACTCTCAATTTATCAATAAAGTTCTTTCTCCCAATCGAAGGTTTGATAAGCGCCAGCTTAGTTTTTAAGTTTGAGTTTTAAGTTGTATCTTGTAAGGAGCAGACCTATCTCTCCCAGTTCGCGTTTACACTATTTTGATAAATAAAAATTATATTTTTTCAAAGTGCTAAATCCCGAATTTGTTATTGGCGCAGCCGGTAGGATATAACTTTTTATACGGTTATATCCTTAAAGAACCCAAACGTCGTTCGTCCCAGTGCAATTATAAACCAGCTATCGCAGTGTCGGTTTGTGTCGCTAATATACGAACGGAAACCTCAATTTGTGCAACACGCTATCGAAGCTCAGGTTGCGAGGTTTTTTAAAAACATAAATCTTGACCCGTGTGACTGTCAAGTAACTAAAACAAATTTTTTGCAAAAACCCGTTTTATTGTAAAAGCTAGTGCCTTTGTTCGTAACACAAGGGTTACTAAAAAATAAAACACCTTAGTTCTCCCCACCAGTGGTAAGAGACAAGGTATAACAATTTTAAATCAAATTCATAATACAAAACTTTTAAAATTGTGAAAAATTTATAAAACTAAATAAAAAACCAAAAATGGCAGAACCAGTGCTATTATTGTCAGAAAACCATCTAAATCAAGCCCTGAACCAAATCAGGCAAGTGCCGCATTTTGGAGGCAACACGCTCGAACTCAGCCCGTTCATCAGGAGGATAGACTTCATCCTGGAGTTGTACCCCACAACATGTATACGCCAGTCAAGCGTATTCTTCAGTGCGATTGAAATGCAGCTTCACGGAGATGCCCAGAGGATATCTCAACTGTCAACAGCCAGATGCTGGAGGGATTTAAGGAACGCCCTCATCAACGAATATAAAACCCAGACGCCCTGCGAAGAACTACTAAGACGTCTGTATAACACCCCTTTCCTGGGTGTATACGTAAGTTTGTTGAGGACATTGAGTCCAAATCTTTTGTAATATTAAATAAATTAGCCTTAGAAAATAACGCTTCAAATACAATTTTATACACAAATGCTCTTAATAATACAGTTAAAGATGTTATTATGAAAAAATTGCCAGACAGACTTTTTATGACATTGGCTAGGTATGATATAACTAATGCTAATAAATTAAAATGTGTAGCACAACAAGAAGGTTGTTATGAAACATTTTATTCAGATCGAACAAAGAATTCACAAAGTCAAAACCAAGATAAGAGAAATTATCAACCCCAACAAAATACTAATAAACAACAAAACTATAATTCTCAAAACCAATACAGACAGCAGAATAATATTTCCCCAAATCAATATAAGCAACAGGCTAGTACATCTCAAGGCCCACATAAGCCTAATTATAATAAAAATAACAACGAAACTTTTTATGAAAACCACCCATTGTATCAAGCAACTAAACAAGAATTCCAACAAAAATTAAATTATAATCAGGTTAGGAATCCTATAAATTATCAATCACAACAAAATGGGGCTAATGCTCCTAATCGACCAATAAAAAGAAATCGCGAAAGTACGAGTGGCCATATGAAAATGGATACCGAAAATTTTCATCAACAAGCCTCGGACACCGAACAGGAAATAGAAACCCTTACATACGAATCATCATGAATAACCAAGAGTTCCGATGTGTTGTAGACACAGGCTCTTCTATTAATTTAATTAAAGAAAATTACTTTAATTTTCCAACCAAAAATACACCTCTTAAAGTTCATACCATAAATGGTAATATTCAGTTAAATACATCCGTGTCCTACCATGCAAGTAAGCTTTGTCCGACCAAACAAAAATTTTGGGTCCATAATTTTTCCGATAGATATGATATGCTCATAGGAAGAGAATATCTCGAAGCTTGTAACGCAATTATTAATTATAAATCAAAAACAGTTAATTTAAACGGTTATCAATTCGGAATGAGATTTAATTATAACGATTTCGAATATAAACAAGGAGAAGCAGGAATTGATTGCTGCGATCCCACATTTTCAACAGATACACCTTTTAATTTTGCAATAAATAACGACTTGCAAGAAACCAATAAGTTTAGATTAGAACACCTTAATGACGAGGAAAAAGATAATCTTAAGAAAATGTTATATGAATTTAGCGACATACAGTACAAAGAAAGTGACAATTTGACTTTTACTAGTACTATCAAGCATGTCATTCATACAAAAAATGAGCAACCGGTTTACAAAAAACCATACAAATATCCTCAAGCTTACGACCAAGAAGTCGATTCGCAAATGAGAGATATGATAAAACAGGGAATAATTCGAAAGTCAAATTCCCCTTATTGCTCACCCATTTGGATAGTACCAAAGAAAGGTGATGCATCTGGAACAAAAAAGTTCCGTATCGTAATTGACTATCGTAATTTAAATGAAATTACGGTAGATGACAAATACCCTATCCCGGTCATGGATGAAATATTGGACAAACTTGGTAGATGCCAATATTTTACCACTATTGACCTTGCAAAAGGTTTTCACCAAATACAAATGGATGAAAATTCTATTCCAAAGACAGCTTTTTCCACCAAAAATGGCCATTATGAATATACTCGTATGCCCTTTGGATTGAAAAATGCCCCTGCTACCTTTCAAAGGTGCATGAACAATCTCTTAGAAGATTTGATCTACAAGGATTGTTTGGTCTACATGGACGATATTATCGTGTACTCCACTTCATTGGAGGAACATGTATTATCTTTGCGAAAGGTATTTGAAAAATTACGAGAAGCTAATCTCAAGCTTCAACTCGACAAATGCGAGTTTATGAAAAAGGAAACAGAATTCCTTGGACATATTATAACAACAACTGGTATAAAACCAAATCCTCTCAAAATAGAGGCAATACAAAATTTCCCTATACCCAAATCCCCAAAACAAATAAAATCCTTTTTAGGTCTTTGTGGTTTTTATAGGAAATTTATCCCAAACTTTGCTAAAATAGCAAAACCAATGACAGCAAAGCTTAAAAAAG
This sequence comes from Drosophila carrolli, assembly GCA_018152295.1. NCBI lineage: Eukaryota > Metazoa > Arthropoda > Insecta > Diptera > Drosophilidae > Drosophila > Drosophila carrolli. Next base: position 461,629 of record JAECXJ010000009.1, on the reverse strand, counting down.
GCGTAACTTTAAATATAAAAGATAATGACTATGTACAAGCGTTTGAAAAACTTAAACTTTTAGTAATGTCCGATCCAATACTTATATACCCAAATTTCGAAAAACCATTTTCATTAACAACAGATGCAAGTAATATTGCTATAGGAGCAGTATTATCGCAAAATCATAAACCAATCTGTTATGCCAGCAGAACTCTTAATGAACACGAAATTAATTATTCGGCAATAGAAAAAGAACTTTTAGCTATTGTTTGGGCCACCAAATATTTCAGGTCCTATCTTTTTGGCAGAAAATTTCTGATCCTAAGTGATCACAGGCCTCTAGTATGGCTCAATAATATCAAAGAACCTAACATGAAATTACAACGCTGGAAAATCAAACTAAATGAGTTTGATTATGAAATAAAATATTTGCCCGGTAAAGAAAACCATGTGGCAGACGCCTTATCTAGAATAAGAATAGAGGAAGCCTATTTAGGAGAGACTTCCAGTAATTCAAATACAATAACAACAGTAGCTACAGTGCATAGTGCACCAGAAGATAACCAAAACCACATTTCAATAACAGAAAGACCACTGAATTATTATAACAGACAACTAGAATTTATAAGAGGAGACTTAAATGAAGTCGAAGTAATAAATTATTTTCATAAAACAAAAATCATAATAACATATAAAGAGATGACAATAGAATATGCAAAACAATTAATAATTGAATACTTTTCTAATAAGAAAAGCGTAATATATTTTCCAATTGAAACAGACTTTTTAATTTTTCAAAAGGCATACGTTGAAATTATTTCCCCAGATAACTTAACTAAAACAATGAAAACTAAAAGTAAATTAACAGATATTAACACTTACGCAGAGTTCAAAGAAATTATTATTAAAACACACAGAGAACTATTACATCCAGGAATAGAAAAACAAACAGCACTTTTTAAAGAAAAATATTATTTTCCCGATCACCAAAAATTAATTCAAAATTTTATTAATGAATGCGAAGTATGCAACATCGCAAAAACAGAACACAGAAATACTAAATTAGAATTCGAAATAACCCCAGAAATTTTTAATCCAAGAGAAAAATATGTCATTGATTTTTATATGATAGATAATAAACAATTTTTATCTTGTATAGACATTTATTCAAAATTTGCCACCTTAATAGAAGTCAACAGTCGAGATTGGTTAGAAGCAAAAAGAGCATTAACTAAAGTTTTTAATGAAATGGGTAAACCAAACCAAATTAAAGCAGACAAAGATTCAGCCTTCATGTGTGCAGCATTGCAACTTTGGTTAAAATCTGAAGATGTTGTTATTGATATAACAACAAGCAAAAATGGAATTTCTGACGTTGAGAGATTTCATAAAACAGTAAATGAAAAGTTAAGAATCATAAACAGTGAAACAGACATAGAAAATAAGCTAACAAAATTTGAAACTATTCTTTATGTCTATAATCATAAAACAAAACATAACACGACAGGCAGAACTCCTGCAGATATTTTTATTTTCGCTGGAACTCCAAAATATAATACACAGTCAAATAAAATCAATAAAATAGAAAAATTAAATGAATCACGAAATAAATTTGAATTTGATACTAGATATCGACAAGCTCCACTAGTAAAATCAAAAACCACTAATCCGTTTAAAAAGACAGGAAAAATCACAAAATTAGATGATAATCATTACGAAGAAGTTAACAGAGGAAGAAAAATAATACATTATAAGTCTAAATATAAGAAAACAAAGAAAATTAACGAAAATAAATACGATAATTCCAGATGCACGCCAAATGAAAACCAAACCTAACTTGTTGATCAACACTATCAACATCTTATTAATTTTAATACACTTTACAAAACTTACCAATGGCCAAAATTTGGAAATCAATCCCGTTCAAGCAAAAAACGGTTATTTAATATTTAAAACAGGAACCTTGGACTTACCAACTAATTACGAATATCATTGTTTAACCGTCAACTTAACCAAAACTGAACTAACGTATACTAATTTAATTAAACAATCAGAAGAATTTTCAGGTTTAAAACAAATTATATACTTAACAGAGAAATTAAACAGAGAAATGAATGGAATTAGAATTGCAAAACGTAGCAAAAGAGGTCTTATAAATTTTATAGGCACAACATACAAATATCTATTTGGAACATTAGATGAACAAGATAAAGAAGAATTAATAAATAAAATTGAAAATTTAGAACAAAACACAATTCAAGTTAATGAACTTAATAAAGTAATAGATGCGGTAAACAAAGGTATTGAAACAATAAATCATTTAAGCTTGGTCAATGATGTAGACGAAAGGCTAGCATTACTTATTTTTAATCTACAAGAATTTACTGAATATATAGAGGACATAGAACTAGGAATGCAACTTACTAGACTAGGCATTTTTATACCCGTTACTCGTAGAGTAAAAGGGTATATTGTATTCGTGCAAAAGTATGTAACAGCTAGAAGGAAGCGTTTCCGACCCTATAAAGTATATATATTCTTGATCAGGGTCACTAGCCGAGTCGATATAGCCATGTCCGTCTGTCCGTCCGTCCGTCTGTCTGTCCGTCTGTCTGTCTGTCCGTATGAACGCTGAGATCTCGGAAACTATAAAAGCTAGAAGATTGACATTTTGCATGCAGATTTTAGGAGTTCCTACGCAGCGCAAGTTTGTTTCAAAAAGGTGCCACGCCCCCTTTAACGCCCACAATCGATACGATTTTAAAAATTTAAATATTTCGGAAAAGTAAAAATGCAGTTTTATTGTGTTTATCAATACCTATCGAAATGTAGAAGAAATTTTTCAAATCGGACCATTCGTTAAAAAGTTATGCGTGATCGAAGTTTCTATGTCCATCTCCCTCGCACTCCCTTTACCTGAGTAACGGGTATCTGATATTCGTGGCACCCGACTATAGCGTTCTCTCTTGTTAACCCTAAATTACTTAAGCATGATACTTTAACACATGTTAATTCAGAAAAATTATTAATAATAAAAACCTCTACTTGGTTACAAACCAATGCTAATCAAATATTGATAATTTCTCATATCCCAAAAGACATTATAAAAACTTCAATATTCAAAATTTTGCCTTACCCAAATGAATTTAATGACATATTAACAGAACCTTTAGAAGACAAATATTATTTTCAAAATAATCAAATATTTTCATTTAACACAAAAGAAAGAGTTACAAATAAATGCATTATAGGAATATTAAACCAAGCCAATGCCGAATGTAAATACACAAAAATGTATAAAAAATATGAAACAAATTATATAGAGCCAAATATTATAATTACTTGGAACTTACCGAAAACTATTTTAAACCAAACATGTATAAATCAAGCAATAGTTGTCGAAGGAAATAAAATCCTAAAAGCATTTAATTGTTCTGTACAAATTGAAGAAATCTTAATAACAAATACTATAATGGATTACACACAAACTATTTATGTTAACAATAATGTAACAATGATAGAACCACTGTCAATAATTGAAGCAAAAGATATAATAAGAATACATACAAGAAAAAATAACACATTTCAAATTATAATACTTACTATTTTAATTGTAATAATTATAATTTTAATTATTTACTTCATCTATAAATTTAAGAGTATTCCGAGAAACATTGTAATTAAGTATAAAAATCAAAACAAAAACAATACTAAGAACCCAGAAAATATAACAGAATTAAACAACATTGCACCAAATGAAAATACCCTACAATTAAACGAAAATACTACACAAACTAATATACCCACTCACATATACCCTAATATATCCGCCTGAGGACTGGCTTTTTCTAATGGATGGGGAAGTAACATACCCACACCCACATATCTACCACATAAAGTAACATACACACACCCACATATCTACCACATAAACATATTTACATTACGCATTTGTCACACCCAAAATCATCGGCTCCCAAGAGTCGCCAATTAATATAAACATCCTCTTGAGTTATAAACAAATGAAAGAACCCCAAATTGTCGGCTCCCACGACTGACCAATTTATGTAAACATCCTCTTGCATTATAAACAAATGTCCCCAAACTCCAAAAAGCTTTTATCCCCCAATACTGTAAAATTGCAGACGCAGCTCAAACCTAGATCGCTCTCTTGCTCAGTGCTCTCATTTTGGACACTCTCAATTTATCAATAAAGTTCTTTCTCCCAATCGAAGGTTTGATAAGCGCCAGCTTAGTTTTTAAGTTTGAGTTTTAAGTTGTATCTTGTAAGGAGCAGACCTATCTCTCCCAGTTCGCGTTTACACTATTTTGATAAATAAAAATTATATTTTTTTCAAAGTGCTAAATCCCGAATTTGTTATTATATACACATACGCCATTGTTTGACTCAGACCTCCAATTTGGCTAACTAGATTTGATTTGCATAGTTCTTGGGATATAGTTCGGTATTGACAAATGAAAACCATCGCAATTTCCTTTAATATAAATCCTTATCGAGAATTAACGTTGACTCTGTTGAGCACCTTGCCCAACTGTCCAAAGGCATCCGTTAGATGGCGCCATGAAAGGCGGAAAAGTAGGCGCTAGACAGGCTTAAGCGTTTAATGGGTTTTTGGGCGTTAGAGTGGGCGTGGCAAACTTTTATTAGGCCAATCGATATTTATTGACGAAACAAATACATATCAATTAAAATTTTCATAATATCATCAAAACTGTGGCCACAGCTTGTGGCTTGTAGGCGTCAGAGGGGGCTAGGCACCATTTTGAAACAAACTTGCGCTGCGTAGGAACTCCTAAAATCTACATGCAAAATGCTAATCTAGCTTTTATAGTTTCCGAGATCTCAGCGTTCATACGGACGGACAGACAGACGGACAGACGGACATGGCTAGATCGACTCGGCTATTTATCCTGAACAAGAATATATATACTTTATAGGGTCGGAAACGCGTCCTTCTACCTGTTACATACTTTTGCACGAATACAATATACCCTTTTACTCTACGAGTAACGGGTATAAATACGATTTGGAAAGATTCATGTCAATAACATTTCACCCTATTGTTCTTATGGGAGCTATAGGATATAGACGTCCAATCGGCACGCGCTTTAACCCTGATCAAGGTGTGCATAAAACAATACGATTCGGAAAGATTCATGTCAATAGCTTGTACACCGCGCGAAATATCATCAATTCTTGCAAGGTATATCCGATTGTTTTTATGAGAGCTATAGGATATAGACGTCCAATCGGGACACTTTTCAAACTTGATCTACTGTTTTATATTATTCTTTATGAGGCTTTGATATAGTTGTTTCTGTTGAATTGGGAGCGACTCAGAGGTACGCTCCCAAGCTTTTTATTATTAATTCTGATTTCTTAATTCTATTACATGTTTGCATAAAGCTAAGATCGGCCGGCTATGTCGGCAGAGCCGCCGGCAGAGCGGCGGTCGACGCTTATGTATAATTGTCTTTATATATGAGAGAGAGAGAGATACTATGTTCACTTGGCCCTCGGAGCGGTCGCACATATCAAATATGCTTACACTGCAGTTCCCACGCATTCGAGGGCGGTCATATAACCGGGCACTCGGGAACTGCTAGATTTATATATTTGTGTTTTGTTATTGTGGCCAAATGCAAAATGCCAAATAAGGTGTCTGTACTTAAATCGATGCGTAACACTGAGTACAGTGTGCATTCGATATGTGAACATACTACATCTCCCTCCTTTTGAAAAATAACGTAATTATATGGAGTTATTTTCTAGGTGTAAATTTAATATAACTGAAAATATTTTTATTTTCTTTTATATGTAGTTTAATTTATTAAAAATTGTTTTGAATCAGAAAGTATTGTTTTGAATCAAAAGTTATATTTATATATAATTCATTTATTTTATTTATTTATTTTTTTTTCAATCTATTTATGGTTTTTTTTTTTTATTGCGTATTGCGTTTTTTTGGCTTTTATTGCGTATGGTTCCATTTGTGTATGGTCATACGTGATATATTTAAGAGAATTAAAGTGATTATGAAATAAAAATTTTTAACCTATCCTTATGAACTGTTTGCTTCTTATTTTTGTTATTTGAAATTACTATGTTTTCTCTTTCTTCTATACTTTCTACCTTATATGGTCCAGTGTATTTATTGTCTAGCTTCTGCCCTGTTTCATTTTTTAGTAAAACTTGGTCTCCGATTTTAAATCAAAGTTCAAAATATTTCTGTCATAGTTATGTTTTTGTTTGTGTTTATGGCATTCTAGCATTAATCTAGCACTCTTAAATGCTTGTGCTAGTCTAAACTTAGATTCTTTAGCGTAATCATCTGTGTTATATAATGGTTGTATATTATCTATACTATTGAAGTGTTTGGCTAAATTAGATGTTTTACCAAAAACTAACTCGTATGGACAATAGTCATGTGCCATAGAGGGTGTTGTGTTGAAACAGTATACGAAGTATTGCAACCATACATCCCAATCTGTTTTATCAATTGAGATGTATGAGCGGATGAACTCATTAAATGTTCTGTGGCTTCGCTCCACGGTTCCTACAGTCTGGTTATGATGTGCTGTTGAAGTTATGTTTTTGATATTTAAGTTTTTACATAAATCTTCAATTATTGAATTTTTGTATTCTGTTCCCATGTCCGTAATGAACGTCTTCATTGGACCGTACTTCAGAATAAAATCTTCGAATATAGCTTTTGCTACTGTTTTTGCACTTTTGTTCTAGATTGGTATTGCTACAAGGTACTTAGTTAAATCGCAAATTAGCGTTACTATGTATTCATTTCGATCGTATCCACAATTACCCTGTCGAAAGCCGTTTGTGGCGTTTCGGTGATAGTTAATGGGGTCTTTGTATGTTTTGTTGTCTTTGCTTTTTGGCATTTAGGGCATTTTCTTATATATTTTGTTATATCTTTGGTCATGTTTTTCCAATAATAATGCCTTTTTATTTTTGCTAATGTTCTAGCTATGCCTGTATGACCTCCTTGTATTGGATCATCATGGAATGTAAACAGTAATGCTTCTTTCTCTTTATCATTATTTGATAATTGGCTTGAGTAGCGCTACTCTTAATGATTGTAATTTTTTATTGCCCATAATTTTAAAAGATTCCATTGAAATGGTTTCAAAGATCTTTTCGCTCGGTGCCACTTTGAGTTGGCTGATATTAAGTATACCGGCTTCTTTTTCAAGCCTTTGAAAGAACTGACCTAAGTCGAGAATTTCATTGATGTACAAATCGCTAACATCAATTCTTGCTATAACCTTTTTTCCATGCTTTAGTAAGCAAAGTGAATCAGTTATTCGCAAGGTCACTACTTTTCGTACCTCGTCATTAACAATGACTTCGTATACGTTGGGCTGAGAAGCTTTATTTAGAATATGCCTAGGCAAATTTATTTTTTCTGTTCCTGCGCAGGAATTTTTCTGTTTACTTTGATTTCTGGTAGTGACTTTCAGAATTTTATTATTTGTCTGAATATTTTTTAAATCCGTTATTGTTATTCTTGATAGCGCGTCGGCTATATGGTTGTCTTTTCCCTTAAGATATTCCACAGTAAAATCATATTCTTCCAAGTCTAATCTCATTCGTGTTAATTTCGAACTTGGATTTGTCATTGAAAATAGATAGGTTAATGGCCTATGGTCTGTTTTGACTGTGAAATGTTTTCCATAAATATATGGTCGAAAATGGTTTATTGCCCAGTGGATAGCTGCTAGCTCTTGTTCTGTTGTATTTTTATTACTTTCTCCTTTCGTAAAGGATCTTGATGCATAGGCTACTGGTAGCTGAATGTTATTGTAATCTTGAGCAAGAACAGCTCCACATGCTTGTTTGCTTGCATCTGTTGTTGCAAAATTCTTTATTAAAATCGGGATATTGCAATAATGTGGGTTTCATCAATTGGGTTTTTAGGTATTCGAATGCGTTTTGACATTTATCTGTCCATTCAAATTTAACATTCTTTTTACATAATCTAGTTATGTGACGTGAGTAATCGGAAAAATTTTTAATAAAACGTCTGTAGTAATTGCAAAATGCAACGAATCTTCTAACGCTGTCTGCGTCCGTTGGGACTGGGTATTTTTCTATTACTTTGTATTTTTTACTATCTGGTAAAATACCTTTGTCAGTACACTAGTGTCCAAGAAAGGTCAATTCGTGTCTGAAAAATGTGCACTTCTCTGGGTGCAGTTTAAGATTGTTTTTTCTACATAGATCAAAAACGTTTGTAAGATTTTTAATCATGTGTTTTTCTGAACAACCGATGACAATTAGGTCATCCATATACAAGAATGCCTGAGAAGGTTCGATACCTGAAAATGCAATTGTCATCATTCTTTGGAAAGAATTTGGCGCTATTTTTAAACCATAAGGTAATCGTGTAAAACGATTATATTTCTAGACGTATCTTCGAGTTCTATTTGATGAAATCCTGACATTAGATCTAGACATGAAAAGTATTTAGCTCTACCTAATTGGTCAAGAATATCGTCTATTCTTGGTAGTGGAAATTTATCTGATAAAATTTTTTTGTTAATTTGGCGGTAATCAATTACTAAACGCCATCTTTTTGTATCGCAATTTGGTAATGATTTTTTCGGGACTATTAATAATGGACTGTTGTATTCTGAAACTGATGGTTCTTCTATTTTATCTTTAATTAGTTTTTCTACTTGTTTTTCTACTTCTTCTTTTTGACTGTGGGGGATTCTGTAATTCTTTATGTATACTGGTTCATCATCTTTCATTCTTATTTTTTGTTTATAGAAATTATTAGTTGATATCGGTTCGGTTTCTATTCCGAATATATCTGTGTATTTGGTGCATAATTCTTTAAGTATTTCTTTAAATTGAGGCGGGAAATTTTTGTTAAGTTTTTCTAAGATTTCTTCTTTATTTGTATTTTTATTGGATTTAATTTTATCGTAATTATCCAATGGTTCAACTTTAAGTGTATTTAATTGAAGAATTGCTGTTTTATTTGTTGTATTTAGAATTCGGACAAAAGTGTTTGTTCGCGCAAATTTGAATTTTTAATGAAATTGTTAAAAAACTTGAAGTTTAGTGTAAGTTAGTTTAGGGCAAAGGCGGGAGCATAATAAAGTTTTCTCTCGCTCTCGGCGAAGTCGCCCCGTCTTCGCCAACCTTCGTTAAGCTAGGCTCTAAGTACTTTGTCGAAAAATATAGAAGTATTCGTTGAAATTGATTTGAGCTGTCGACACCTTTTCTTTTTCGTTTTCGTTTTCGCAATTAATAATTTTAGCCACCGCCAAGTTTTTTCTCGGTTTTGATAATTAGAAAACTCTCTAATTTTTCATGGCGCCCCCGGGTGGACGTTAAAGTTATTAATATTTTGAAACTAGTGACAATGACACACAAACCAAAAAAATATAAAGTGCAAGTGCAAGTGGAGTTCAAAGCACTCAATTACATACATACACAGTGATTTTGTTGCCCGCGGCGTGTCGGTGTGGATAGAAAATACACAGCAGCTCCTGCTTAAAATATCGTGCCGGTCGCGAAATACTCTGTTCGCCAAAAAGAACTGCTGCCAGAGGGATGCCCTGCGACTGCTCAATGTGCAAAAGGAAAGTGGAAGCTGGATTGAAAGACCCTAAAGCAGAACCTGAGGTATTTGTGCAAAAAATTGAAAGCTTGAGTTTATAAGAAAAACAATTTCATTGTTTATTTTCTTGTGCTGAAAAATTGCACCTCGCTTTCAATTCTTGGCACAGACGTATCGATATAGTAGAGCTAGTTGTGCATGCATTTATTTATAATAAATAAAAATAAAAAATTATATTAAAATTTTTACATATACACATACACATTATAACCTATTTGAACCTCCGTTGGACGCAACATTTACATAATTGTGTTATATTATTGCAATCACTGTCGCCCCCAATTTATTTATTGAAACTCGAAAATTAATAGTTGGTAAAATTATCCCAGCCGCTATATATAACCAATACATAAGTCCTCATATACAAGCAGCTGCAGCGGTTAACTTTTTCGTTTTCCTTTTTCGCTTCGCTTGTCTACCGTTAGCATCGTTGTAATTGTTGTTGGACTTTTGGTTTGGCGCGCTGAAGATCAAAGTGACGCGCTACCCTGCATTCGGACGGGTATACTGATTTTTGCCGTCATTTGCAACCACTGTTAATTTTGATACCTCGTGGCTCGATATTCAATTTAATATTTTTTTTTCGTCGTTTTCGTTGTGGATAATTATTAAAATAATTTTTTCGAACAAATTTAATAATTAAATTAAATTGTTATTTACTCTTAGTATTTTGTTTCGAAAATTTATTTAACATTTGTCGTCATTCTAATTGAACAATTATCCTCTTTTAAAACTTATTTATTTTATTAATTATTATTCTTGGATAAATAATTTATTTATATATATATATATATTTATTTATTTCGTGGTTTATATATAAAAAAAAAAATAAATAAAAAATAAATTAAAATGAGTCCAGATAAGCCAAAATCTCTTGAACTTCTTGCGGATCTTAAAAATAAGCTCAAAAAACCAGTTATGAGCATCCGCCGATTAAATGATCGAATAGAAGCCGGCCAGATTCCGATCCAAGAAGTAGAACTAACTTGTCGGCTAGAGATGTTAAATGCTTCTATTATTAAGGCAACTCAAATACAAGAACAGATCGAAGATTTAGATGATGGCGATGAGTTCGGAGAAGAGTTGGAAGAGCTTTCAATAATAACCAAGGCAAAAATAATGTCGCTTATCTCAGCCTTGAAGACGGCAAGCGAAACCAAAATAATTGGATCAGCTTCTGTAGCCCCAACTCGAGCTCTACTTCCGAATTTGGCATTGCCGAAATTCAGCGGCAAATATTCGGAGCTTAAGAATTTCATTAGCCTTTTCGAAACTCTTGTTCATCAAGACGACAGCATTCCCGTCATAGAAAAATTCAATCACTTAATTTCATGTCTTTCTGGTGAAGCGTTGGGAACTATTAAGGCCTACCAAGTCACCGAGAGCAATTATGAAAAGGCTATGATCAGCCTGAAAAAAGTGTATGATAACGAATGTTTAATTTTTATGAATAATATTTCAACATTGTTTAGTCTTCCGAAAATAACGCAACAGTCAGCTTCGTCTTTAAGAAATAGTATCGACACCGTATCATCTATATACGGTTCTTTGTTATCGATAGGAGACGACACCAAGATTTCAAATGCAATGTTGATCTATCTTGTTTTGAACAGAGTAGACCCAGTGACCAAACAAATATGGGAAGAACAATTAGATTATGAACGGTTACCGCTTTGGTCCGATTTTGAAAAAATGTTAAACCGCCGATATTTATCCGCTGAAGAATCGACGAATCCAAAGCAAGATAAAGTTATGTCGAGCAAGCCACATAATCGCAGCTAATTTTCTTGTTCTTCGTCCAACAGTAAATCCCAGCAAAGTTGTAGCTATTGCAATGCAGGAGACCATATCCTAGCAAACTGTGGTCCGTTTGGTCGCCTTTCGGTAATGCAAAGGTTTGACTTTGTAAAATCTGCTTCCTTATGCATCAATTGTATGCGAAAGGGTCACACTGTTTCAAAATGCAAATTTAATAAATGTCGAGTTTGTGGCCGCTCGCATCACGTTTTACTGCATAGATATACAGTGTCCGAAAATAATTTAGCGTTGCCACCACCCCAAGAGATTCTTTCTCCCTCTTTAAATCAAGATCAGCCTTCCACGTCACATGTTATGCATGCGACATCATTGGACAGAGTGATTTTAGCCACGTCGATCGTAAGTGTAAGAACTAAAAACGGTGAATATATTTGGGCCCGAGCACTTCTTGACTCTGGGTCCCAAACGAATTTTATAACAGAGGACCTTGCTCACCGCTTACAGATCCGTAAAGAGGAGTCGTGTATAAACTTACTTGGTATTGGCGAGTCCAATTCTCAAGTTAAGAAAAAGGTACACACAATGGTGAAGTCGCGTATAAATGGTAGTGAGTTCTCCTTCGATTTTTGGATTTTGAAATCAATATCAGGATATCATCCTGACCAGTCGGTCAATATCAATGACTGGAAAATTCCAAAGAACCTACCACTAGCAGACTCCTATTTCTACAAGCCACAAAGAATAGATATGTTAATAGGAGCAGAATCATTTTTCGAATTATTAGCTGTTGGACAAATTAGACAAGGTCCTGACTTTCCAACTCTGCAGAAAACCCTCTTCGGCTGTGTTGTATCGGGTAGATATAAGGCATCTTCCCCTACAGAAGTTGTGAAAAGTTTCAGTTGTAGTGAAGAGATTTTAGTGTCTATTGACAGCACACTACAGAAGTTTTGGTCACTGGAAGAAATGCCATCTCTAAAGAAAATTCTGTCACCTGAGCAAAAGTTATGTGAAGAACACTACCGGAAGACTACTCAGGTTTTGCCATCAGATCGGTTTGAAGTAAGACTGCCGTTTAAATCGGATCCAAATGAGTTAGGCAACTCTTTTGAAGTTGCAAAACGGCGGTTTTTGTCGCTTGAAAGAAGGCTGTCTCGAGACCCTGAGATGAAGGAAATGTACCTAGAATTTATGGAGGAGTACCTTTCCTTAGGTCATATGTCTCTTACAGATAAACTTCCTTCTGCTCCACATTATGTTATCCCACATCAATGTGTTCTGAGACCCCAAAGTACGTCAACCAAGTTACGTGTCGTTTTCGATGCGTCTTGTAAATCGTCAACTCAGAAGTCCCTAAATGACATTTTGATGGTTGGGGCGACAATCCAAGATGAGTTGTACTCAACGTTACTGCGCTTCCGGCTGCATATTTTTGCCCTGACCGCCGATGTAAAGAAAATGTATCGCCAAGTGATGGTGAATGAAGCAGATAGGCAGTTTCAACTTATAGTGTGGAGAAGAGACCCCTCTGAGTCCTTGAGATTATACAAGCTCAACACCGTAACATATGGTACTGGACCAGCCCCGTTTTTGGCTATTCGGTGTTTAAAAAGGTTAAGTGAGTCTGCCAAAGTTTCTTTTCCTAGAGCTGCTAAGGTTATTGGATCCGACTTTTATGTCGATGATATGTTGACTGGTGCTGCATGCGTAGAGGAGTTAAAGACTATTAAGTCTGAAGTATCTCAGGTTCTTCAAACTGCAGGTTTTGAATTGACAAAGTGGTTTTCAAACTCACCTGACGTTACCGCATCTGAGAGCACAGTTAAATCCATACCCATCTCGGACTCAGAGTCAACTAAGGCGTTAGAAATATCGTGGTTGCCTAACGAAGATGCCTTCAAATTTCAAATTGACACTGCTGTCATGGGTCTCCGAGCGACAAAACGGAACATACTATCGGTGACATCGAAGCTGTTTGACCCCCTCGGCTTATTAAGTCCTATTGTAATAAGAGGAAAGATCCTATTGCAGGAACTTTGGCTTAATAAGTTAGATAGGGATGAGTCGATTCCTATTCATTTGGAAACAGCTTGGAATATGATAAAAATTACATTGTTTAAATTAGAGGAAATATCTATTCCCCGGTTTGTGCATTCCGATCCGATGTCACCGGTCCAATTACATGCCTTTGCTGACGCATCCTTAAGAGCTTATGGAGCTTGCGTCTACATTCGTAGCAAAACTGCAGAAGGTTATAAAATATCGCTGTTGACTTCAAAGTCTAAAGTAGCGCCGCTCAAGACTAAAACACTCCCAAGGCTTGAGTTATGTGCCGCTCACCTTCTCGCAGATCTCTGCCACAGAATCAAGCCCCTATTAAAGGTACCTATCGAACGGATTGTTTATTGGTCGGATTCTGAAGTTACGCTCCATTGGATCCGGTCTCATCCATCTTCATTATCCACATTCGTGTCGAATAGAGTAGCGGAGATTCAAGAGTGGTCAGGTGAAGCTACGTGGCGGCATGTTCCAACGAAACAGAACCCAGCAGATATTGTATCAAGAGGTTGTGACGTCGACGAAATTATACAGTCAATATGGTTTACTGGACCTGCGTTTTTAAAAGAGGAAGATGCACACTTTGAACTAGATGAAGAAGTCCTACTACAAGAATCGAGGAAGACTGCGGTTGGACTGACCGCTGCTGTAAGAAATTTGGATTTGGTAGATGTCATCGATGGATTTTCGTCACACCTTAAACTGCTTCGGGTATTCGTTTATATGTTCCGCTTCATAAGAAAATGCAAAGACAAAAGTATGGTATTTGAAAAACTTTGTCGCCGACTGAATATAGTGAAGCTTTTCTAAAAATTGTCGAGATATTACAGAAGCACGAGTATCATGAAGAAAGAGAAAAAGTTCGTAAAGGATCCAGAGTTGGCCCAAGTCTTCAGCGATTGAATCCATTCATCCATGAAGACAAGGGGACTTGGTGTCACTTTTCTTTGTTGCGAGTTGGGGGGCGACTAGCTAATGCTCCTATATCATACGATGCCAAGTTTCCATTGTTGTTGACAAAACGCTCCCAATTTGTGCAGAGCTATGTTCGGCATCTTCACCATTCCAATTTTCATGTTGGTCCACGAGCCCTTGTGAGTCTCCTTCGACAGCGTATTTGGATCGTAAACGCTCAGGAGGTCTGCAGTCAGATAGTTCGATCATGCATACGCTGCTTTAAGTGTAAGCCTCGACTAATGACACAAATTATGGGAAATTTACCCGCAGATCGTCTCCGTGCTCTCCGCCCATTTGCTATATGTGGCGTCGATTTTTGTGGCCCTGTCTATACGACATTGAAAATTCGTGGTCGGCCTCCGTATAAGTCCTACATTGCGCTCTTCGTTTGTTTTGCGTCCAAAGCGGTTCATCTAGAAGTTGTTTCAGATTTAACCACAGATTCCTTTTTATTGGCTTTTCAAAGGTTCGTTGGGCGCCGTATGGATCCAGAGTTGGCCCAAGTCTTCAGCGATTGAATCCATTCATCCATGAAGACAAGGGGACTTGGTGTCACTTTTCTTTGTTGCGAGTTGGGGGGCGACTAGCTAATGCTCCTA
This sequence comes from Drosophila carrolli, assembly GCA_018152295.1. NCBI lineage: Eukaryota > Metazoa > Arthropoda > Insecta > Diptera > Drosophilidae > Drosophila > Drosophila carrolli. Next base: position 446,605 of record JAECXJ010000009.1, on the reverse strand, counting down.
TATCATACGATGCCAAGTTTCCATTGTTGTTGACAAAACGCTCCCAATTTGTGCAGAGCTATGTTCGGCATCTTCACCATTCCAATTTTCATGTTGGTCCACGAGCCCTTGTGAGTCTCCTTCGACAGCGTATTTGGATCGTAAACGCTCAGGAGGTCTGCAGTCAGATAGTTCGATCATGCATACGCTGCTTTAAGTGTAAGCCTCGACTAATGACACAAATTATGGGAAATTTACCCGCAGATCGTCTCCATGCTCTCCGCCCATTTGCTATATGTGGCGTCGATTTTTGTGGCCCTGTCTATACGACATTGAAAATTCGTGGTCGGCCTCCGTATAAGTCCTACATTGCGCTCTTCGTTTGTTTTGCGTCCAAAGCGGTTCATCTAGAAGTTGTTTCAGATTTAACCACAGATTCCTTTTTATTGGCTTTTCAAAGGTTCGTTGGGCGGCGAGGATGTCCCCAAGTCGTCCATTGCGACAACGGGACGAACTTCGTCGGAGCGAGTCGCCACTTCCGGGCCCTTCGAGAGAGGATAGAGGACGAAGCCGACGCGATACGCGAATTCGCATCAAAAAGCGGATGCGAATTTGTCTTCACACCACCGCGGGCTCCGCACATGGGCGGACTATGGGAGGCAGGTGTCAAAACTGCCAAGAACCTACTCCTACGGGCGGTGGGCAGCGCGCTCCTAAGCGCAGAAGAGCTGGGGACAGTCCTCGTGGGAATCGAGGCGGTGATGAACTCCCGGCCGCTCGGAGCGATCAGCAGCGACCCAAGCGACGGAGAGGCGCTGACACCCGGGCACCTACTGACAGGCGGGCCGCTACTCGCCACACCAGCACTCCGGACCCCGGACCAGGAGGGTCTCAACTGCTTGCGGCGATGGCGGCTTGTCTCGTCAGTCAGGCAAATGTTCTGGCGGCGATGGTCCCGGGAATATGTCCTGGGCCTCCAAATACGGGGCAAGTGGCACCAGCAGCAGCCCAACATCAGCGAGGGAGATCTCGTCCTCGTGGCCGAGGACAACCTGCCGCCCCAACAATGGCTCCTCGGCAGAATAGTCGCCAGGCACGCAGGGGAGGACGGCATGGTCAGGGTCGTCGACGTGCGAACTAGTGGAGGAGGCCTTTTTCGGCGGGCCATTCATAAGTTGGCGCCGCTTCCATTGTGTTGAAGCCCGATGGGTGTTCAACGGGGCCGGTGTTCGCGCAAATTTGAATTTTTAATGAAATTGTTAAAAAACTTGAAGTTTAGTGTAAGTTAGTTTAGGGCAAAGGCGGGAGCATAACAAAGTTTTCTCTCGCTCTCGGCGAAGTCGCCCCGTCTTCGCCAACCTTCGTTAAGCTAGGCTCTAAGTACTTTGTCGAAAAATATAGAAGTATTCGTTGAAATTGATTTGAGCCGTCGACACCTTTTCTTTTTCGTTTTCGTTTTCGCAATTAATAATTTTAGCCACCGCCAAGTTTTTTCTCGGTTTTGATAATTAGAAAACTCTCTAATTTTTCAGTGTTTTTAGAATCTGCAATGGTATTTCCAATGAATACTCCATTTTGGATTTCTTGGTTTGGTATTACTATATACCTGGTTGGTGAATTTATAGTTATTTTTCGGACGACTTCAGATCTAGCTGGTAAAATTGTCGAATTATTTTCGAGTGTATGATTTATCGGAATATTAATCGGATTATAGAGATTATCTGGTCTCAGTATAAGCCAATCATTTTCTGGTTTTAAATCTATTTAACAATTGCATTTTGTCATAAAATCTATTCCTATAATTCCATCACATGGAATAGGAAAGTTGGACGTTACTATATGGAAATTATGTGGTATAGCATAGTTGCCTGATAGAAGTTCTATTGCTGCTAAACCTTTTGAATTTGTTGTTCCTTCACCAACGCCTGATATTTGCGAAATATTTTTATAGTCAACATTGTTAAATGAGTCTGAGGATTCTTTGATTAAAGAGATGTCTGCACCTGTATCAACTAGTAATGTATATAATTTATTTGTGTTTTCATTTTTAAGTGAAATAAAAAGATTGAAGTTAAGATTGATAGTGTGAACCGTATTCTTTACTGGGTTTTTTATCTTAAGGGTCTTTATTGGTTTTCCGAAGTTGTTTGTACTTGTCGGACATTATTATTGTTATTTTGTCTGTTTGCGTTTGTATTGGTATTGTTATTACCGTTGGCGTTGTTATTGGAGTTATATCCATTATTGTTTCCACCACGATTGTTTCCTCTATAATTACCACGACCTCTGTAGTTATTGTTGGTCTGGTTATTATAGTTTCGGTTATAACCGTTATTTTGGTTATAACCATTGTTTTGGTAATATCCATTATTTTGATAATTACCTTTGTTGTTACCCCTACCGCGATAATTATTTCTGAAGTTGTTACCACGATAGTTGTTTCCTTTTTGTGTGTATAGGATCGAGTATGTATGTATGTATACTGTATGTACTTCGTGACGGCTTCATTCATTGTTGAAAAGTTGCCAGCTTCTAGGATAGTCTTAAGTCGGCCATGCTCACAATTTTTGATCATTGTGGTTATAGCTTCCTTTGTGCTGAACTTGTCGGCATGTTCAGCCGGTAGTCCTTCGTCAATGTATGAAGCTTCAAGGAGCTTTCGTAGGTTGTCTATTTCATTTGTAAATTTTTCTGCTGTTTTGCCTTTTTGGCTTGTTTTAGCCATTTTTGCTTTGACAACGTCAGATGTTTCACCGACAATAGTGCCTTGCAGTTTTTGGATTATTGAGTTTATCGTTAGTTCATTTTGAACCTTATATAGTGTAGATCCTACAATTTTTGATTTGACGACTTCTACAGCCAAATCTTCAAACGTTCCCTTTGTCAGGTCAACCAGCTTTAAAGCTGTTACAAATCTATGCAAGTGTAGTTTTTGTCCGTTAAATTCCGGAATGGCACATGATATTTCTTTAATATATGCCCGTTGGGCAGATGGATCTGCCATTGTGTGTTCTTTAGTTTCTACTATATTTGTATCTGAATCTATATTTTCGTCTTCTTCTGTTTCTGACTCTACTGATGTAATAAATGCAGGGATTGAGAGATCGTGTAGATCTTTTTCATTTATTTCGATATCTTTTCTTGTATCTGAATCTTCTTCTTCTGCTAGGGCTTTTTGTTGTTCTAATGTTAAAGACGTATTCAAAATTGTCGGGATATATATTTTTAAATCATACTTATCCTTGACAGTTATTAGGTTGCCCGCAACCTTATCAATATTTTGGATAAGTTTGTCTTGTTAATTATTTCCCTGTTTTCATGCACTAGGTTTTGCCTGATTGTAAGAGTCTACAAGAATTTTTGCATGTTTATCTACTGTTTCTTTTTGAGTTTGCCTTTTTTGGCTTACACATTTGTAAGACTTTTCAAATGTTTCTTTTAATTCTCGGATATGGAGTATTAACTGCTCCCATTCCATTTTTAATTTTAAGTCATCATTTTTTTTTTTATTTTACTTGTGCATTATTTTTAGCACGTTATTATGTCCTAAGACTGGGTGTATGTCTATTTCGGAGAATACTTTACAGTTACTCACGGTAGACAGTACTACGGCCTTTTGCGTTCTGCTGCAATGAATAATTGGAGAGAATTCAAGATCTTACCTATTCATATATTCGTACTCAAAATCTGCAATTAATAGAGGCTCTGCTCTGTTCCTAATTAAGGCTAATCCTATTCTCAAAATTTGGCTCGTTAGCCAATGTAACTCGAAGGCACTCTGTTGTATTCATTTTAATAATTTTCTTTTCTCCTTTTTAATGATTTTTATTTATTTTTTAAACGGGTATTTTAGTTCTCTTACATATACAATTTTTGTTTAAAATTTTATTTTCTGTTTTAATTTCTTTTTTTTTTTGTATTTTATTATTAATAATTGTTTAACGCTTGTTAAATTAGATTTTATCCAGATCATTAGCCTGGCTTCTGTTAATGGCTCTCTTTGATACACATTTGTTGTGGAACATATAGGCCTTATATAAAATATATGCGCTCATAAAGAAAACAATTATTGATAGTAGAATATTCGTTAATTTGAAATCAATATTTTGTGATTCAATTTTATTTATTACGTTAGCAGTGGAATCCACTAACTTAACGTCTACTAATCCCATATTGGGTATTTTTTCTGTCTCGTTTGTGGGGTCTGTTTTGGATATTGAATTGTTTTTAAATGAGACTTTCATATATATAAAATTTTACAGTACATTACATTAGTATATCATTTTTTTAAACATGTATATTCACAATTAGGGTTTTCGAAAGGACCTTTACAATCAGGAGGGCTTCCTCGCTTCTTTCATGTCCTGTTTATTTTTATAAGCTTGTAATTCCCTATATGTGTTTTCTAATTCTTGTTTAATTTTTAGGTTCTCTTCCCATGGTACTGGGGTTGATTTTGTATCATAAAGTTGCCTATTTAATTCCTTTATCTTGAGATTTAGGAAATTTTTCTGTCCTCCTCTTTTTTTTTACTTATTTTTCTTGATTTAGGCATTTATAATTTTTCTTTTTGTATCATGAAAAATGTGCACTTCTCTGGGTGCAGTTTAAGATTGTTTTTTCTACATAGATCAAAAACGTTTGTAAGATTTTTAATCATGTGTTTTTCTGAACAACCGATGACAATTAGGTCATCCATATACAAGAATGCCTGAGAAGGTTCGATACCTGAAAATGCAATTGTCATCATTCTTTGGAAAGAATTTGGCGCTATTTTTAAACCATAAGGTAATCGTGTAAAACGATTATATTTCTAGACGTATCTTCGAGTTCTATTTGATGAAATCCTGACATTAGATCTAGACATGAAAAGTATTTAGCTCTACCTAATTGGTCAAGAATATCGTCTATTCTTGGTAGTGGAAATTTATCTGATAAAATTTTTTTGTTAATTTGGCGGTAATCAATTACTAAACGCCATCTTTTTGTATCGCAATTTGGTAATGATTTTTTCGGGACTATTAATAATGGACTGTTGTATTCTGAAACTGATGGTTCTTCTATTTTATCTTTAATTAGTTTTTCTACTTGTTTTTCTACTTCTTCTTTTTGACTGTGGGGGATTCTGTAATTCTTTATGTATACTGGTTCATCATCTTTCATTCTTATTTTTTGTTTATAGAAATTATTAGTTGATATCGGTTCGGTTTCTATTCCGAATATATCTGTGTATTTGGTGCATAATTCTTTAAGTATTTCTTTAAATTGAGGCGGGAAATTTTTGTTAAGTTTTTCTAAGATTTCTTCTTTATTTGTATTTTTATTGGATTTAATTTTATCGTAATTATCCAATGGTTCGACTTTAAGTGTATTTAATTGAAGAATTGCTGTTTTATTTGTTGTATTTAGAATTCGGACAAAAGTTTTTAGAATCTGCAATGGTATTTCCAATGAATACTCCATTTTGGATTTCTTGGTTTGGTATTACTATATACCTGGTTGGTGAATTTATAGTTATTTTTCGGACGACTTCAGATCTAGCTGGTAAAATTGTCGAATTATTTTCGAGTGTATGATTTATCGGAATATTAATCGGATTATAGAGATTATCTGGTCTCAGTATAAGCCAATCATTTTCTGGTTTTAAATCTATTTAACAATTGCATTTTGTCATAAAATCTATTCCTATAATTCCATCACATGGAATAGGAAAGTTGGACGTTACTATATGGAAATTATGTGGTATAGCATAGTTGCCTGATAGAAGTTCTATTGCTGCTAAACCTTTTGAATTTGTTGTTCCTTCACCAACGCCTGATATTTGCGAAATATTTTTATAGTCAACATTGTTAAATGAGTCTGAGGATTCTTTGATTAAAGAGATGTCTGCACCTGTATCAACTAGTAATGTATATAATTTATTTGTGTTTTCATTTTTAAGTGAAATAAAAAGATTGAAGTTAAGATTGATAGTGTGAACCGTATTCTTTACTGGGTTTTTTATCTTAAGGGTCTTTATTGGTTTTCCGAAGTTGTTTGTACTTGTCGGACATTATTATTGTTATTTTGTCTGTTTGCGTTTGTATTGGTATTGTTATTACCGTTGGCGTTGTTATTGGAGTTATATCCATTATTGTTTCCACCACGATTGTTTCCTCTATAATTACCACGACCTCTGTAGTTATTGTTGGTCTGGTTATTATAGTTTCGGTTATAACCGTTATTTTGGTTATAACCATTGTTTTGGTAATATCCATTATTTTGATAATTACCTTTGTTGTTACCCCTACCGCGATTATTATTTCTGAAGTTGTTACCACGATAGTTGTTTCCTTTTTGTGTGTATAGGATCGAGTTGGCGTTGCCTGTGATCCCAGTACTACACTGTATGTACTTCGTGACGGCTTCATTCATTGTTGAAAAGTTGCCAGCTTCTAGGATAGTCTTAAGTCGGCCATGCTCACAATTTTTGATCATTGTGGTTATAGCTTCCTTTGTGCTGAACTTGTCGGCATGTTCAGCCGGTAGTCCTTCGTCAATGTATGAAGCTTCAAGGAGCTTTCGTAGGTTGTCTATTTCATTTGTAAATTTTTCTGCTGTTTTGCCTTTTTGGCTTGTTTTAGCCATTTTTGCTTTGACAACGTCAGATGTTTCACCGACAATAGTGCCTTGCAGTTTTTGGATTATTGAGTTTATCGTTAGTTCATTTTGAACCTTATATAGTGTAGATCCTACAATTTTTGATTTGACGACTTCTACAGCCAAATCTTCAAACGTTCCCTTTGTCAGGTCAACCAGCTTTAAAGCTGTTACAAATCTATGCAAGTGTAGTTTTTGTCCGTTAAATTCCGGAATGGCACATGATATTTCTTTAATATATGCCCGTTGGGCAGATGGATCTGCCATTATGTGTTCTTTAGTTTCTACTATATTTGTATCTGTTTACGCCGCTCTCCCCTCGTTTAAACTGCCCGCGCTTCCCTCGTAGCGAATGCCCACTCGCCCGCACTGGATGCTCGCGACTCCAGGCTCTCCCGCTCTCCCGCACTGGACGCTTGCGATTCCAGGCTCTCCCGCCTTCCCGCTCCCGGAATTTGTCCACGGCGCTTTGAAACGCAGCGCTCAATTAGGTTTAAGTTAGTCTTTCATTGTCTCAATAGTGAAATACATCGCCCGGCCGGTCCGCGCTATAAAACGAAAACCACATCGAGTTTTTTTTCCTGCCTTTGCGCACCGCGATCGTCGAGTGTTTCTCTTCATCATCTATTCCACAGCTTGCCACCCGGCTACGTTCAACAGCCGCAACCACCGACCAGAAGCTGCCCCCAAGCGACGATCATCCCCGACGCCCCATCTCTTCATTTTTGGTCCTTCGAGCCGGATAAGTGCCAATGTATTAATTTTTTTATTAACTGCCGGTCGACAGTCAGCCATTCGAAGAACATAATTCGTTTGACTTTCTGTACGATTTGTCTAAAATCCAAGTCCGATTTAATCAGTTAGTAAATTACAATTCCAATTCCGTCTTTTATTTCTTCGTTCTCTTTTAACGTGCGGCCATATTGCCTATTTTCTAATTCCTTTTCGTGTGCATATTGATGTACAAGTTTCATATTCGCATTTGGCCGTACATCCACTAAATATACATCCACCATCAAATCGAAGAAAATAAAAAATATAAATCCAAATTAAAGTGTGCAAATAAAAAGTCAAGCGTACAGTGAAAAATAAATTATTTTCAAAAATTCAGTGAACAGTGAAAAATAAATTAATTTCAAAATTGAGTTCCAAATTAATTTTCCACAAAATTAAGTGTTCCGCCAATTTCGGCCCACAAATATTTTTTGATATTAATTTTTTATTGTACATCCGCTGTGACAATATTTGCTTACATTATTACAAATCCCAATACAGTCCACAATAAATCGAAAATTTACAACACATACCCGCCGGCAAAATTTACAATAAAATTTTCCGCCATATTGATTACATATATTACAGCCATATTACATATATTACATCCATATTACATATATTACATATTCCATATATATATACATACATTTATACATATTTTTCTACACAACTACACCCCAATTCCGAAAGCTCAAGTATTTCCGTCGGCCATCCAATAAATATATTTTAAATAAATTCCTAAAGCCGACGTGAAATAACTTTTGTGTCTCAGTGTGTTTTACTTATTTACATATTTTGGGCACTATCCATCCATACATCTACACATACACGCGAATTGCAGTACCGCAAAAAGCTGGATAATCCCGCGCATTCCAGCGTCACCAATACACAGCCCGCAAAAGTTCGGGCAGTTGTTTTTCAATCATCCAATTAATAAATTAATTAATAAATTCCAACAAAATTAATAAACACCAAGTTCAACTCCAATAAAATTAAACAAACACTGAGACTTACTGCCAGTTCCAAAAAAAGGAAACCAAAAAAAGGGGAGAAATATAAAATACTGTCGCCATCGCGGAACTAGTGGAATCAATTTATTAATTTATTGATTTATTAATTTGTTTCTTCGGTTTCACATTTTTTTCCAAAAAAAAAAACGCCCATTCCAGTATTTTTTTTCTTATTTATTGAGCTTGGTAAATCTACATATATATCGAGACTCAATTTTTCTTTGGGGATAAAAAAAAAAGAAAAAAAAAAAAATTGGGAAAAATACCACCCGCATTCCACTGCAAGGTATTTTTTTGTCTCCGAATATTTTTTTAAATAAAGAAAAACAAAACCAATAAACTCCAAACACTGCCGGGGACATCCAATCCCATCCTAATTCGGCCAACCACCCACTATAAAATACTAAACGACAAATACCTCATCCAATCCAGTATTTTTTCAGTATTTTTATTTTGTGGTATTTTTTTGGTATTTTTTTTCCATTCTTGCTCCATCGTTCCACCAAAAGCCTGGCGAATATTTTAACAATAATTCAGCCACGCATATTGACTATTTTTTGAGCTAGTCGATATCCTATTTCCACCGGTCCATAAGTGGGTCCGTAATTGTTTCTCTGATTTTTTGTCCGAAATATCAGCGCGCACATTCCACATTCCAACAGCATCCTAGTGTGGTATGTCCAGGGAAAGTTCCAACAAACTATCCCCTGTTCCATCACCGCAAATACCAAAAATCACGGTAAGGACGCCCACACCTAAAAAGGTCAAGACGCCACCTCCCAAAAAGGCTCCTTCTTCCATCGAAAGAACCACGCGAGCCAGCACAAAAATGGTTGCAACGGCTGCCGACCTCGCTATGAGCCAGTTTATTGAAGTCTCGGATCGACTGTCCGAATTGGAATCGCGGATAAATATTCCCTCGGCGGTCCCTCCGACGTTATCCGTCCTCAATATTCGCCGAGACGAAATCCGAGAGGTATGGATCCGCATCAAAAAAGAATACGATGCCTGTACCGCATGCCTTGTAGCAGCCGGAGAAGGTGCAGCTGACAGCTTGCCAGTCCTCAAGGCTAAGTACGGGTATTGCTACAGCGCGTACGAAAGGTGCGGTGCCCAGATAGCAGACATGATAGCGCAAACTCCGCAACTTCCGCAACCTTCCCCAACGCCAGCTGATCCTTCTCAGACATACATTCCGTCAGGCTGCCGGCTTCCGCCGTGCGATACCGAAGTTTTTACCGGCGACTATCTTCGTTGGCCAACCTTTAGGGATCTATTCACGGCAATTTATATCAACAATCCCAGACTCACTCCTGTCGAAAAATTATTTCACCTTAATGCTAAAACGAGTGGCGACGCTCACAATATAGTTTCAAATTCACCCCTTACTAATGATGGCTTTCGATCAGCGTGGGATAACCTCACTGAGCGTTTCGAAAACAAGCGATTGTTAGTAAACAGTCAATTAAAGATACTTTTCAATGTACCGTCCGTCACACAGGAGTCTGGGTCAGCTTTGAAAGAACTTCAAAGTACCATCCAGGGTTGCCTTACTGCACTAGAAATGTCCGGTATTCAGGTCGAAACTTGGGATTGCCTCTTGGTATATATGTGCTCGTCCAAACTCCCAAAGCTTACGCTTTCCCTATGGGAGCAGTCCCTCCATAACAAAGCCGAGATCCCTACGTGGCACGAGCTGAACGTTTTCCTAACGGAGCGTCACAGGACACTAGAAGCCATAGATGATGTTCGACCATCAGGTTCTAGTCAGACTCAGCCCAGGGCATCCACTTCCAACTCGGCGTCTCGAAGAATAAATTCATACGAGACAAGGGTAGCACCTAGGCAACTTAGAGGGTGCGATCTCTGTAATAGAGAGAACCATCCTGTACGCACATGCGCCAAATTTCTCCAGATGACGGTCGACCAACGCATCGCATATATAAAAAGAAAACAGCTGTGTTTAAACTGCTTTGCGCGGACACATCAGTTGCGCGACTGCGAAAGCGCACATAACTGCTTCACGTGCCGCGGCCGCCATCACACGCTCCTACACCGAGGCAGCCCATCCCCAGCGCGCGCAAATCCAACGCCAACGCCCAGATCCAGACCAAATACTCTCGGTCCCTCGGCTGCCAGTGGCACGCAGTCAACGCTTCAGAATTATTTTGCGGCAGGCACTAGGTCAGTCCTCCTAGGCACCGCTATAATTAATATATGCCATCGAGGTTCCAATTTCCAAGCGCGAGCCTTAATAGACTCCGGATCTGAGGCGACCTTCATCACTGAGCGCCTTTTCAACCTGATTAAACTGCCGTTCCAGGTTATCCGAGCACAGGTCTCAGGACTTAATCAAACGGTCTCCGCTGAGACCAAAAAGATCTGTCAATTCACGATCCGTTCTCCAACCCGGCCTAGCTTGCAGTTAAACACCACTGCCTACGTGCTTCCACAAATAGCCTGAAATCTTCCTTCATGTCCGCTTCCGCAACATTTCCTGCGAGACCTTCCCGAACTTCCGCTAGCGGATCCAAAGTTCTATGAGAGCGCACAAATAGATATTCTAATCGGGGCCGATATACTTCCATCCATTCTACTAAGCGGTACCCGAGCGAACATCTGTGGCTCGCTTCTCGGTCAAGAGACTATTTTCGGCTGGATTCTAACAGGACCAGTACCAGCTCCGAGGCAGGATCAAATATCATCCTTTTCCACGCAAGTTGCACACACGTATGAAGCGTCTCTCGATAAACTCCTCACCAAATTCTGGGAGGTGGAGGATCTGCCAGTAAAAGTGGCAAAAGAATCCGACGTGATTTGTGAGGACAATTTCCTTCGGACCACCACAAAAGACGAAACCGGCAGGTATGTCGTGAGTCTCCCTTTTCGAGATCCTGAGAACATTAATTGCTCCCTGGGACATTCCAGATCCCAGGCGCTGGCTCAATTCTTAAGAAACGAGCAGCGGCTAAAAAGGGACAGTACGTTAAAATCCAAGTACGACTCAGTTATTCAAGAATATCTCGACCTCAATCACATGAGAGAAGTCCTTCCTACCCACGATTCAGCATGTTACTACCTGCCACACCACGCAGTGTTAAAACCGGAGAGTACGACCACCAAACTTCGAGTGGTATTCAACGCCTCCAGCCCTTCAGACAATGGGGTCAGCTTAAATGATATCCTTCATGCTGACCCGGTCCTACAGTCCGATCTAACCATCCAGATCCTGAAGTGGCGATATTTCCGATTTGTGTATAGTGCTGACATCGAGAAAATGTACCGGCAGATCTGGGTAGATCCGAAGCAGACAGCGTTCCAACGTATCTTATTCCGCGATAGGGAAGGGTACATTCGAGATTTTGAGCTAAAAACTGTTACGTTTGGGGTCAATTGTGCACCGTTCCTGGCAATTCGGGTACTGCAACAGCTGGCGACCGACGTGCAACTAACCCATCCGAGGGCGAGTAAAGTTATTCGTGGTTGCATGTATGTCGATGATGTCCTTTCGGGAGCTGACTCTGCAGAAGAGGCTCACCTTACCATTCGCGAGTTGCAGAGTGCCCTCGATTCGGCTGGTTTTCCATTAAGGAAATGGACCTCCAACCACAAAGAAGTTCTGGCTCATATCGGAACCGATCATCTTTTAAATGCCGATTTCCTCGAAATAGATACGGAAAGCACGGCGAAAACTCTCGGAGTCCGTTGGAAAGCAACATCCGATGAGTTTTTCTTCGCCCTCCCCGACCTATCCACCGAAGCTACACTCACAAAACGGCATGTTCTCTCCCAAATTGCGAAGCTGTTTGATCCAGCAGGCTGGCTCGCCCCTTTCGTGGTCTGTGCCAAGATTTTCATGCAGGAGATCTGGCTGCGTGATCTAGGGTGGGATGATGAACTTCCAATTGAACTGTGCCAAAAGTGGCGTGATTTCCTTAAAAGCTACTCAGTCCTAGATCAAGTCCGAATTCCCAGATGGGTTTCCTTCCGCCCAGAATTCCGAGTGGAACATCACGGATTCTGTGATGCCTCTCAAAAGGCGTACGGTGCTGCGATCTATGTGCGCGTCGAGATGGGGCACACGACGCTAGTGCATCTTCTCACGGCCAAGACGCGCGTGGCGCCAGTAAAAACTGTGTCGCTTCCCAGACTAGAGCTGTGTGGAGCTCTATTGCTATCCGAGATGGCCGAATCCATCCTCCCCCATATGCCGATGCTGTCCTCGAAACTCCATTGTTGGACCGATTCCACGATTGTGCTTGCATGGCTAGCCAAACCAGCATGCCAGTGGACAACGTTCGTTGCCAATCGGGTAACAAAGATCACCCAGTCCACAGAGGCAGCCAATTGGTCGCATGTTCAATCCGAACACAATCCAGCTGACTTGGCCAGTCGGGGCGTGCCATTACAAGAACTGGTCGATAACTCCCTTTGGTGGCATGGGCCCACTTGGTTGCAAAAGCCACGCGAGATCAGTGGCCTGCCCAAAGCACCGATTTACAGGTGACCGAAGTGGAAAGGCGTCCTGTCAAGGCCCATGTTGCGTCCAGTCCGACAGAGGACATCCTTGATCGCTTTTCCAAGTTAAATAGAGCTTTACGGGTCCTTGCGTATGTCCACCGTTTTGTCCAGCGATGTAGGAAACAGTCGCCGATTCCGGAAGTCCATCTAGAAGCCCAAGAACTTGTCGCCGCTGAACGGCTCATGGTCATTAGCACTCAGCGCAGATATTTTGCTAACGAATATCGCTGCTTGAGTCAAAAGCGTCCTGTGTCCGCGGCAAGTTCCATCCTCTCCTTGAACCCTTTTCTAGATGAGAAAGGGCTTATAAGGGCGTGCGGCCGAATAACGGCCTCCGAAAATTTGCGATATGATGAACGACATCCTATAATCCTCCCGTACGAATGTGCACTCTCTCGACTACTGGTAAACTTTACGCATCTCATAACGTTGCACGGAGGTAACCAGTTAGTCGTACGTCTCACCCGGTCAAGATACTGGGTTCCGAAAATAAAGAACTTGGTGAAGGCCGTTATTAACGCCTGCAAGGTCTGCGTTATCCATAAGAAACGATTGCAAGTTCAGATGATGGGAAGTTTTCCGAAAGAGCGAGTCTCTTTTTTCCGGCCATTCACGTACACAGGGATGGACTACGCTGGCCCTTTCGACATAAAAATTACACAGGCAGAGCTTGCCTAATTACAAAAGGGTATGTGTTGGTTTTCGTGTGTTTCTCTACAAAGGCCATCCATCTAGAGCCTACATCCGATCTGACGACCGAGAAATTTCTCGCCGCTTTCGCTCGGTTCGTATCCAGAAGAGGTTGTCCCCGTCAAGTGCAGTCCGACAATGGGAAAACCTTTGTCGGCGCTGCCACCCTGCTCTCCCGAGATTTTCTACAAGCCGTAAAAGAGTCTGTGACTGATGCGTATAGTCATCAGCAGCTCAACTGGCAATTCATTCCTCTGGGGGCACCCCATATGGGAGGCCTGTGGGAAGCGGGTGTCAAAAGCTTCAAAACCTTGTTTTACAAGTCCACCGCTACTCGAAAGTACACTTTTGAAGAACTTTCAACCCTCCTAGCGAAAATTGAAGCTTGTCTAAATTCCAGACCGCTATCTCCTATGTCTGAAGATCCCACTGATCTCTTAGCATTGACACCAGGGCATTTTCTAGTCGGCGGACCTCTTCTGTCCATAGTGGAACCCGAATTAAAAGGGGAATCCAAGTCCATTGTAAATCGGTGGCAACACTTAAAGGCGCTCCATCAACAATTCCAAGCTCGATGGAAAGAGGAGTATCTCAAAGAGCTCCACAAGCGTAACAAGTGGCAGTCCCCGACCGCAAATCTCCGCGTTGGCGACATGGTAGTCGTCAAGGAGGACAATCTGCCCTCGAATGAGTGGCGCCTTGGCAGAATCGACTCTGTCTTTCCGGGGGCTGACGGCAATGTCCGTGTCGTCAGCATTCTCACGGCACGCAGGATTATCAAGCGTCCCGTGACCAAGGTGGTTCTTCTGCCAGGAGAACCCTCCAACCGTCTTCCTCAACCAACATCCTCCACATAATTCCCCAACAATCCTCGCCATCTAAGCATCTCAAATCATCTTTTTTTATCCATTACTCCCTACCAGATCACATCATGGTTCCTCGTCCACGCAGCGCTCAGGCATTGGAAAGCAGACGCACTCGAGGTATACATTCCTACCGATGCCGAGTCTGCCGTGGAATCCATCCGCTTAAAAAGTGCCAGAGGTTCCTAAAGCTGAGCGCAGAGAAGCGGCTTCGAGCAGTGCTTATTAATAAGTACTGCTCAAATTGTCTCGCCCACGAGCACTCCGACGGGAGTTGTCGCAGTGGCGACAAGTGCAAAACGTGCAACGGCAAGCACCACACGCTCCTCCATATGCACGAGCGTCCCCTGCCGGCGGCTACTCAACAGCGTTCGCGCCGGCAGAATCCGCCAACTCGCCAAGCGCCAGCCCCGGCAAGGCGCTCGGCATCCGCCGCTTCCAGCAGCGCTCGCGCCGGCAAGATCCGCCAACTCGCAGAGCGCTTGCCTCTCCGCCGCGCTCAGCCTCCTCGGCACCGGCTCCGTCACTGGCGACCATCCTTCAACGGCACAGCGTCAATGTCCTGCCGACGGCCATGATCACGTTGGAGACCGGGCTGAAGACCTTCGACACGGCCGCCCTCATCGACCCGTGCACGCCGACGAGCTGCATCGACGCATCATTGGCGTCCGCGTTCCGCTTGCCGACTACGACCGTCGGCGACGAGAGAATCTGCACGGCGACAATTCGGTCGAAGTGCGACAACGGCTTCAAGCTAGAGGTCGTCTTGAAAGTGGAGCCGAACGTCCGCATCCGCACCCCCATCCGAGAGCTCTCGGACACCGTGGTCGGCAAATACGGGGACCTCCCGTTGGCCGACAACCGCTTTTACTTGCCGGCAACCATATCTGTAGTCCTGGGTGCGGATGTCTACGCCAAGGTCATCCGACCGGGCTTCCATTTGGTCGACGAGGGACTCCCAGTGGCCCAGAAGACGGCATTCGGGTGGATCCTGTCCGGCGCCTGCAGTCAAGCCTAGACGACAGGAGTGGGCTTGTTTTGTTTTCTTTCGCAACGCTAGCGATTGCAAGGGGGGCGGAATGTTTACGCCGCTCTCCCCTCGTTTAAACTGCCCGCGCTTCCCTCGTAGCGAATGCCCACTCGCCCGCACTGGATGCTCGCGACTCCAGGCTCTCCCGCTCTCCCGCACTGGACGCTTGCGATTCCAGGCTCTCCCGCCTTCCCGCTCCCGGAATTTGTCCACGGCGCTTTGAAACGCAGCGCTCAATTAGGTTTAAGTTAGTCTTTCATTGTCTCAATAGTGAAATACATCGCCCGGCCGGTCCGCGCTATAAAACGAAAAACACATCGAGTTTTTTTCCTGCCTTTGCGCACCGCGATCGTCGAGTGTTTCTCTTCATCATCTATTCCACAGCTTGCCACCCGGCTACGTTCAACAGCCGCAACCACCGACCAGAAGCTGCCCCCAAGCGACGATCATCCCCGACGCCCCATCTCTTCAGTATCTGAATCTATATTTTCGTCTTCTTCTGTTTCTGACTCTACTGCTGTAATAAATGCAGGGATTGAGAGATCGTGTAGATCTTTTTCATTTATTTCGATATCTTTTCTTGTATCTGAATCTTCTTCTTCTGCTAGGGCTTTTTGTTGTTCTAATGTTAAAGACGTATTCAAAATTGTCGGGATATATATTTTTAAATCATACTTATCCTTGACAGTTATTAGGTTGCCCGCAACCTTATCAATATTTTGGATAAGTTTGTCTTGTTAATTATTTCCCTGTTTTCATGCACTAGGGTTCTTGCCTGATTGTAAGAGTCTACAAGAATTTTTGCATGTTTATCTACTGTTTCTTTTTGAGTTTGCCTTTTTTGGCTTACACATTTGTAAGACTTTTCAAATGTTTCTTTTAATTCTCGGATATGGAGTATTAACTGCTCCCATTCCATATTTAATTTTAAGTCATCATTTTTTTTTTTTATTTTTACTTGTGCATTATTTTTAGCACGTTATTATGTCCTAAGACTGGGTGTATGTCTATTTCGGAGAATACTTTACAGTTACTCACGGTAGACAGTACTACGGCCTTTTGCGTTCTGCTGCAATGAATAATTGGAGAGAATTCAAGATCTTACCTATTCATATATTCGTACTCAAAATCTGCAATTAATAGAGGCTCTGCTCTGTTCCTAATTAAGGCTAATACCCTATTCTCAAAATTTGGCTCGTTAGCCAATGTAACTCGAAGGCACTCTGTTGTATTCATTTTAATAATTTTCTTTTCTCCTTTTTAATGATTTTTATTTATTTTTTTAAACGGGTATTTTAGTTCTCTTACATATACAATTTTTGTTTAAAATTTAATTTTCTGTTTTAATTTCTTTTTTTTTTGTATTTTATTATTAATAATTGTTTAACGCTTGTTAAATTAGATTTTATCCAGATCATTAGCCTGGCTTCTGTTAATGGCTCTCTTTGATACACATTTGTTGTGGAACATATAGGCCTTATATAAAATATATGCGCTCATAAAGAAAACAATTATTGATAGTAGAATATTCGTTAATTTGAAATCAATATTTTGTGATTCAATTTTATTTATTACGTTAGCAGTGGAATCCACTAACTTAACGTCTACTAATCCCATATTGGGTATTTTTTCTGTCTCGTTTGTGGGGTCTGTTTTGGATATTGAATTGCTTTTAAATGAGACTTTCATATATATAAAATTTTACAGTACATTACATTAGTATATCATTTTTTTAAACATGTATATTCACAATTAGGGTTTTCGAAAGGACCTTTACAATCAGGAGGGCTTCCTCGCTTCTTTCATGTCCTGTTTATTTTTATAAGCTTGTAATTCCCTATATGTGTTTTCTAATTCTTGTTTAATTTTTAGGTTCTCTTCCCATGGTACTGGGGTTGATTTTGTATCATAAAGTTGCCTATTTAATTCCTTTATCTTGAGATTTAGGAAATTTTTCTGTCCTCCTCTTTTTTTTTTACTTATTTTTCTTGATTTAGGCATTTATAATTTTTCTTTTTGTATTATGGAGGTATTTATTTATTTTACAGGTATCCCTACCTAGGTAAAAAAATGAAGACCCGCAGCTAGAAACTGCCTGGTCTGTACAATATTATTAATAATATTTTCGCAGATGCTTAAATTTATATAAAAACAAGAGAGAACGCTATAGTCGGGTGCCCCGACTATCAGATACCCGTTACTCAGGTAAAGGGAGTGCGAGGGAAATTTTTTTGCGGGAGATGGAGATAGAAACTTTGATCACGCATAACTTTTTAACGAATGGTCCGATTTGAAAAATTTCTTCTACATTTCGATAGGTATTGATAAACACAATAAAACTGCATTTTTACTTTTCCGAAATATTTAAATTTTTAAAATCGTATATTAGCGATTGTGGTCGTTAAAGGGGGCGTGGCACCTTTTTGAAACAAACTTGCGCTGCGTAGGAACTCCTAGAATCTGCATGCAAAATGCCAATCTTCTAGCTTTTATAGTTTCCGAGATCTCAGCGTTCATACGGACGGACAGACAGACGGACAGACGGACATGGCTATATCGACTCGGCTAGTGACCCTGATCAAGAATATATATACTTTATAGGGTCGGAAACGCTTCCTTCTAGCTGTTACATACTTTTGCACGAATACAATATACCCTTTTACTCTACGAGTAACGGGTATAAAAAGTAATGTTGGGCGCTCTTGGAAGCGCTGTCGGTTCACTTTTCCGTGGTCCCGCTAGGCGCGCCGAACGGGACCGGTGCTGGCCGCACAGGCTATTTCATCTATCGTTGGGATACACTTCTAGTCTCTGTGCATCCAAGGGGCTCAATAGGAGCAGGTGCCGCCCACGAAGGTGAAGAAGGCGGATTGCCTTCCGCACTCAAACATTTCCAGCGTTGGTGTAGAAGGATTTGCCATTCCTTCCACACTTGTCGAATTTTCGTTGTCCGGGGCCTCTGGGCTCAGGCGGTACCGGTGCCGGTCATCGCACAGGTGTCGTTGGTTGTTATAGTTGTTGGTTGCTTCAAAAGTTTATGTTTCTCGTACATTTGGTTGTTTCTTGTTATAATTTTTTTGTGCTGTCTGTATTATATTTGCACTGTTTTCGCATTTTTCAAATTCATTTTGTGAATTTTATTTACGTCACTCGCACTCACACGCACATTTTTCACATTAAATTATATGTTTTTTGTTTCTTTCAATTATAACCTTAGTCACGGTCGCCATGTTTTAAATTATTCTTTATGAGGCTTTGTTATAGTTGTTTCTGTTGAATTGGGAGCGACTCAGAGGTACGCTCCCAAGCTTTTTATTATTAATTCTGATTTCTTAATTCTATTACATGTTTGCATAAAGCTAAGATCGGCCGGCTATGTCGGCAGAGCCGCCGGCAGAGCGGCGGTCGACGCTTATGTATAATTGTCTTTATATATGAGAGAGAGAGAGATACATATTAAATATGCTTTCACTGCAGTTCCCACGCATTCGAGGGCGGTCATATAACCGGGCACTCGGGAACTGCTAGATTTATATATTTGTGTTTTGTTATTGTGGCCAAATGCAAAATGCCAAATAAGGTGTCTGTACTTAAATCGATGCGTAACACTGAGTACAGTGTGCATTCGATATGTGAACATACTACACTACGTACACATTTTTTAGGACGACTGTAAAAGTTTTAGATCGCTAGCTTCTAAACTGAGCTCGCAAACGTTATTGATACAGACGGTCAGACGGACATGGCTATATCGACTTCCCTATTAATCCTGATCAAGAATATATATACTTTATGGGGTCGAAAACGTCTCCCTCACTGCGTTACAAACTTCTGACCAAAATTATAATACCCTCTGAAAGGGTATAAAAAAAAACCAAGAGAGAACGCTATAGTCGGGTGCCCCGACTATCAGATACCCGTTACTCAGCTAAAGGGAGTGCGAGGGAGATGGAGATAGAAACTTTGATCACGCATAACTTTTTAACGAATGGTCCGATTTCTTCTACATTTCGATAGGTATTGATAAACACAATAAAACTGCATTTTTACTTTTCCGAAATATTTAAATTTTTAAAATCGTAATAAACGATTGTGGGCGTTAAAGGGGGCGTGGCACCATTTTGAAACAAACTTGCGCTGCGTAGGAACTTCTAAAATCTACATGCAAAATGTCAATCTTCTAGCTTTTATAGTTTCCGAGATCTCAGCGTTCATACGGACAGACAGACAGACAGACAGACAGACAGACAGACAGACAGACAGACAGACAGGCAGACAGAAAGACAGACAGACAGACGGACAGACAGGCGGACAGACGGACATGGCTAAATCGTCTCGGCTAGTGATCCTGATCAAGAATATATATACTTTATAGGGTCGGAAACGCTTCCTTCTAGCTGTTACATACTTTTGCACGAATACAATATACCCTTTTACTCTACGAGTAACGGGTATAATAAGAAGTGCCACGAATAATAGCTGAATGAGCGGCGATTCACAAAATGAGCGTAGAAGCTCCGTAAACCAGAGAAACGGTGTTCTCTTTTATTTTTCAACCCGTGATATTGAATTAGAAAAAAATCTTCAAAGAGCAACTCAGCCCTACTGACCACTGACAGTGCAAGAGCACGGTCTTGTTCTCCCGCCCTACTCCCAGTAAATTTCACTTCAAGGAGCTTGCAGTGTAGAATATTCACTCTACCCCCAGCTTCGATTCACAGCTTACTAGCCACGAGCACTGTGCCCTCATTAATTTCTTCAACTGCAGCAACTCCATCAACAATATCAACGGTCTCCTTTACCAACAACGCGATTATGAATGCGTTGTAAACTTCTGCAGCGCTGAATAAAATTGTAAGTACGAGGGCCAATATCGGCAATATCAAACAACAACAAGAGGCTATATAGACTGACATGGATCGCTACATCCAAATCAAACGGAAACTTAGCCCGCAAAATTGGTTGGAATTAAACCGAAAATAAACTTCCCTAATAAAGGCAGCGAAAAACCAGGGTCATCTAATAACAACATATTCGCCCTTTTGTCGGATGTTGAAAATAATTAATCCGAACCAGGACAAGTGCTCCAAAAGAAGTCAAAGCCCCCACCAATTTACATTAGGGAACAGAACTCAAATGTTCTATTAAAGAAATATCAACTTTTATGTTACTCCTCTCGTCAAAGGGAATATTCACGAAACGAATCATCAAACTAAAACTGAAGATCAATTCATAGAAAACCCTACTACACGCAGGTAACTCGCGTAGAGAAGCGGATACATTGCGGGGAGCCCCTGGAGATATGGGCCTGTCACCACCCATCCAAAAATGGTTCCCTGGCCGAGAAGGGAACTGCATATGTTAGCTCTGGAGTTGCCGAGGAGGATAGACGGAAGAATGACGGCTGCTATCAAGACATCGATTTGGGAGCTCTCGAAGAACTTGGGGCCCGCAAGAGAAATGTCAGGAATTCCCTTAAGAAGATCTAGAGGGACTGGATACGATGGCAGATTCCCAGCCAGCTGCGGAAGAACGTAAGCTGCAGTTTCTAATTGCATCCCGGTTCTGAAAGCCGTTCGAATAGAAAAGTGATAGAGTTTCTTGGACTGAGCGGCAACGGTTTGATTAAGGACAGAGACTTGGGCCTCAGTAGTCTTGAGTGGAAGTTTGACGAGGTTGAAAAGTCTCTCCGTAATAAAGGTTGCCGCAGAACCAGAGTCGATAAGGGCTCGCGCCTGGAAATTGCACCCTAGATGGCAAATGTTAATGAGGGCTGTGCCCAGTAGGACGGCTCTTGAGCCGGAAGCAAAGAACACTTGCACATCAGAGTGATCCTCTGAGGCGCCCGTGCCTCTTGTAATAGGCGCGGGTCGAGACCTGACTGGCGTAGACGGACTTGGATCAGCCGCGAATGGATTACCGCGGTGCAGGAGGGTGTGATGTTCACATATCGAATGCACACTGTACTTAGTGTTATGCATTAATATTATTACAAACACATTGTAGCACTTGGCCACAATATGCTTACACAAATTTAAGCCCCAAACAGTTCTTCAAGTGCCCGGTAATATGATCGAAGTTCAGTGCACTGGGACTGGGCAGTGCTTATTCTGCATATTTGACTTGCGCGACGGTTCTGTCACAATTGGAACATAAGACCTCTCCTCTGCAGCGGCGACTCTTCGCCAGCCCCTACCAATACATAAGCTTATACATAAGCGTTGAACGCTGTACAAGAATTGTAATAGAGTTAAGAATCATTCAATAAAGAAAACTCAAACAAAAAGGTTGGCGAGTTCTTATCATTTTGCATTGGCGGGATCGGAGGAGATTACAACAGTGGACATTTTATTCTACATGGCGACCCTGACACTGGTCCTGGAGGACCTAGGAAGGAACAACTGCACAAAAGGAAAGTTTGCAGCAACAAATCTGGATACTAAACAAGCAAAAACGCAGCGTCGATAAATATCAGTTATATAATTTACATGGCGTGACTTGGTGGATCGGAGCGCATTTACGGACAGAGGACCAGGAAACTGCTGACGACTGCAACTTCATACAAACTGCAACTGGAATCTAGAAATATAAATCTGAGTGAGTAGGGATGGAGTTATGGCAAAACGTGGGGGCGTACAAAACTAAATAAAAAAAAATAGCGCACTTAAAGTGGCAATTTTTTAAAAATCAACCGCCACCCCCCTGGACAACAGCCCAAAATTACAAGAAGAACTTGATTTTTATACCCGTTACTCGTAGAGTAAAAGGGTATATTGTACTCGTGCAAAAGTATGTAACAGCTAGAAGGAAGCGTTTCCGACCCTATAAAGTATATATATTCTTGATCAGGGTCACTAGCCGAGTCGATATAGCCATGTCCGTCTGTCCGTCTGTCCGTCTGTCTGTCCGTCTGTCTGTCTGTCTGTCTGTCCGTATGAACGCTGAGATCTCGGAAACTATAAAAGCTAGAAGATTGGCATTTTGCATGCAGATTCTAGGAGTTCCTACGCAGCGCAAGTTTGTTTCAAAAAGGTGCCACGCCCCCTTTAACGCCCACAATCGCTAATATTTTAAAAATTTAAATATTTCGGAAAAGTAAAAATGCAGTTTTATTGTGTTTATCAATACCTATCGAAATGTAGAAGAAATTTTTCAAATCGGACCATTCGTTAAAAAGTTATGCGTGATCAAAGTTTCTATCTTCATCTCCCTCGCACTCCCTGTACCTGAGTAACGGGTATCTGATAGTCGGGGCACCCGACTATAGCGTTCTCTCTTGTTTTAATTCAAGTCTTGTAAGTAAAAAGCCAATATAAGAGAAAAATATTGTAAAATTGAGCAGAACCCTTTCTGCCCGATAGCAGTGTAGCCCTTAAAGCTAAATGAAAAAAAATAGGGAGGATGATGTAAAAAGATAATGACCAAAATTTAAATTGAAATTGCGAAAATTAATTTCCTGTATACAAATATAAATTAAAAATAATAGTATAAGCTAATTCGAAGACAATTCTTATTTAATTGATGGAACAAAAATGGGGTTAATCGATACTAAAACAGTGGACTCCACTGCTAATTTAATTAATAAAATTGTATCAAAAAATATAGACCCACATTTAACGAATATATTGTTATTGTAAGGGATTCCTGTAATAAGGAAAACAACCTTCACGTTTGAGTTCTGTATAAAAACTGACTTTATTTTTCTAAGTCTTCGCTTACGTAACTAACATGAAATTCTTATAATATCCTTATCTATGGTTATCTATGGTGACCACATCTGTAAGCCTGAGCGGGAGTCTTATCAACGGTCTCACGCAAGGCGACCTTTTGTGCAGAGTGAGAACTATATTTATGGTCATGCTCAAGTGGCCTGTACTTAAGATTACAATTGTTCGGCACTGCACCCTTGTCTTAACAACGGTCTGCCGTAAGGCGACCTTTTGTGCAGTGCGAGAACTATATTTATGGTCATGCTCAAGTGTCCTGTACTTAAGATTACAATTGTTCGGCACTGCACCCTTGTAGGTTATAAGTTACAGATCGTTATTTACGGCTCAAAATAGATATTCATATTGACAGAACCAGAGCTCGTAAAATCTTATATTTATGATAATTATTGTTCTTCTTGAACATTCTGCCAAGGGCCGGTAAGGTGAGGGTTACATGTTAATAATACATAAATTCTTTTCGTTAACAATGCAAACATAAAATTAGTGGACTGTATTTTTAATTCGATATATTTATTTATTTGATTTTAACTTATTATAAGACACCTTGCAACGGTCCGGCGAAAGTAATGGCTTGCAATCGTTGCCTTGTAGCACATTTTCTTATGGCATATATTACTATGATTATTGTTATTATTAAACCGATTCCTAAAGAAGCATGTCCGGATATATGATGAAAATGAAAATCTTTGAATTTAATATGATTTTCTTCACTTTCAGATTTAAAATTATGATGGGCAATCAAAATCTTATCATCCGTTCTAGCAGTACTTAGAATTCCTTGCGTTGGTAAATCAAGTAACTGAATTTGTGCATTCGTACACTGTACTCTTATCTTGGAATTAAAAGGAACCTTAAACAACCAACTACTTCTCTTTTCTAGCTCTGTCCAATAAGATGAAGTATCTATTACTGTTTTGTATATACAGTTTGAAACTCTGTTTGGCTTAAGTGGTTGCACTTCGCAAGAATTGTCATTCGCAGAATTCCAAGGCCAACTTCCTTTGCAAATTCTCCTATTTTGCTGCCATTTTTGTTAAAGTTATTGTTAATGTCTTCAGTCGTTTTCTTTAATAAATTTGTAGTGGAATCTACCACTGAAGTTTGCTTCTGAACTAACTCATTTAAATTGTGCTGATTATCTAATAGATTTCACATATTTTCTTCTAGTTGCTTCCTATCATCCTCATCCATTATTCCATATAAAATGTGATATAATGAACCCATGAATTCGAAAGGAGCACGTTTGCTTCTTGATCTCTTTTGCATCATGAATAGATTATTATTTTCCTTAAGTTCTATTAATTGATTTTGCATATTATCTAAAACGATATTGCATTGATCCTCAAAGCTATGAAGCTTCCCGCAAACAATTCTCAGTTTTTAAATTAGCACATTACTTTTCTGAATTATGTGAAAATAGGCATCCATATTATAGTAAATCACCAGGTTCCATGATGCGCTTATAATTTCTACATCTCCTAGTGGATCTAAGTATATGGCATCCGTGTTATTTATATTTTGAATGCTAAATGATTTATTCTCGTCTTTTATTGTTGCTGTTTCTGACACTTGACAGAACAATGTAAGCAATAGCATTACCATGACAGTGCCTAATTTAGAAAATCTAGGTGAAACCCTTTTTGGTTTTCATCTGCCTTTTCCACAACATCCTCTGCTTGCTTTACACCAGTTAAAGGACAGATTTTTGTTATTGGTCTTGTAAATTAAGCTTCTTGGGTCTTAACTTTTAACTTTTTATCTTTACCCTTGTGAACCTCCTCTACTTTTCCCATTGGCCACCTGGCTGGGTGACAATTTTCATCTTTTAAGTGCACAACCTGCCTTTTTTCTATATTTGGAACTCCCTTTTTGCATTTATATCTTTGCTGCAGCGTGTATTCGTCCTTCCATTTCATCCAAAAATCTCTTTTCATTTTTTGAATCAGTTTCCACCTATCGAGGCTACCAATTTTATCATTCTCTTGGATTGACTCAACCACATCTAATGGTAGTCTTCCTATTAAAAAGTGGCCTGGAGTTAGAACTTCATTATCCTCAATATCGTCCCCTGTAGTATATAAGGGTCTTGAATTTAACACCGCTTCTATCTGACATAAAAGAGTTGCCATTTCTTCGTAAGTCAAAATATTGTCCCCAATAACCCGTTTTAAATGATATTTAACGGATTTAACACCTGCTTCCCAAATACCTCCAAAGTGAGGTCCTGCCGGCGGGATAAAATGCCAATGAATTTTATCGTTTTTAATTTCTGAGACTACTCTAGTGTTATGTTTAATGACTTCTATAAATTCTTCATCTAACTTCCGAGCGGCACCTACGAAATTAGTACCATTATCCGAATAAATATTAGTACACTTCCCTTTTCTAGATATAAATCTTTTTAATGCTGCTAAAAATGCATCGGAAGTTAAGTCACTAACAGCTTCTAAGTGAATGGCTTTAGTAGTCATACACACAAACACTGAAATGTAACCTTTAAAATGTCTTTTGACACCGATTTTTAAAGCATTTCAGGTGATATGGCCCCGCATAGTCTACTCCTGTATTAAGGAAGGGATATGAAGCATTTACTCTGTATTTGGGTAAATTACCCATTAATTGTTTACCTGTACATTGTCGATATCTTGCACAAGTAACACATTCTCGTAACATTTTCTTGAGGGAGTCTCTTAACCTGAATATCCAATATACCCTTTGAACTTGGTTTCTCATTAGGTTAATTCCACCATGTAAGGTCTCTGCGTAAGCTTTTTTAATTATTAAATCAGATAGGTGGGATTTATCTAATATTATTGGGTGCTTGACATCAAATCGCATATTGCTATTTTGCAGCCTTCCACCCACTCTAAGCACTCCATCTGTGTCTAAGAATGGGTGCAACCCTAATATTTTACTATTGGATTTGATTTCTTTACCGTCTCTCAAGCAACCTATTTCTGACATAAATTGACGCTCCTGTTGGTTTTAAATAATCAGTATTCTAGCGCCTTTTAACTCATCAACTGTCAAAAGCTGGATATGAAACCTTTTTAACTTTTATACTTATAAGCCTTAATACCAAAGCTACAATTCGCTCTAATTTTTGAAAACTTGTATATCTTTCAAGTAAATTAGATATGTTGTTTTCTGTACTTGTGATTACAGTATTAACAACTATCTCTTGTTTTTGTTCTAATTGAAACTTTGGCCAATGGTCTTTAGACATTGAAAGCCATTTTGGCCCATTCCACCAAATTGAGCAATCTTTTAATTTGGTGGCACAAATACCTCTGGAGGCAATGTCTGCCGGGTTATCTTCTGACTTCACGTGACTCCATTCTGTACCTATTAGTTTTTTAATATCATCAGTTCTACGTTTAATAAATTTATCTTTGCAGTTCCCATTACGTATCCAAGCTGATGTAATGGTGGAATCGCTCCATGCTAAACTTTCTGTTATGTTAGAAATTGATTCCTTTGTTCTCTGCATTAATAACTTAGGAATAGTCTTTCTATTTTTCTTTGGATTTACTTTACTTTTACTAGCTATTAACGTGACCGATTCTTCTACCTTTGCATATACAACTGCCGCGTACGCTCTTTCAGAAGCATCTGCAAAACCGTGAAGCTGAACTGGAAAATTTACATGTGTTTTTATCCATCTGGGAATCCTAATATTTTCCAAGCATTTTAAATTTTCTTCATATAACTTCCACTCGTTTAAATCATTTACATCTAGTTCTTGATCCCAATTAATTTCCTCTAACCAAAGTCTTTGCATAAACAATTTCCCAACGATAGTGACTGGTGATAGTCATCGTATATTTTTGCTAGGTTTGACAATTCTAGTCTTTTATTAATTTTTTTACTGACAGTAAATTTAACGCTAAAGTTAAACTCATCCTTAAAAGGTTCCCATTCCCTTTACGGACTCATTCTCTTCAATGATTAATGTTTTGTTTTCTCCAGCATTTTCGACATTTTCAACAATTTCTGGATGATTCGAAATCCATTTCCTCAGATTCATCCCTAACTTTTTCGAATTCCAATGAGACCTGTTTAACGATTTCTTTGGATTCTTTAATGCTGTCTGATCCTGTCATCAAATCATCCATATAGAAATCATTATACCCTTGCAGAGGGTATTATAATTTTGGTCAAAAGTGTGCAACGCAGTGAAGGAGACATCTCCGACCATATAAAGTATATATATTCTTGATCAGGATCACCTCCTGAGTTGATATAGCCATGTCCGTCTGTCTGTCCGTCTGTCTGTTTCTACGCGAACTAGTCTCTCAGTTTTAAAGATATGAAATTGAAACTTTGCACACACCCTTCTTTCCTTTGCACGCAGTATATATGTCGGAACGGCCGGGATCGGCCGACTATATCCTATAGCTGCCATATAACTGATTGATCGGAAATGCCATAACTTTGGTGTTTGTAAAGTTAGGAAGCTGGGATTTCCTATGGGTTTTATATTTGGCCAATCAATCCGACCTACCAAATTTCATAAGGATCGGACGACTATATTCTATAGCTGCTATATAACTGATTGATCGGAAATGCCATAACTTTGGTGTTTGTAAAGTTAGAAAGTTGGGATTTCCTATGGGTTTTATTTTTGGCCAATTAATCCGACCTACCAAATTTCATAGGGATCGGACGGCTATATTCTATAGCTGCTATATAACTGATTGATCGGAAATGCCATAACTTTGGTGTTTTTAAAGTTAGGAAGTTGGGATTTTTTATGAGTATTAAGAATGCATCATATGAATAATTTTGGAGAATATAATTTACAGAGTATTCTGCAAGGGTATATCAACTTCGGCTCCGCCCGAAGTTAGCTTTCCTTTCTTGTTATACCCTTGCAGAGGGTATTATAATTTTGGTCAAAAGTGTGCAACGCAGTGAAGGAGACATCTCCGACCCTATAAAGTATATATATTCTTGATCAGGATCACCTCCTGAGTTGATATAGCCATGTCCGTCTGTCCGTCTGTCTGTCCGTCTGTCTGTTTCTACGCGAACTAGTCTCTCAGTTTTAAAGATATCGAATTGAAACTTTGCACACACCCTTCTTTCCTTTGCACGCAGTATATAAGTCGGAACGGCCGGGATCGGCCGACTATATCCTATAGCTGCAATATAACTGAACGATCGGAAATGCCACAACTTTGGTGTTTGTAATGTTAGAAAGTTGGGATTTCCTATGGGTTTTATTTTTGGCCAATTAATCCGACCTACCAAATTTCATAGGGATCGGGCGGCTATATTCTATAGCTGCTATATAACTGATTGATCGGAAATGCCATAACTTTGGTGTTTTTAAAGTTAGGAAGTTGGGATTTTTTATGAGTATTAAGAATGCATCATATGAATAATTTTGGAGAATATAATTTACAGAGTATTCTGCAAGGGTATATCAACTTCGGCTCCGCCCGAAGTTAGCTTTCCTTTCTTGTTATACCCTTGCAGAGGGTATTATAATTTTGGTCAAAAGTGTGCAACGCAGTGAAGGAGACATCTCCGACCCTATAAAGTATATATATTCTTGATCAGGATCACCTCCTGAGTTGATATAGCCATGTCCGTCTGTCCGTCTGTCTGTCCGTCTGTCTGTTTCTACGCGAACTAGTCTCTCAGTTTTAAAGATATCGAATTGAAACTTTGCACACACCCTTCTTTCCTTTGCACGCAGTATATAAGTCGGAACGGCCGGGATCGGCCGACTATATCCTATAGCTGCAATATAACTGAACGATCGGAAATGCCACAACTTTGGTGTTTGTAATGTTAGAAAGTTGGGATTTTCTATGGGTTTTACATTTAGCCAATCAATTTGACGTACCAAATTTTATAAGGATCGGTCGACTATATCCTATAGCTGCCATATAACTGATTGATCGGAAATGCCATAACTTTGGTGTTTGTAAAGTTAGGAAGTTGGGATTTTCTATGGGTTTTATTTTTGGCCAATCAATCCGACCTACCAAACTTCATAAGGATCGGCCGACTATATCTTATAGCTGCCATATAACTGAACGATTGGAAATGCCATAACTTTGGTGTTTTTAAAGTTAGGAAGTTGGGATTTTTATGAGTATTAAGAATGCATCATATGAATAATTTTGGAGAATATAATTTACAGAGTATTCTGCAAGGGTATATCAACTTCGGCTCCGCCCGAAGTTAGCTTTCCTTTCTTGTTTTTTATAATTCCACTGATTAGTGGATCTTTACATTTATCTCCTATATCCGCTAGCACTCTTTTAGCTAAATATGGAGCCGAAGCAGTACCATAGGTAACTGTAGTTAATTTATAGTTTTTGATTTTATTTTTTGGAGAATCTCTCCACCATACGTGCAAAAATTCTTGATCGCTTTCCGCTATATATATACCGTCACATTTTTTACATTTTTTCAATGTCCGCTGAAACTACATACTGCCACCTGCGCCATTTAAAAATAATGTCGAAAACATCTTTTTGAACTCTAGGTCCAATCCACATAATGTCATTAAGACATTTATTATTAGTGGTTTTTGCTGATGCATCAAACACAATCCTTAATTTTGTAGTTAAGCTCGTATCTCTAATTAACACATGTATTCTGTCATAAACTTGCAGTACTGTTCTTTTAGGTTTTGAATAAGCGTGTGCGGGTTGCAACAAGCCCTGATCAGAGGGCGACCCGCTTGTCTGATGCAACATCCGTCAAGATGCTCCAACTGATGGATGCCAGATTTGATGAGCAGAAGAAAATCTTGGGCCAGGAGTTTCGAGAGAGTGAGGCACGTTTCCTCAGCTCTCTCCAGGAGAAGTTCCAGGCGATGACCGAAGACTACATACTACATACTACATACTGTACATACTCTCACTCAACGTGCGAGCCAGCTGGAGAATGAGGTAAAGGTGGTAGCTGAGCTGAAGCAGCAGGTCCACGACTTGACCGGCAAATTGGCGGCACCAAACACTGCTGGAGGTTTGGTTGATCAGCTGAAGCAACAGGTTGGTGACTTGGATGCCAGACTGGCAGCCAAATGTGTAGCAGAGGAAGACGCAGCGGTCTCATGTACCTTGCGCTGGCATGGGGTACCGCAAGCGGAGGGAGAAAATCTTAAAACGCTTTTTAACCGGCTCTGTTTTTCACTCCATTTAACTCCGCCTCCACTAGTGAGATCTATCTACAGAGTGCGGCCCCGACAAACTGGCCAAACACTTGTAGTCTCGATTATACATATAAAGATGGATCACGTGCGCGAAAAAGCGGCGTTACTACGAGCAATAGGGACATACCGACGAACTACAAAAACACAACTGAGCTTACAGCTAATTGGTCTGGAGTCGCCAGCACTGATCTACATAAATGAACAGCTGACAAAGCATAATTACGAGGTCTTCAAGAGAGCAATGCATCTCAAAAAGCACAAGCGCCTCACAGCTGTCTTTACTCGCCGTGGAGATGTCTTTGTAAAGATGATCGACGGAGTGGAAGCTCATAACGTGCGGAGCTTGCACGAGCTTTCTGAGCTGACCAACAGTTTGGGAGTCCCGTCGTAATCTCATTTCGAGATTAGTTTTAAATGCAGATCCATAGTTTTAGTATTTGTTAGATTAAAAATTATTGTATGTCGCTTTGTTTACTTAATGTTTTATCAATTCAATTTTTCATATCTAGTGCTCACAAGCAGAGAGCTGGGCTTAAAGTTTGTCACATTAATGCTCAAAGTTTGCCGAGAAAAGTCGATGAGTTTAAATATTTATTTGTAAATTCTGGTCTAGATATTATATGTGTTTCTGAAACATGGCTTTTCGTTAATGTTTGTGATGTTATAATTTCGTGTGATGGCTATAATGTTTACCGAGCGGACCGTGTCAGTCATGGAGGTGGTGTAGCAATTTATGTTAGTACAAAATTAGTGTCCAAGTTTATATGTAAACATCCCGATAGCAGCCCAATAGAATACTTATTCCTTGAAATTAAAAATCAGTCCTCACAAAAAAAAATGCTGCTGGGTTGCATATACCGCCGACGTAGTAGCATCACAAGCACATCACAATCAATTATGAAGATATACTTTTAGCGGGTGATCTCAACAGCAACATACTTCGGGAAGAGCACCTTAAAATTAACATGGAATCACTAGGCTTGAATCTTGTAAACTCCACTTACCCGACTCATTTCAGCAGAACATGCAGCTCACTGTTAGATGTTTTTATTGTTAGTGATGTTGAAAAAATATGTTTGTATGACCAACTCATTGTGCCGTCGTTTTCAAAACATGACCTTATATACTTGACCTATAATTTTGACCTTCAGTATAATGACGAAAAAATAGTATTTAGGGATTTTAATAATATAGACTATTACCTTCTTAATACCGAACTCGAAAAATGAAATTGGAATGACATTTACTGTCTTCCAGATGTAGACGAACAACTCAGTTTGCTTCAACGTAATATTAGGTACTTGTACAATTGTTTCGTTCCAATCAAAAGTAAACCCATTAAACATTTTATTAAACCGTGGTTTAATAATGAAATTAAGTCAGCAATACAAAAGCGAAACTTTGCATATCAAAAGTGGAAAAGGTATAAGACTCCGCCACATTATGCCCAATTTAAATCATTGAGACACACAGTCACTAAACTTATTGACACCGCAAAGTCAAAATTCTATTTTCGAAAATTCAAAAACTCAACATCGTCTAGACAAACCTGGAAAGAAATCAAGTCACTAGGGATAGGAAAACAAAAATCAACGCCGAAACAGGATGTTAATGTCGAAGAGCAAAACCAGCAACTCTCAGAATGCAATGTACCTGAAATCGACGATAACAATTTGTACCTGAATTCA
Organism: Drosophila carrolli; assembly: GCA_018152295.1. NCBI lineage: Eukaryota > Metazoa > Arthropoda > Insecta > Diptera > Drosophilidae > Drosophila > Drosophila carrolli. The sequence continues at coordinate 414,504 of JAECXJ010000009.1, read as the reverse complement.
GTACCTGAACATTTCTGTGATAACAGTTTTAGATTTGTTTGTGTTAATCAGTATGAAGTCCTCGTCAATATTCTTAAAATTAAATCAGACGCAATCGGACTAGACGAAATAAATCCTAAATGCATTAAAATAATACTTCCTAAAATTCTTACATACATTACTCACATTTTTAACACTGCATTTACAACATCCGCATTTCCTGACTGTTGGAAAATCGCAAAAATTATCCCAATTATGAAAGCCAACAAGGATTATGGACCTATATCAATTCTACCATTCTTATCTAAAGCCTTTGAGAACATTATGGCAGCCCAAATAAACGTTTATATAGGTAATAATGCCATACTTAACAACCGCCAATCGGGATTCAAAATAAAACGTAGCTGCACCTCGGCAATCCTAAAAATCTCGGACGATATACGTAAACATGCAGACAAATCCAACGTGACGCTTCTAGTACTAAACTCAGTTCAATTTTTCAACAACTTCTTTCAAACTTATGACCTCGTACCTAAAAAATCGTCGGCAGTCTGTAGTAATATCAAATGTTTCGTCTTCTCTTGTAGTCCTTAAACGTGGTGTGCCTCAAGGCTCAGTTCTTGGACCTTTACTGTTTACTCTGTATGTCAATGACCTTCCCTGTGTGTTGTCAAATAGTGATGTTCACATGCACGCAGATGATGTCCAGATGTATGTTAGCCGTCCCATTAGTAGAATTAACGATTGTGCAATCGAGAGCTTGGTAAAGTTAGCAGCTGGGCCAAAGACAATGGCCTTGGTCTAAACCCAAGAAAATGTAAATGTCTCGTAATATATAAAGAGAAAGTAAATATTGCTGACCTGCAGCCATTGATGATAAACAGCATGCCCATTAAATATGTTGAAAATGCTACAAACTTGGGTATCATATTCAATAATAAACTTTGTTGGAATGACCATATAAATAAGGCTGTAGGCAAAACGTACGGTTTACTAAGATCTCTCAGTCCGGTTAAAAGTCTGTTACTTATAAATGTTCGTATGTTAATTGCCAAGACCTGTTTAATCCCTACACTTTTTTATGGGATTGAAATTTTTTCAAATTGCGATGCAGCCAGCCATCAAAAAATAAAAGTTCAATAAAATAATAATATAGAAAGATTTATATTCAATCTACGTCGATTTGAGCATGTTACAAGCTATGCATATAGAATATTTGAACTTAATTTGACCGATTGGATGGAACTAAGAGTTTTAATATATCTTCACAAAATAATTTACACGAGGGAACCAACTTATCTCTTTGAAGCATTAAGATTCACTTCCTCAAGAAGAGCAAATAACCTCATTCAAATAAGACACAGATCTCTACTTTCTGAAAGGCAGTTTTTCGTACACGCAATAAGGCTATGGAACCAGCTCCCAAACCCTTTAAAAAATATTAGTAGCGCCACGCAGTTTAAGTCAAAACTCACAATACACCTACAAGATACTAGCACAATTTAAAAAAAAAACTACAAAGCGACCCTTTTCTTTTCTTTAACCTTTAATGTTTAAGCGTAATTTTAAGAATTCCATTTAAATTTCCAAATAACTATGTCAAACCTGTATTAATATGTAATTTGTCCTACGTGACTATCGCACTAATTATAAGTTATCAACTTGTAGCGCTAGGAAAGCATTTTAAAATAAATTGAAATTGAAATTTCTCACTAGTTTTTTCTCCAAATTCAAAAATCTTGCCATGGCTTGGTCTTTCGATTCCCCCAAGGTTTGCTCTTCCTTAAAAGGCATATTCACAACATATCGTCCTGAAGAGTCTATGAATGTTGTTTTCGTGAAATTTTCTTCACAAATCTCGGACTCTAAATCTTCCTTACTTTCTTCTTCTAATTCCCAAAATCTTTCCAAGTCCTTGCACTCTATTGTGGTTGCAACTACCGTGTTACTTCCTTTTGATTTGGTGAATCCAGACACTATCCAACCAAAGTCTGTGTTTTGACCAAGAAGACCGTTTATCTTTATTATTCCTTTTTGAAGAATGTTAGCATATAAATCGGCTCCTATAATTGAGTCCACTCGACCTGGCTTGTTAAACTCGGGATCGGCTAATGGGTAGTTTTGCCACCTCGTTTTATTAATGTTTAATGAGCGCATTGGCAATGACTTCATTAATTTTGGGAGGACAATTGCCTCCACTACTAACTCATTTTTTCTATTTTTTAAAGGTTTAATGTTTAGTTTTATTTTATGCTTTGATATGCATTTTTTTATCGAGGAAACTCCATTAATCTCCGTATAATTTTTTACTTTTGGCAACTTGAGAATTTGTGAAGATTCCTCCGATATAATCCTACTCTGAGATCCACTGTCAATCAGCGCTCTGAGTTTTTCGAAGCCTCCACTAGCTGATTTCACATGAATCAATGCTGTGGCCAATAATGTTTTTTTTTAAAAAATCAAAGAAAAAAATAAAAATTTGGCGGTTGGCAATCTTAATCATTTAATTTGTTCCAAGTAGATTTGTTTACATCAATTTTTGAATATGATATCTTTCAAATGGCCGCCTCTGGCGTTGATGGCGTATTGTGCCCTTTTTGCAGCATTTTCCATCGTTTTCGCCAACATTTCGGCCGGAATAGCGGCTATTTCTTCACGAATGTTGTCCTTGAGCTCTTCTAGGGTCCTTGGCTTGTTAACGTAAACCTTTGACTTCAAATATCCCCACAAGAAGAAGTCAGGCGGCGTCAAATCGGGCGAACGCGGTGGCCAGTCCAAATCACCACTTTTCGACATCAAACGGCCCGGAAACAATTTCTTCAGAAAATCGATTGTTATGCGACTTGTGTGCGGTGGAGCGCGGTCTTGTTGAAACCAGAACTGCCTCATACGCTTTCGATGAATAATTGGCATCACAAAATTGGTCATCATGTCGCGATAACGCTCCTGGTTGATGGTAACAGCATGGCCATTTTCATTTTGGAAGAAAAACGGCCCAATGACCGTTTTCGAACTAACGCCGCACCAAACTGTGACTTTTTCGTCGTGAAGAGGCACTTCTTGAATCTTCTCAGGATTTTCAGTGGCGTAAATACGGCAATTTTGCTTATTTACGGTCCCATTCAATGTGAAATGGGCTTCATCGGACATGATAATTTTGTTCCAAAATTGATCGTCATCTTTGGCCATTTCGATGACTCTTTGGGCCCATTCCAATCGACGAGGCTTGTCCGTAAGCAACAATCTTTGCGTCAATTGAATTTTGTACGGGAACAAATGCAAATCAACGCGAATAATCCGTTGTAAAGTGGACCGAGCCATGCCCAACTGCTGAGAACGGCGTTTTTGGGATGTTCTTGGGGACCTCTCAACACTGGCTCGTACGGCAGCGATATTCTCGTCCGATCGCCTTGGTCGACTTTTTATTTGGCCTCTTCGGATTAGAAAGAGCCTCACCAGTCGTAAATTTTTCGTATAAACGGTTAATGGTGTTCTTAGAAGGCGCACTTTTCACATTTTTTAATTTTTTAAAAGCACGTTGAGTTTTCACAATTGAGTTGTTCTGTTGCATGTAAATTTCAACTATTTCAGAGCGCTCGCGTGGCGTGTATTGTTCCATGGTAAAAATCTGCTTGGACTGACGCTTCAAACGCGGTATGTCATTAAGCGATCTGGCATCTCTGTCAAAAGTTATGGCGTCGTCAGATGGGTCCGTCGAATATGGGCAACCCTGTATTAACCTTTTCTCTGTTATTATTAATGTGAAGAAGCGTGTGGTGCGGTTTCTTGCAATTCAAGCAAAGAATTTCATTTGTGCACTTTTTATTGCTTAAATGCTTCAGACACTTTAAACAAATGTGTCTTTTCTTTGCCCAGTCATTTCTTTCTACTGGTTCCATTCCCTTAAATTTATAACACTGTGTTATATTATGGGTTGGTAAATTACAACAAGAACAATTTTCTTTGCTGCTTTTGACCTGAAACTCTTTTCTCCAAGGTTTATTTTCCTGTGGAAAAGAGGAAATGGAGCTGAGTCTTTGCTTCAAAAACTCCATGACATCAGGAAGTGTTTGAATTTCCTTTATCCTTTTAACATGACTCTCATATAAATTTAGAGAATCCTTGTTAAATTTCCGAAGTATTATGTGGGCAAAAACTGCATCCACATCCTCGGATAATTGTGCCTTTAATTTTATAATATAAATTGACTCATTAATTGTGTCAATAAATGTTTTAATTTACTTATTGGATTCCAAATTTAGATTGGGTAAATCCATAAGCCTATTTATGTGATCAGAGAAAATTTTTCTTCTGTTCTCATACCGCTTGGTTAGCAACTCACAAGCAGCTTCATAGTTATCTCCAGTGCCTAGGGAAACCACGTTCTTGGCCTCTCGTCTTAACGCTGACTTGAGATAATTAAATTTAAGAGCAGTGCTAAGGTCCTCTCTTGTATGAATGAGTTCCATAAACAACTCATTAAATAGATCCCATTCTTTGGAATCACCAAAAAAAGTGGGTATCTTAATTTTTGGCAGCTTAGGTAATTCCTCTGCCTTTACAGTTATAGATTCCTTAACTTGATTTTTTTCATCGTTATGTCTTTCATCTATAACCTCTAAAATGCTATCGACATCGAATTCTAAATCGGTGATCTGGTCATCAAATTCCGAAGTTTCAACACAACTTATCTAATAAACCAAAAGTTTTATTTTTCAAAAATTGAACTTTCTTTTTTCTAATTTTAATTTTTAATTCTTTTAATTACTTTCGCAATTTAAATTATTAAAAGTTTCCTCGAGATACTTCTTTAAATGTCCCACATTGCCGTCAAAATCTTTCATTAATTTAGCATCCCCCGGAGCGGGTTTAATCTCGCCTATTTGTGACCTAATTTGCCAGCTATTTCCCGGCCTACTCAAGTCCTTTTCAAATTGTTTCTTTAGTTTAGAAAATATTATCATCATCGCATGAAAGGGATGAATTAAATAAAACAACCTTTTCAGTTGAGTTCTGTATTAAAACTGAATTTTATTTTCTAAGTCCCTGCTTAGGAAACTAACATGAAATTCTTATTCTGGTCTTATCTGTGGCCTACGCAGAGGCCGCGTCTGCCTGACCGGGAGAGTTATCATTTGACCCCCGCACAGGAACCCTTGATGCAGTGTGAGAAACATCTCAAGTGATTATCTTCGGTTAGGCTCAAGTGGCCTGCACTTACAGATTACAAGTGCTAACACCGCTCCCTTGTAGGGTCTAAAATTACAGATCATAGTTTATGGCTCTGAGTCGATTTACAATTGTCACATGACATGCACAGAGCTCATAAAGTATTATATTTTATTTTTATTAGTGTTCGTCTGAACATTCTGGCAAGGGCCGGCAAGATTAGGTGTATGTGTTAATTACAATTTATTTCATTTATTCTCAAAAACATTGCAATACAAAATTAGTGGACTGTATTAATTCGATATATTTTATTTTGCATAATAATTTTGACACCTTTCCACGGCTTGCAATTATTGTGTTTTAACATTTTAGTGAATTTATTTATTTTTTAACATAAAACATTTTTATATCATAGATTTATTGTATCTACAAATTTAAATATTAAGCATACCGCTGGGTAATGCTATAGCTTGTAACTGCCTTCGTATTTGTATTTTTCTTATAAAATATACAGTTAATATAATTATTATTACAATTGCTAAAATGAGGGATGCATGTCCAGTTAAAAGGTGAAAGTCTAATTCCCTCAATTCTAGCTTGTGAGTTTTTAAATATTGAATTTGCTTTGATAAGCGATTGATTTCGTCCGTATGGTTAATTAATGGCATGTCGAGCGGGTTCCAAATAATCTTTGGTATTTCGTTAACTTCTCCAATGTAAGACAAATCTAATGTTCCCTGATCTTCTAACTGAATACTGTGTTGAGCAACTAATATTTTATCAGCAGTTCGAGTAGTACAATCTGACCTCAAAGTCATTATTCCTTGTAAATCTACTATCTCTATTTTTGAGTTGCTACACTGAATTCTAGCCTAAAAATGGTTTTGAACCTTAAAAAGCCAACTACTTTTCCTTTCCAACTCAACCCATTATGACTTACTCTCTATAATCAATTTATACCTGCAGTTCGATGCCTTATAGAGTTTTAATCTCACAACTATTGTCGTTAGCACTACTCCAAGGCCAACTTCCCTCACAAACTCTTTTATTCGATTGCCACCTTTGACATTTATTATTAGTAGATTCTGCCATAAGGTGATATGCATCGATCTTGAAATTATAAATTAAATACTGAGATTCTACATGCACTGTAATCATGCGGTCGTCCAATTTAACCGGAACTGGGATAACCTTATAAAGTACTGAAGCATGTCTACCAAACAAAGGTATTTTGGCATTAATTATTAATTTTCTCATTTTCAATTGGTTCAACAATCTCTAACGGTGGTCTACCAATCAAGAAATGACCTGGAGTTAATAGTTCATGTTGATCCATTTCATTCTCAGAAGTATACAATGGTCTCGAATTCAAGCATGCTTCTATTTGACATAAAAGTGTTGACATCGTATGTCAGACTATTTTCCCCTATTACCCGTTTCAAATGGTGCTTCATGGATTTAACTCCAGATTCCCAAATACCTCCGAAGTGAGGTCCTGCCGGGGGGATAAAATGTCAATCAATTCTATCTTTTTGAAGCTGCGCGGCAATCATTGTGTTTTCCTTGATTGCTTTAACTAACTCTTGATCTAACTTTCTTGAAGCTCCTACGAAATTTGTTTCGTTATCCGTATCTTTTAATTCGATGGTGGTTGCTACAATTGTCTTCTTACCTTTGGATTTTTTGCATCCAGAGACAATCCACCCGAATTCGGTTTTTTGACCGAGGAGGCCATTAATTTTGACCACTTCATTCTGCAGAATGTTAGTGTATAGATCTGCCCCAATTATCAGATCTACACGACCCGGCTTATTAAAGTCTGGGTCAGCCAAATTGTACTTCTCCCACTTTGTTTTGTCAACATTAACAGTGTTGACTGGGAGAGCCCTCATTAGTTTTGGAAGTATAAGTGCTTCAATTCTTATCGTTTTTTGGGAATTATTTTGTTTAATTGAAAGATTTACCTTGTGCTTCGAGGTGCACTTTCCCGTGGACGATACTCCACTCTGCGCAGATTCTTCTGAAATTATTGTGCTTTGAGAACCACTGTCGATCAAATTAGTTTTTTCAGTTTTTATACCCTTGCAGAGGGTATTATAATTTTGGTCAAAAGTGTGCAACGCAGTGAAGGAGACATCTCCGACCCTATAAAGTATATATATTCTTGATCAGGATCACCTCCTGAGTTGATATAGCCATGTCCGTCTGTCCGTCTGTCCGTCTGTCTGTCCGTCTGTCTGTTTCTACGCGAACTAGTCTCTCAGTTTTAAAGATATCGAATTGAAACTTTGCACACACCCTTCTTTCCTTTGCACGCAGTATATTCGAGTATAAAGTCGGAACGGCCGGGATCGGCCGACTATATCCTATAGCTGCCATATAACTGATTGATCGGAAATGCCATAACTCTGCTGTTTGTTAAGTTAGGAAGTTGGGATTTTCTATGGGTTTTATATTTGGCCAATTAATCCGACCTACCAAATTTCATAAGGATCGGCCGACTATATCTTATAGCTGCCATATAACTGATAGATCGGAAATGCCATAACTTTAGTGTTTGTTAAGTTAGGAAGTTGGGATTTTCTATGGGTTTTATTTTTGCCCAATCAATCCGACATATCAAATTTCATAAGGATCGGCCGACTATATTCTATAGCTGCCATATACATAACTGAACGATTGGAAATGACATAACTTTGGTGTTTTTAAAGTTAGGAAGTTGGGATTTTTTATGAGTATTAAGAATGCATCATATGAATAATGTTGGAGAATATAATTTGCAGAATATTCTGCAAGGGTATTTCAACTTCGGCTCCGCCCGAAGTTAGCTTTCCTTTCTTGTTTCGTCTGTTTTAGACTTTACATAAATGTGTAGCATACTATGGTGATTTTTTTTACAAATTGAACATGAAATGTCGCTTTGACATTTCTTACTATAAGAGTGTTTAAGGCAATTAAAACACAAATGTGCCTTTTTTACTTTTTCCATCCGTTCAGATGGTTTCAAAGCCTTAAATTTTTGACACTGAAGTATCCAATGTCCCGTACTTTTGCACATCGGACAACTGTTAGTAGACAACTCATTCATATTGCTACGGAACACTTTTTTGCAGGTTTTTCATCCTGAACTGAGCTAATCGAACTGAGTCGTTGCTCTAAAAATTCAATGACATCGGACAATGCTTGAATTTTTTTTAGTTTTTTTAACATGGTTCTCATATAGTTGCAGAGCTTCTTTGTTAAATTTTCTTATTATTATGTGTGCAAAAACTATATCAACCTCGTCTGAAATTTGTGCCTTTAATTTTATCATGTGAATTGACTTATTAATTGTGTCAATAAATATTCTTAATTGCCGAATTGATTCCACATTTAGATTTTGGAGATCAAGAAGGCGATTTATCTGATCGGAAAAAATTTTCCTTTTATTTTCATACCGCTTGGTTAACAATTCCCAAGCGTCCTCATAATTTTCCCCTGATCCCAACAATAAGTGAGAAACCACATTCCTGGCTTCTCCCTTAAGTGAGATTTTGAGGTAGATAAATTTCAAGGTAGGACTGAGATCCTCCCTTAAATGTATGAGTTCATTAAATAACTCATAAAATAGGTCCCAATCTTTGGAATCTCCAAAAAATGTGGGTACCTGAATTTTAGGCAGCGTTGGCAAATCTTCAATTTTATGATTTGCAACTTCTACCTTTTTTGGCACAATTTCCTCGAGTTTTTTTCTCATGTCTTTGGTAACCATGGAAATATCGAACGCTAATTCTTCCAATATATCATTATACCTTTTAATCGTGACATCCGTCGTGTTTCCCTGCTTCATGGAAACTATCTTATCCCAATAAAAATTAAGCTTCCCTATCCTAATTTCAAATGTTTTTATGTTATCATCTTGAATATCCTCAAATGTATCTCTTAAATACCTTTCTAACTGCTCTATTGCTGTATCTAACTGGTTTTCGCAGTTTACACTTTTTTCTGTATTCTGCTCTTTTACCATTAATTTACCATCGGACTTATCGGATTCAGCTAACACTTTATCTATTCTTACTTTAATTCTATTAAAAATCGAGAGCATTTGCTCGTAATGACTCTTAATGAAGTAGTCACGCGCGACTACTCCAATATGCATCAGAGCTTTGCGATTTTCGATGAACTCGGCCTTTAGCTCATCAAATTTCTTTAAGTATTCAAATGATAAGCTTGGGAGATCTTCCAGCGCCTTACTGACGTTGGTAATCTCCACCTGCCTTTTTATACCCTTGCAGAGGGTATTATAATTTTGGTCAAAAGTGTGCAACGCAGTGAAGGAGACATCTCCGACCCTATAAAGTATATATATTCTTGATCAGGATCACCTCCTGAGTTGATATAGCCATGTCCGTCTGTCCGTCTGTCCGTCTGTCTGTCCGTCTGTCTGTTTCTACGCGAACTAGTCTCTCAGTTTTAAAGATATCGAATTGAAACTTTGCACACACCCTTCTTTCCTTTGCACGCAGTATATAAGTCGGAACGGGATCGGCCGATTATATCCTATAGCTGCCATATAACTGATTGATCGGAAATGCCATAACTCTGCTGTTTGTTAAGTTAGGAAGTTGGGACTCTCTATGGGTATTAGATTTGGCCAATCAATCCAACATACCAAATTTCATAAGGATCGGCCGACTATATCCTATAGCTGCTATATAACTGATTGATCGGAAATGCCATAACTTTGGTGTTTGTAAAGTTGGGAAGTTGGGATTTTCTATGGGTTTTATATTTGGCCAATTAATCCGACCTACCAAATTTCATAAGGATCGGCCGACTATATCTTATAGCTGCCATATAACTGATTGATCGGAAATGCCATAACTTTAGTGTTTGTTAAGTTAGGAAGTTGGGATTTTCTATGGGTTTTATTTTTGCCCAATCAATCCGACATATCAAATTTCATAAGGATCGGCCGACTATATTCTATAGCTGCCATATACATAACTGAACGATTGGAAATGCCATAACTTTGGTGTTTTTAAAGTTAGGAAGTTGGGATTTTTTATGAGTATTAAGAATGCATCATATGAATAATGTTGGAGAATATAATTTGCAGAATATTCTGCAAGGGTATTTCAACTTCGGCTCCGCCCGAAGTTAGCTTTCCTTTCTTGTTATTAGTGCGATTGTTTGCTCGGACAACATTTTTTTATATATTTTTTATATTATTTGTAATTATTAAAACTTGAATTTAATTATCCACAACTTAAATAATATTTTTATATAATATTTGTAATTAAAATGTTATTGTTCCGATGCTGTCCTCGCTCTTGTAGTTGTAGTAGTCGTACCCGTGCTGAAGTCCTTGAAGTCCTGGAGTCCTTATTGCAGTTTTGATGATTTTAGATGTTTTACAGATGATTTACAGATGATTTACAGATGATTTACAGATGATTTACAGATGATTTACAGATGATTTACAGATGATTTACAGATGACTTAGGTATTTTTTTTTTGAACTTTTGTTTTTTGGGAGTCACTTTATTTTATTATTTGTATTTCTTTTGAATATATTTATTTTTATTTCATTATTTGTTATTCAATTCGGGAATAAATTTTGTTGCCAAAATCGGAAGTCACTTTAATTTATTTCAATGTGATAACTTGAAAACTTTTTCGATGTCGGCCTCGAATACGCCTGATTTTATTAAATCACTTTTTCGATGTTTAAAAGGCCTCGAAAACGCCAAAAAATATATTTGCTCGACCACTTTTACAACCAAGTTTGACTTTTTTTTGCAATACTATAGTTTAATAAATTTTGTATTAAATCAGAAAAGACTCTTTTATATCTTTTTGATTTTAAAAATTTTTTACTCTGTTTCTTACCACTGGTGGGGAAAACAAGAGTCAACTATTCATTAACACCTTAAACAAAATCTGCAAGTGTTACAGATTTTTATTTTTTAGGTGCTGGCCTAAGTTCTAAGTCTCTTACCACTGGTGGGGGAAAACTGCAGAGTTGTCGAAGGACCAAAATGAAAGGGATGAATTAAATAAAACAACCTTTTCAGTTGAGTTCTGTATTAAAACTGAATTTTATTTTCTAAGTCCCTGCTTAGGAAACTAACATGAAATTCTTATTCTGGTCTTATCTGTGGCCTACGCAGAGGCCGCGTCTGCCTGAGCGGGAGAGTTATCATTTGACCCCCGCACAGGAACCCTTGGTGCAGTGTGAGAAACATCTGAAGTGATTATCTTCGGTTAGGCTCAAGTGGCCTGCACCTACAGATTACAAGTGCTAACACCGCTCCCTTGTAGGGTCTAAAATTACAGATCATAGTTTATGGCTCTGAGTCGATTTACAATTGTCACATGACATGCACAGAGCTCATAAAGTATTATATTTTATTTTTATTAGTGTTCGTCTGAACATCGCATCATAATGTTTGATGTAAAATATTCATGCTCAACTGCACCGATCTTTACCAAAATACTATGATTAAATATAAAAACCTTTTTTAGTTTTCGAGTTAAGTGCACTTTTGCCTCTAAAAGCCTGACCTGCTGAGTTAACTCTGACTGCTTCTACAGGAACTCAATGGTCTTTTCGGACAACATTTTCTTAATTTATATATATATTTAATAATGTACGTTAAGAAAATAATAATAATAATTTTTTATTTCTAACTTATCTGAATTTTACTGGACGCTGATGTCGGCGATTCTTGATGTCGATGTCGTTGGATTTATATGCAGGCTGCTTGAAGTCGTTGATAAAGATGATGCTTGAAGTCGTCTTTGTTGGGGGTGCTGGTCTTCTTTTATAGATGATTTTGTTTTTTTTTTTTTTTTTTCAATTTTCAATTTTTGGTTTTAGTGTTGTAATTTATTGTTGTTTTGTTGGCTTCAGTAATTTGAAGGCATTTTATTTAATTATGCTTAGCTCTTTGGCTTTTAGCATTTGTAGGCACTTTTTCTATCATTCAACTATTCATTACCACCTTAAACAAAATCTGCAAGTGTTACAGATTTTTATATTTTAGGTGCTGGCCTAAGTTCTGAGTCTCTTACCACTGGTGGGGGAAAACTGCAGAGTTGTCGAATGACCAAAATATAAGGGATTCCTGTAATAAGGAAAACAACCTTCACGTTTGAGTTCTGTATATAAACTGACTTTATTTTTCTAAGTCTTCGCTTACGTAACTAACATGAAATTCTTATAATATTCTTATCTATGGTCTACACAGAGACCACATCTGTAAGCCTGAGCGGGAGTCTTATCAACGGTCTCCCGCAAGGCGACCTTTTGTGCAGTGTGAGAATTATATTTATGGTCATGCTCAAGTGGCCTGTACTTAAGATTACAATTGTTCGGCACTGCACCCTTGTAGGTTTTAAGTTTCAGATCGTTATTTACGGCTCAAGATAGATATTCATATTGACAGAACCAGAGCTCGTAAAATCTTATATTTTTATACCCTTGCAGAGGGTATTATAATTTTGGTCAAAAGTGTGCAACGCAGTGAAGGAGGCATCTCCGACCCTATAAAGTATATATATTCTTGATCAGGATCACCTCCTGAGTTGATATAGCCATGTCCGTCTGTCCGTCTGTCTGTTTCTACGCAAACTAGTCTCTCAGTTTTAAAGCTATCGAGTTGAAACTTTGCACACATCCTTCTTTCCTTTGCACGCAGTATATATGTCGGAACGGCCGGGATCGGCCGACTATATCCTATAGCTGCCATATAACTGATTGATCGGAAATGCCATAACTTTGGTGTTTGTAAAGTTGAATTTAATTATCGACAACTTAAATAATAATTTTAAATAATATTTGTAATTTAAAAAAAATTTAATTTGATATATAGGACTTATCTGATCCTATATTTGTTGCCGCTGTTGTCGCTGTTGTTGTCGCTGTTAAATCTTCGATGTTATTTGTTCCGATGCTGTCCTCGCTCTTGTAGTTGTAGTAGTCGTACCCGTGCTGAAGTCCTTGAAGTCCTGGAGACCTTATTGCAGTTTTGATGATTTTAGATGTTTTACAGATGATTTACAGATGATTTAGGTATTTTTTTTTAACTTTTGTTTTTTGGGAGTCACTTTATTTTATTATTTGTATTTCTTTTGAATATATTTATTTTTATTTAATTATTTGTTATTCAATTCGGGAATAAATTTTGTTGCCAAAATCGGAAGTCACTTTAATTTATTTCACTGTGATAACTTGAACACTTTTTCGATGTCGGCCTCGAATACGCCTGATTTTATTAAATCACTTTTTCGATGTTTAAAAGGCCTTGAAAACGCCAAAAAATATATTTGCTCGATGACAAGAATTATTTTTATTATTAATTTGTGGATTTTTCGACCACTTTTACAACCAATTTTGACTTTTTTGTTGCAATACTATAGTTAAATAAATTTTGTATTAAATCAGAAAAGATTCTTTTATATCTTTTTGATTTTAAAAATTTTTTACTCTGTTTCTTACCACTGGTGGGGAAAACAAGAGTCAACTATTCATTAACACCTTAAACAAAATCTGCAAGTGTTACAGATTTTTATTTTTTAGGTGCTGGCCTAAGTTCTGAGTCTCTTACCACTGGTGGGGGAAAACTGCAGAGTTGTCGAAGGACCAAAATGAAAGGGATGAATTAAATAAAACAATCTTTTCAGTTGAGTTCTGTATTAAAACTGAATTTTATTTTCTAAGTCCCTGCTTAGGAAACTAACATGAAATTCTTATTCTGGTCTTATCTGTGGCCTACGCAGAGGCCGCGTCTGCCTGAGCGGGAGAGTTATCATTTGACCCCCGCACAGGAACCCTTGGTGCAGTGTGAGAAACATCTGAAGTGATTATCTTCGTGGGCTGCACCTACAGGTTACAAGTGCTAGCACCGCTCCCTTGTAGGGTCTAAAATTACAGATCATAGTTTATGGCTCTGAGTCGATTTACAATTGTCACATGACATGCACAGAGCTCATAAAGTATTATATTTTATTTTTATTAGTGTTCGTCTGAACATCGCATCATAATGTTTGATGTAAAATATTCGTGCTCAACTGCACCGATTTTTACCAAAATACTATGATTAAATATAAAAACCTTTTTTAGTTTTCGAGTTAAGTGCACTTTTTGCCTCTAAAAGCCTGATCTGCTGAGTTAACTCGGACTGCTTCTGCAGGAACTCAATGGTCTTTTCGGACAACACTTTCTTAATTTATATATATATTTAATAATGTACGTTAAGAAAATAATAATAATAATTTTTTATTTCTAACTTATCTGAATTTTACTGGACGCTGATGTCGGCGATTTTTGATGTCGATGTCGTTGGATTTATATGCAGGCTGCTTGAAGTCGTTGATAAAGATGATGCTTGAAGTCGTCTTTGTTGGGGGTGCTGGTCTTCTTTTATAGATGATTTTGTTTTTTTTTTTTTTCAATTTTCAATTTTTGGTTTTAGTGTTGTAATTTATTGTTGTTTTGTTGGCTTCAGTAATTTGAAGGCATTTTATTTAATTATGCTTAGCTCTTTGGCTTTTAGCATTTGTAGGCACTTTTTCTATCATTCAACTATTCATTACCACCTTAAACAAAATCTGCAAGTGTTACAGATTTTTATATTTTAGGTGCTGGCCTAAGTTCTGAGTCTCTTACCACTGGTGGGGAAAACTGCAGAGTTGTCGAATGACCAAAATATAAGGGATTCCTGTAATAAGGAAAACAACCTTCACGTTTGAGTTCTGTATATAAACTGACTTTATTTTTCTAAGTCTTCGCTTACGTAACTAACATGAAATTCTTATAATATTCTTATCTATGGTCTACACAGAGACCACATCTGTAAGCCTGAGCGGGAGTCTTATCAACGGTCTCCCGCAAGGCGACCTTTTGTGCAGTGTGAGAATTATATTTATGGTCATGCTCAAGTGGCCTGTACTTAAGATTACAATTGTTCGGCACTGCACCCTTGTAGGTTTTAAGTTACAGATCGTTATTTACGGCTCAAGATAGATATTCATATTGACAGAACCAGAGCTCGTAAAATCTTATATTTTTATACCCTTGCAGAGGGTATTATAATTTTGGTCAAAAGTGTGCAACGCAGTGAAGGAGGCATCTCCGACCCTATAAAGTATATATATTCTTGATCAGGATCACCTCCTGAGTTGATATAGCCATGTCCGTCTGTCCGTCTGTCTGTTTCTACGCAAACTAGTCTCTCAGTTTTAAAGCTATCGAGTTGAAACTTTGCACACATCCTTTCTTTCCTTTGCACGCAGTATATATGTCGGAACGGCCGGGATCGGCCGACTATATCCTATAGCTGCCATATAACTGATTGATCGGAAATGCCATAACTTTGGTGTTTGTAAAGTTGAATTTAATTATCGACAACTTAAATAATAATTTTAAATAATATTTGTAATTTAAAAAAAAAATTTAATTTGATATATAGGACTTATCTGATCCTATATTTGTTGCCGCTGTTGTCGCTGTTGTTGTCGCTGTTAAATCTTCGATGTTATTTGTTCCGATGCTGTCCTCGCTCTTGTAGTTGTAGTAGTCGTACCCGTGCTGAAGTCCTTGAAGTCCTGGAGACCTTATTGCAGTTTTGATGATTTTAGATGTTTTACAGATGATTTACAGATGATTTAGGTATTTTTTTTTTAACTTTTGTTTTTTGGGAGTCACTTTATTTTATTATTTGTATTTCTTTTGAATATATTTATTTTTATTTAATTATTTGTTATTCAATTCGGGAATAAATTTTGTTGCCAAAATCGGAAGTCACTTTAATTTATTTCACTGTGATAACTTGAACACTTTTTCGATGTCGGCCTCGAATACGCCTGATTTTATTAAATCACTTTTTCGATGTTTAAAAGGCCTCGAAAACGCCAAAAATATATTTGCTCGATGACAAGAATTATTTTTATTATTAATTTGTGGATTTTTCGACCACTTTTACAACCAATTTTGACTTTTTTGTTGCAATACTATAGTTAAATAAATTTTGTATTAAATCAGAAAAGATTCTTTTATATCTTTTGATTTTAAAAATTTTTTACTCTGTTTCTTACCACTGGTGGGGGAAAACAAGAGTCAACTATTCATTAACACCTTAAACAAAATCTGCAAGTGTTACAGATTTTTATTTTTTAGGTGCTGGCCTAAGTTCTGAGT
The DNA here is from genome assembly GCA_018152295.1 of Drosophila carrolli. Classification (NCBI taxonomy): domain Eukaryota; kingdom Metazoa; phylum Arthropoda; class Insecta; order Diptera; family Drosophilidae; genus Drosophila; species Drosophila carrolli. The sequence goes on along the minus strand of JAECXJ010000009.1, from coordinate 398,174 downwards.
CTCTTACCACTGGTGGGGGAAAACTGCAGAGTTGTCGAAGGACCAAAATGAAAGGGATGAATTAAATAAAACAATCTTTTCAGTTGAGTTCTGTATTAAAACTGAATTTTATTTTCTAAGTCCCTGCTTAGGAAACTAACATAAAATTCTTATTCTGGTCTTATCTGTGGCCTACGCAGAGGCCGCGTCTGCCTGAGCGGGAGAGTTATCATTTGACCCCCGTACAGGAACCCTTGGTGCAGTGTGAGAAACATCTGAAGTGATTATCTTCGTGGGCTGCACCTACAGGTTACAAGTGCTAGCACCGCTCCCTTGTAGGGTCTAAAATTACAGATCATAGTTTATGGCTCTGAGTCGATTTACAATTGTCACATGACATGCACAGAGCTCATAAAGTATTATATTTTATTTTTATTAGTGTTCGTCTGAACATCGCATCATAATGTTTGATGTAAAATATTCGTGCTCAACTGCACCGATTTTTACCAAAATACTATGATTAAATATAAAAACCTTTTTTAGTTTTCGAGTTAAGTGCACTTTTGCCTCTAAAAGCCTGATCTGCTGAGTTAACTCGGACTGCTTCTGCAGGAACTCAATGGTCTTTTCGGACAACACTTTCTTAATTTATATATATATTTAATAATGTACGTTAAGAAAATAATAATAATAATTTTTTATTTCTAACTTATCTGAATTTTACTGGACGCTGATGTCGGCGATTCTTGATGTCGATGTCGTTGGATTTATATGCAGGCTGCTTGAAGTCGTTGATAAAGATGATGCTTGAAGTCGTCTTTGTTGGGGGTGCTGGTCTTCTTTTATAGATGATTTTGTTTTTTTTTTTTTTTTCAATTTTCAATTTTTGGTTTTAGTGTTGTAATTTATTGTTGTTTTGTTGGCTTCAGTAATTTGAAGGCATTTTATTTAATTATGCTTAGCTCTTTGGCTTTTAGCATTTGTAGGCACTTTTTCTATCATTCAACTATTCATTAACACCTTAAACAAAATCTGCAAGTGTTACAGATTTTTATATTTTAGGTGCTGGCCTAAGTTCTGAGTCTCTTACCACTGGTGGGGGAAAACTGCAGAGTTGTCGAATGACCAAAATGTAAGGCATTCCTGTAATAAGGAAAACAACCTTCACGTTTGAGTTCTGTATATAAACTGACTTTATTTTTCTAAGTCTTCGCTTACGTAACTAACATGAAATTCTTATAATATTCTTATCTATGGTCTACACAGAGACCACATCTGTAAGCCTGAGCGGGAGTCTTATCAACGGTCTCCCGCAAGGCGACCTTTTGTGCAGTGTGAGAACTATATTTATGGTCATGCTCAAGTGGCCTGTACTTAAGATTACAATTGTTCGGCACTGCACCCTTGTAGGTTTTAAGTTACAGATCGTTATTTACGGCTCAAGATAGATATTCATATTGACAGAACCAGAGCTCGTAAAATCTTATATTTTTATACCCTTGCAGAGGGTATTATAATTTTGGTCAAAAGTGTGCAACGCAGTGAAGGAGGCATCTCCGACCCTATAAAGTATATATATTCTTGATCAGGATCACCTCCTGAGTTGATATAGCCATGTCCGTCTGTCCGTCTGTCTGTTTCTACGCAAACTAGTCTCTCAGTTTTAAAGCTATCGAGTTGAAACTTTGCACACATCCTTTCTTTCCTTTGCACGCAGTATATATGTCGGAACGGCCGGGATCGGCCGACTATATCCTATAGCTGCCATATAACTGATTGATCGGAAATGCCATAACTTTGGTGTTTGTAAAGTTGAATTTAATTATCGACAACTTAAATAATAATTTTAAATAATATTTGTAATTTAAAAAAAATTTAATTTGATATATAGGACTTATCTGATCCTATATTTGTTGCCGCTGTTGTCGCTGTTGTTGTCGCTGTTAAATCTTCGATGTTATTTGTTCCGATGGTGTCCTCGCTCTTGTAGTTGTAGTAGTCGTACCCGTGCTGAAGTCCTTGAAGTCCTGGAGACCTTATTGCAGTTTTGATGATTTTAGATGTTTTACAGATGATTTACAGATGATTTAGGTATTTTTTTTTAACTTTTGTTTTTTGGGAGTCACTTTATTTTATTATTTGTATTTCTTTTGAATATATTTATTTTTATTTAATTATTTGTTATTCAATTCGGGAATAAATTTTGTTGCCAAAATCGGAAGTCACTTTAATTTATTTCACTGTGATAACTTGAACACTTTTTCGATGTCGGCCTCGAATACGCCTGATTTTATTAAATCACTTTTTCGATGTTTAAAAGGCCTCGAAAACGCCAAAAAATATATTTGCTCGATGACAAGAATTATTTTTATTATTAATTTGTGGATTTTTCGACCACTTTTACAACCAATTTTGACTTTTTTGTTGCAATACTATAGTTAAATAAATTTTGTATTAAATCAGAAAAGATTCTTTTATATCTTTTTGATTTTAAAAATTTTTTACTCTGTTTCTTACCACTGGTGGGGGAAAACAAGAGTCAACTATTCATTAACACCTTAAACAAAATCTGCAAGTGTTACAGATTTTTATTTTTTAGGTGCTGGCCTAAGTTCTGAGTCTCTTACCACTGGTGGGGAAAACTGCAGAGTTGTCGAAGGACCAAAATGAAAGGGATGAATTAAATAAAACAATCTTTTCAGTTGAGTTCTGTATTAAAACTGAATTTTATTTTCTAAGTCCCTGCTTAGGAAACTAACATAAAATTCTTATTCTGGTCTTATCTGTGGCCTACGCAGAGGCCGCGTCTGCCTGAGCGGGAGAGTTATCATTTGACCCCCCGTACAGGAACCCTTGGTGCAGTGTGAGAAACATCTGAAGTGATTATCTTCGTGGGCTGCACCTACAGGTTACAAGTGCTAGCACCGCTCCCTTGTAGGGTCTAAAATTACAGATCATAGTTTATGGCTCTGAGTCGATTTACAATTGTCACATGACATGCACAGAGCTCATAAAGTATTATATTTTATTTTTATTAGTGTTCGTCTGAACATCGCATCATAATGTTTGATGTAAAATATTCGTGCTCAACTGCACCGATTTTTACCAAAATACTATGATTAAATATAAAAACCTTTTTAGTTTTCGAGTTAAGTGCACTTTTGCCTCTAAAAGCCTGATCTGCTGAGTTAACTCGGACTGCTTCTGCAGGAACTCAATGGTCTTTTCGGACAACACTTTCTTAATTTATATATATATTTAATAATGTACGTTAAGAAAATAATAATAATAATTTTTATACCCGTTACTCGTAGAGTAAAAGGGTATATTGTACTCGTGCAAAAGTATGTAACAGCTAGAAGGAAGCGTTTCCGACCCTATAAAGTATATATATTCTTGATCAGGGTCACTAGCCGAGTCGATATAGCCATGTCCGTCTGTCCGTCTGTCCGTCTGTCTGTCCGTCTGTCTGTCCGTCTGTCTGTCCGTCTGTCTGTCCGTCTGTCTGTCCGTATGAACGCTGAGATCTCGGAAACTATAAAAGCTAGAAGATTGGCATTTTGCATGCAGATTCTAGGAGTTCCTACGCAGCGCAAGTTTGTTTCAAAAAGGTGCCACGCCCCCTTTAACGCCCACAATCGCTAATATTTTAAAAATTTAAATATTTCGGAAAAGTAAAAATGCAGTTTTATTGTGTTTATCAATACCTATCGAAATGTAGAAGAAATTTTTCAAATCGGACCATTCGTTAAAAAGTTATGCGTGATCAAAGTTTCTATCTTCATCTCCCTCGCACTCCCTGTACCTGAGTAACGGGTATCTGATAGTCGGGGCACCCGACTATAGCGTTCTCTCTTGTTTATTTCTAACTTATCTGAATTTTACTGTCCGTCTGTCTGTTTCTACGCAAACTAGTCTCTCAGTTTTAAAGCTATCGAATTGAAACTTTGCACACACCCTTCTTTCCTTTGCACGCAGTATATAAGTCGGAACGGCCGGGATCGGACGACTATATCCTATAGCTGCCATATAACTGATTGATCGGAAATGCCATAACTTTGGTGTTTGTAAAGTTAGGAAGTTGTAATTTTCTATGGGTTTTATATTTGGCCAATAAATCTGACCTACCAAATTTCATAAGGATCGGCCGACTATATCCTATAGCCGCCATATAACTGATTGATCGGAAATGCCATAACTTTGGTGTTTGTTAAGTTAGGAAGTTGGGATTTTCTTCTATGGGTTTTATTTTTGGCCAATCAATCCGACCTACCAAACTTCATAATAATCAGCCGACTATATCCTATAGCTGCTATATAACTGAACGATTGGAAATGACATAACTTTGGTGTTTTTAATGTTAGGAAGTTGGGATTTTTTATGAGTATTAAGAATGCATCATATGAATAATTTTGGAGAATATAATTTACAGAGTATTCTGCAAGGGTATATCAACTTCGGCTCCGCCCGAAGTTAGCTTTCTTTTCTTGTTTTATATAATTATTGTTCTTCTTGAACAGATATTGATAATTTTTATAATTATGTGTGCGAATTAAATTTATTAGTTGATTGATTTTTAAAACAAATTATTTTTTATTTTATTATGATGTTCACCTTTTATTTTCTTAAATTCACTTTCACAAGTCACTTATATAATATTTTAACTTAGGTTTTCGCGAAACGATCGTGTCGTCTGCTAAAAAGAACTGCCCTCCGTTTAATAAGTTATTAATCATGAAACCTCGGCTTAAGAGAATCTTACTCAAAAGAGATTAAAAGAGATTAGGCAAAGCTAAGAGAGTAGTAAATAATTGAGAGATAATTGAAACTCAATAAATCGATTAATCGAAAAAAATTTGGTTAGCAACTGGCTCGGACTAGATCGGAACTAAGTGGAAAATTTAGAAGAATTGTTTATGTCAGGGGTCATTTGTTTACAGTTGCCCGGATGTGGTTCTCACAGTGCTCGGTTTGAGTGAGGGGAGATTTTACTAGCGAAGATAGATTTTTCAGCGGTTGCTACGATTGAAAAACTCGTTGAAACTCGTAAGCTGAGAATATTAATATTTCTAAATTGAAGCGGCCCGATTCAAATGACGTTGGTGAGATGGCGTTTAGTTGGTGGGTGAAAACTGAATCTAATGTGGTAGATAATTTCTTAACTTCGTCAAACAATTTGGAATTTATTATCTGTTGCTTATTATTATTTTCAATTAAATCGTTAATTTTTTCTTGAATTGTTGTATAATTATCATGGTCCGGTGTTCCAGCTATCCATTTCAAAATGGTGCCTAATTCATTAATGCTTCTTTTATTTCTTGATGGAGTTAATTGTGATAAAGGTAAGTCAATGGTTTTTAGGTTGTAAGTCAACTCCCAGTGGAACTGATCATTTCTGAATTCTTCTACGCTTTCTGATTCTTCCTTAATAATTTCTTTGTAAAAGCTTATATTAGTGATATGAAAAAGTTCTGCTTATGAATCATAAGTCAGGATGACCTTGATCTCTTTGTAAATGAAAAAGCCGTAGTTTGAATAGTCGATTATCTCGGAATTAGTTGATGTTAGTTATTAAATATCTCCCTTCCGCTTTTTTTGGTTTTTGAATTTGACGGCTTTGTGCAAAGGGCTTAATACCGGTATCGGGCATTGCTATATATCGATTGAAATATCTTGACATAATCTACAAAAACGACGCTATTCTATCTATTCTATCTATATATATAAAACTGTTCATTGAAAACTAAGAATCAACGCACAGCCTAACCTAATTAAATGACCCTATTAAAATTTTTTACCATTCAATTCTTATAACACTAAACTGATTTGCTAAGATTTATTTTGGCCACAAACATGCCCCCATTTTCTTCCAGTGGCAAAAAACCCCCAATTTCTATAAAAAAATCTGGACGCTAAGCGCCTTTATCAATCAATGCGATTTTAGTCGTCTACATAATGAAGATTCTATTCTATTCTATCTATAAATCAAAATTAAATTATACCAGCAACACACACGAATAAACCCCGTCAAAGCGTTCAAGCCACTGGGCTTTAGGAAAAGGGCAGGGGGGCAGTCATCATCTCTATATATAAGGCTATCAGTAAGAAAACTGGGAATCAACGCACAGCCAAAACCACTGGTTAACAATATTAATATGCATTTTTATTACATTCTAATAACTTTAAACTAATTTATTGGGGCTCCCCAAGTGGCCCCAATCGCTTCCAATTGGAAAAAAGGTCAATTTTCCTTTCAAAAATTCTGGACGCTAAACCGTTTAACCAATCGAATCCGTGTTTTCGCCCAAAAATAGTTTAAGACATTATAAATGTTTAAAAAATTTGACCGCTTAGATTTAAGGCTTTTTACTATTTTTAACACCCGTTCTAAAATTACAATTTAGCCAAAAATATCTCCAAACGTCGAAAAATTGCACTTCTAAGCTGAGTATCAAAAATTTCTTCGGTAAAGTTTTTCCTTAAGCTTCAACGATTCATTTGATGGCTATCTTCTAAACAAAGAAACTAAGCAAAAAGTCGATCTATTATCGAATTTAAGTGCTCTTAACAGGTTTTGCTGCCAGAATACTCAAAAGACGTTTTTTTGGCGAAAATCTTGATAGTTTAGTAAAAATATACCATTCAAATTGTTTTTTGCGGTGTTTATTTTTGCAGTGTTCTGCCACTCGCTGTTAGGAAACATAAGAGCGGGAGAACGCAGTAGATAGAGAGAGAGGAAAGAGTGTAGCAAGTGCGCAAAAGAAGAAGTTAACGGGGAAACTTTCAATTTGGTCAGTGTCGTATCAAGAAAAATTTTTTTTGCATAACCGTGTATTTTGGTGTATAACCGTATGTAAGCAATAATATTATTATATTAGTTCGCCTTTCTCGGAATTTTAATTTTTTCTATAGAATGTGCAAATTTGTTGATATTTTTGATGTTAACTTAAAAATTTGGTGAGTTATGCCAGTTAGTTTCGTTTTATACTATTCTTAATAAGTAAAGTCATAAATGATTTACATTTAAATGAATATTTTGTTATTTATTAATTATGTGCAGTTGTGATATACCAATTAGCATACTTGCATTCTGTACATATACAGATGCGTTTTTGTAGTTTTTAATCTTATTATTCGATATAAACATTTCATAAATTGCAGTATTTAAAATATATTCTTAATACATATTTAAGAGCTTCCTGTATGGAGACAGGTATAATGCAAACATAAGAAATCGCAAGCGAAGCTGCGGGCACCCTGCTAGTTATACCCGTTACTCGTAGAGTAAAAGGGTATATTGTATTCGTGCAAAAGTATGTAACAGCTAGAAGGAAGCGTTTCCGACCCTATAAAGTATATATATTCTTGATCAGGGTCACTAGCCGAGTCGATATAGCCATGTCCGTCAGTCCGTCTGTCCGTCTGTCTGTCTGTCCGTATGAACGCTGAGATCTCGGAAACTATAAAAGCTAGAAGATTGGCATTTTGCATGCAGATTCTAGGAGTTCCTACGCAGGGCAAGTTTGTTTCAAAAAGGTGCCACGCCCCCTTTAACGCCCACAATAGCTTATATACGATTTTAAAAATTTAAATATTTCGGAAAAGTAAAAATGCAGTTTTTCTGTGTTTATCAATCGAAATGTAGAAGAAATTTTTCAAATCGGACCATTCGTTAAAAAGTTATGCGTGATCAAAGTTTATATCTCCATCTCAAAGTGATCAAAGTTTATATCTCCATCTCCCTCGCACTCCCTTTACCTGATTAACGGGTATCTGATAGTCGGGGCACCCGACTATAGCGCTCTTTCTTCTTTTATTATAATCTTAATTTTAATTATAAATCTTAATCTTAATTAATTTAAGTTTTCAGTTGTCTCGGGGGTGTTGGTGATGTTTCATGTTTCGGTGGTCTTGGGCACCGTCTTTTTAATGCGTTCCTTGTTTTGCTGCCGTCCAAGTCCTTCTTAGCTTATGTTCCTTAATAATTTCTTTGTAAAAGCTTATATTAGTGATATGAAAAAGTTCTGCGTATGAATCATAAGTCAGGATATACTTGTTCTCTTTGTAAATGAAAAAGTCGTAGTTTGAATAGTCGATTATCTCGGAATTAGTTGATGCGATTATCAAAACTATAGATATATAAATATTTCTCTTCCGCTTTTTTTTGGTTGGCGCTACATACCGGTATCGGGCATTGCTATATATCGATTGAAAGGTCTTGACATAATCTACAAAAACGACGCTATTCATAACAAGTTTGGTTATTGCGTTGAAAAGTTATACATGTATTAACATGGAGTTCGCTAACGCCGAAATTCGCGCTGTTTTAAAGTTTTCCTTCGTAAAAGGTAAATCCGCTAGAGAAACATTCCGTGAGATTAATGGTGTTTTAGCGGATGGTACTCTATCACTTCGAACCACGGAGGAATGGTTTCGACGATTCAGAGCCGGTGAAAACGACACCATAGATAACCCCTGCCGGCGGACGACCAGTGACGACAAATACCGATCAAATCATGGAAAACATCGAGCTAGACCGGCGTGTGACATCTCGTGACATCGCCGAGGAGAAACGAAATGAACTTTTTGAAGCGGATGGTGACTGGCGACGAAAAATGGATCACATACGACAATATCAAGCGAAAACGGTCGTGGTTGAAGGCCGGTGAATCGTTCAAAGCAGTGGCCAAGCCGGGATTGACAGCCAGAAAAGTTTTGCTCTGTGTTTGGTTGGATTGGAAGGGAATCAAACTCTATGAGCTGCTCCCATATGGCCAGACGCTTAATTCTACCATCTACTGCGAACAACTGGACCGCTTGAAGCTGACGATGGACCAGAAGCGACCAGAATTGGCCAACAGGAAGGGTGTAGTGTTTCACCAGGACAACGGCAGACCACACACTTCTTTAATGACTCGTCAGAAGCTACGGGAGCTCGCAGGGCCGTCGAGAGCCACACCGGGCCCCGGGACATATGTTTTTCACGGGCCCTTTTTCGATTCTTATTAGAATTAAAAAGTTTTATGGATTGGTTGATAACGAAAAAAATAGCATTGGGAAATTGTTACTAATAAAATCTTCTGGGTGTTATTCGATTTAGCGTCGCTTGTAAACAGTTGTGTTTACTTTTGTGCTCTGAGTTTTTGTATTTTTTCAGTGATTTTGTGTTCATTTATTTACAAATATTAGCCTAATAGTTGTGTTAGAAATTTTAAATAGATCTCCCAGTAAACGGGTATGTGTTTATAGTTATTTTAACATTACTATTAGATTTGATCAATCTTGTAGCTTTGTTAGCGTAATTTACGCTCTCTATACTTGCTAGAACTCTCCCTCTCAATCTCTCCCGCTCTATTTCATAACTGTAATTTACTCTCTATGAATTTCTGGTACACTTTTTTGGTTATTTCTCTAACTCTCTCTCTCTTGCTTGCTTTACATTGCATTTGTTTATGCTTAAAGTTGTTGTGCCACGCTCAGTCGATATAAGATTTATTCTCTCGTGCTCTCTTGGGGTGCTAAATTTGCTTCATGGATACCCTTCATATGGATAATTTTATCTATTAAATCGATAGAGACATCTGCATGGTAGGTATCACAAAATGATTTAGTCTGTCTTCTGAGATCTTCTTGATCAATCTCTCGATATTTCCAGAAAAACGCAAATAAAATACAACTTGCTTGAATTGAATCTCTGGACTTCTTATAGGTTCATCTGCAGTCGATTCTTGAAATTCTTGAAATATAAGGACTTCCAGAATTTTTCGAAGTATCTCTCTCCAACGAGCTGCTTCCCTCTTGATATTCTCTTGAAGTAGAGAATCCACCGAAGATCCCATTCGATATCTCGTCTCGCATTGACGCCATTCAATATAGCAAGCCCTATGGGGATGACCGTTTTCGTGTTCAGGGATCCGATCGTACAATTTCTTCCAATTCTTCTCACCAGAAAATCCTGAAGATCTCGTCAGAGCTGATCCTGAATTTTCTGCGACTTTACTGAACAGACGACATGGAAAGCAGAATAGTGGCTGCCTGGATTGACTCCAAACAAGCCAGTCTCGTTTTATTGTTTCTCCAGTGGTCAGCGAAGTATGGAGAACTGCTTCAGGAAACATGTGGCCACTAGCATCATTAGGAAAATGTAAGGGATATGATTGCGGCCCCTGACGAACTGCATTTTCCGGAAAAAAAGAGTTTATTTATTCGATCGAACTTCATTCGAGTCCCATGGTGAATTCTTATTGCTGCACTGGTCGCTCTTATTCCTAGGGATCGGTGCGAGAACTCCCCATACTATTGCTAGTGCTTCGCACATGTTAGGGGTAGTGAGAAACCGAAGTTAGCTTCGAACGTGGCTCTCAGCAGAGCTTTGGCAGAGGTGCGGGCAGAGCAAATTAAACCTCTATTAAGATTCTTACTCCACGATCTAGGATATAAAATAATTTTTATACCCTTGCAGAGAATATTATAATTTTGGTCAAAAGTGTGCAACGCAGTGAAGGAGACATCTCCGACCGTATAAAGTATATATATTCTTGATCAGGATCACCTCCTGAGTTGATATAAGCATGTCCGTCTGTCCGTCCGTCTGTCTGTTTCTACGCAAACTAGTCTCTCAGTTTTAAAAATATCGAATTGAAACTTTGCACACACCCTTCTTTCCTTTGCACGCAGTATATATGTCGAAACGGGATCGGCCGACTATATCCTATAGCTGTCATATAACTGATTAATCGGAAATACCATAGCTTTGGTGTTTGTAAAGCTAGGAAGTTGAGATTTTCTATGGGTTTTATATTTGGCCAATCAATCCGACATACCAAATTTCATAAGGATCGGCTTACTATATCCTATAGCTGCCATATAACTGAACGATTGGAAATGCCATAACTTTGGTGTTTGTTAAATAAGGATTTTTTATGAGTGTTAAGAATGCATCAAATGAATAATTTTGGAGAATACAATTTACAGAATATTCTGCAAGGGTATTTCAACTTCGGCTCCGCCCGAAGTTAGCTTTCCTTTCTTGTTATACCCGTTACTCGTAGAGTAAAAAGGTATATTGTATTCGTGCAAAAGTATGTAACAGCTAGAAGGAAGCGTTTCCGACCCTATTAAGTATATATATTCTTGATCAGGATCACTAGCCGAGTCGATCTAGCCATGTCCGTCTATCCGTCTGTCTGTCCGTCTGTCCGTCTGTCTGTCCGTCTGTCTGTCCGTATGAACGCTGAGATCTCGGAAACTATAAAAGCTAGAAGATTGGCATTTTTCATGTAGTTTTTAGAAGTTCCTACGCAGCGCAAGCTTGTTTCAAAATGGTGCCACACCCCTTTAACGCCCACAATCGCTTATATACGATGTTAAAAATTTAAATATTTCGGAAAAGTAAAAATGCAGTTTTATTGTGTTTATCAATACCTATCGAAATGTAAAAGAAATTTTTCGAATCGGACCATTCGTTAAAAAGTTATGCGTGATCAAAGTTTCTATCTCCATCTCCCACGCACTCCCTTTACCTGATTAACGGGTATCTGATAGTCGGGGCACCCGACTAAAGCGTTCTCTCTTGTTTTTAAATGAGACCATTCCCAATTTTTCTTAATATCTAAATTTTCGACAAAAATTTCTCGCTGCCGGGCCCCTGACCATTGCCGGCCCCGGGAAAATGACCCTGCAGTGCCCCCCTCTCATCGGGCCTGGGAGCTCGGATGGAAGATTTTATCGCATCCACCATATAGCCCGGACATAGCGCCAAGTGAAGTTGCCGTCTAAATGGGAACACATTAATCGAACAAAACTCCGCATATTTTAGCTAAATCCGTTCACTGTATCAATTTGTATAAAGCAATGAATAAAGAGCAAAAAAGCGGAAGAGAGTTATTTAACAACCCAATATGTGCCCAAGACACTTGTTAGAGTGTTTAAATTTTAATTTATTTTATCTATATTTATAACTGTTCATTGAAAACTAAGAATCAACGCACAGCCTAAACTAATTAAATGACCCTATTAAAGTTTTTTACCATTCAATTCTTATAACACTAAACTGATTTGCTATGATTTATTTTGGCCACAAACATGCCCCCATTTTCTTTCAGTGGCAAGAAACCCCCAATTTCTATAAAAAATTCTGGACGCTAAACGCGTTAATCAATCGATGTGATTTTTGGCCAAAATTTAGTCCTCTACATAATAAAGATTCTATTTAATTTAATATTGGATATTTTAATGTTTATTATTTTTTTTTTTCGATTTTTGAAAATCTAAGAATCTTCCTCATTTTGTCCTAAGGGAAAAAAAAACACTGATCTAAGTCAATTAGCAATATGAAAATTTATCGAGGGAATCCTGATACTTTAAGGATTAATATGGTGGTTTTACTGAAGCTCTAGGTCAATTCTAAAAAAAGTTACATTAGCCTAAAGTAGGAATAATAATTCCAACAAATTATACACAACCATTGATCACCGAATGCATTCTCTCGCACTGTCTCTCTCTCTCTCTCTCTCTCTGACTCTGTGTACTACAATAATTGACCGGCGGCTGATTTTGATTTTTTTTTAAAACTTAAAATTAAAAACTTAAAACTAAATTAAACTTAACAATAAATTAACAATAAATTACAATTAATTTATACCAGTAACACACACGAATAAACCGCGTCAAAGCGTTCAAACCGCTGGGCTTTATGAAAAGGGCAATGGGGCAGTCATCATCATCATCTATCATCTATATATATAAAACTTCATTGAAAACTAAGAATCAACGCACAGCCATTCAATTCTTATAACACTAAACTGATTTGCTATGATTTATTTTGGCCACAAACATGCCCCCATTTTCTTCCAGTAGCAAAAAACCCCCAATTTCTATAAAAAAAATCTGGACGCTAAATGCGTAAATCAATCGATGCGATTTTTGGCCAAAATTTAGTCCTCTACATAATAAAGATTCTATTTAATTTAATATTGGATATTTTAATGTTTACTATTTTTTATCGATTTTTGAAAATCTAAGAATCTTCCTCATTTTTTCCTCACGGCAAAAAAGCACTGATTTAAGTCAATTAGCAATATGAAAATTTATCGAGAGAATCCTGATACCTTAAGGATTCATATGGGGGTTTTACTGAAGCTCTAGGTCAATTCAAAAAAAAGTTACAATAGCCTAAAGTAGGAATAATAATTCCAACAAATTATACACAAGCATTGATCACCGAATGTATTCTCTCGCACTGTCTCTCTCTCGCTCTGACTCTGTGTACTACAATAATTGTCCGGCGGCTGATTTTGATTTCTTTTTAAAACTTAAAATTAAAAACTTAAAACTAAATTAAACTTAACAATAAATTAACAACAAGAAAGGAAAGCTAACTTCGGGCGGAGCCGACGTTGATATACCCTTGCAGAATACTCTGTAAATTATATTCTCCAAAATTATTCATATGATGCATTCTTAATACTCATAAAATATACCAACTTCCTAACTTTAAAAACACCAAAGTTATGGCATATCCAATCGTTCAGTTATATGGCAGCTATAGGATATAGTCGGCCGATCCTTATGAAATTTGGTAGGTCGGATTGATTGGCCAAATATAAAACCCATAGGAAATCCCAGCTTCCTAACTTTACAAACACCAAAGTTATGGCATTTCCGATCAATCAGTTATATGGCAGCTATAGGATATAGTCGACCGATCCCGGCCGTTCCGACATATATACTGCGTGCAAAGGAAAGAAGGACGGTGTGCAAAGTTTCAATTCGATATCTTTAAAACTGAGAGACTAGTTTGCGTAGAAACAGATCCTGATCAAGAATATATATACTTTATAGGGTCGGTGTTTCCGAATAAGACAAGGAGTGGACTGTAAATTAATCTTTTATTTGGTAGCAAATTCCTCCAAAGTTTGCTGCTGCCGGTCTTTTCCAATCGTTATTTCAGTGTCTTAGTGCGCGCCTGTTAGTGGCGATACGTGATAAACTTAACGATATTTACATTGTCACTATCGATATATCGATGCGATATGTGAGGGCTGTTCCCTATTTCTTAGCGGGAGTTAACGAAGAATAATTAAACATAAACTTAATCAACTATTAAGAATCAAAATGGCATTAATTCTGAACCATACCGGCCCCCCTGAACGACGCGTTCAGTTAAGAGGGAGAATGGCGATCTTAGTGATAGGGCGCTTGTAGACTCCATTGGCCGTCTTGACAGTCACTACTCGGACCTTAGAATCCTGCCCTGGGTGTACTTCTTGTATGCTTCCAAGTATCCATTTCGAGGGCGGAAGATTAGGCTCCTTGAGAACCACAAGGTTGCCTATTTCGATGTTCACCGTCTCCTTGTTCCACTTGCCACGTGCCTGTAGAGAAGTGAGGTATTCAGTGTGCCATCGCTTCCAGAATCCTTGAACCATGGCCTGAAGCTGATTCCATCGCTGCAGTCTATTCATCTGAGAGTCCAAAAACGAGGGTTGAGGCACCGCAGTGTATGGCTGTCCTACCAAAAAATGGGCTGGAGTTAATGGATCGAGCCTGTGATCGCTGATCGGAGTAAGTGGCCGTGAGTTCAGGATAGCTTCGATTTGGGCAAGAACGGTTACCAACTTCCTAACTTTAAAAACACCAAAGTTATGGCATATCCAATCGTTCAGTTATATGGCAGCTATAGGATATAGTCGGCCGATCCTTATGAAATTTGGTAGGTCGGATTGATTGGCCAAATATAAAACCCATAGGAAATCCCAGCTTCCTAACTTTACAAACACCAAAGTTATGGCATTTCCGATCAATCAGTTATATGGCAGCTATAGGATATAGTCGACCGATCCCGGCCGTTCCGACATATATACTGCGTGCAAAGGAAAGAAGGACGGTGTGCAAAGTTTCAATTCGATATCTTTAAAACTGAGAGACTAGTTTGCGTAGAAACAGATCCTGATCAAGAATATATATACTTTATAGGGTCGGTGTTTCCGAATAAGACAAGGAGTGGACTGTAAATTAATCTTTTATTTGGTAGCAAATTCCTCCAAAGTTTGCTGCTGCCGGTCTTTTCCAATCGTTATTTCAGTGTCTTAGTGCGCGCCTGTTAGTGGCGATACGTGATAAACTTAACGATATTTACATTGTCACTATCGATATATCGATGCGATATGTGAGGGCTGTTCCCTATTTCTTAGCGGGAGTTAACGAAGAATAATTAAACATAAACTTAATCAACTATTAAGAATCAAAATGGCATTAATTCTGAACCATACCGGCCCCCCTGAACGACGCGTTCAGTTAAGAGGGAGAATGGCGATCTTAGTGATAGGGCGCTTGTAGACTCCATTGGCCGTCTTGACAGTCACTACTCGGACCTTAGAATCCTGCCCTGGGTGTACTTCTTGTATGCTTCCAAGTATCCATTTCGAGGGCGGAAGATTAGGCTCCTTGAGAACCACAAGGTTGCCTATTTCGATGTTCACCGTCTCCTTGTTCCACTTGCCACGTGCCTGTAGAGAAGTGAGGTATTCAGTGTGCCATCGCTTCCAGAATCCTTGAACCATGGCCTGAAGCTGATTCCATCGCTGCAGTCTATTCATCTGAGAGTCCAAAAACGAGGGTTGAGGCACCGCAGTGTATGGCTGCCCTACCAAAAAATGGGCTGGAGTTAATGGATCGAGGCTGTGATCGCTGATCGGAGTAAGTGGCCGTGAGTTCAGGATAGCTTCGATTTGGGCAAGAACGGTTGACAGTTCTTCAAAAGTGAGTGCGGCTCCTCCTACGACTCGGCGCAGATGTAGCTTGATTGACCGGACGCCCGACTCCCACAATCCGCCAAAGTGTGGTGCGGACGGGGGTATGAAGTGCCAGTTTATGCCTTCGGACGACAGAAAACCGGCCAATTTTTCATCCTTAGCTCGCTCTTGAGCAAGTTTGCGCATTTCGTCCAATTCCCGTCGGGCTCCATGGAAAGTGGTTCCATTGTCGGAATACAAATCGGATGGTGTTTTGCGACGGGCACAAAAAACGTTTGAACGCAGCAATAAATGCCTGCGTTGTGAGATCGCTTACGACTTCTATGTGCATAGCTTTTGTGGCCAGGCACACAAATATGGCAAACCAGGCTTTGCCTATGCGGGGAGTACGACCTTTGGTTTCCTTGATTGAGATGGGTCCCGTGTAGTCCAGACCAGTGTGCCGGAAACAAGGATTTTGTTGTACGCGTGGAAGGGGTAAATCCGCCAGGATTTGCAGACTTGTGACACGCCGAGTCATAAAGCAGGACTTACAGCGAAAGACTTCCTTGCGTATTATGTTTTTCATCCTTAGCTCGCTCTTGAGCAAGTTTGCGCATTTCGTCCAATTCCCGTCGGGCTCCATGGAAAGTGGTTCCATTGTCGGAATACAAATCGGATGGTGTTTTGCGACGGGCACAAAAACGTTTGAACGCAGCAATAAATGCCTGCGTTGTGAGATCGCTTACGACTTCTATGTGCATAGCTTTTGTGGCCAGGCACACAAATATGGCAAACCAGGCTTTGCCTATGCGGGGAGTACGACCTTTGGTTTCCTTGATTGAGATGGGTCCCGTGTAGTCCAGACCAGTGTGCCGGAAACAAGGATTTTGTTGTACGTGTGGAAGGGGTAAATCCCAGCTTCCTAACTTTACAAACACCAAAGTTATGGCATTTCCGATCAATCAGTTATATGGCAGCTATAGGATATAGTCGACCGATCCCGGCCGTTCCGACATATATACTGCGTGCAAAGGAAAGAAGGACGGTGTGCAAAGTTTCAATTCGATATCTTTAAAACTGAGAGACTAGTTTGCGTAGAAACAGATCCTGATCAAGAATATATATACTTTATAGGGTCGGTGTTTCCGAATAAGACAAGGAGTGGACTGTAAATTAATCTTTTATTTGGTAGCAAATTCCTCCAAAGTTTGCTGCTGCCGGTCTTTTCCAATCGTTATTTCAGTGTCTTAGTGCGCGCCTGTTAGTGGCGATACGTGATAAACTTAACGATATTTACATTGTCACTATCGATATATCGATGCGATATGTGAGGGCTGTTCCCTATTTCTTAGCGGGAGTTAACGAAGAATAATTAAACATAACTATTAAGAATCAAAATGGCATTAATTCTGAACCATACCGGCCCCCCTGAACGAAGCGTTCAGTTAAGAGGGAGAATGGCGATCTTAGTGATAGGGCGCTTGTAGACTCCATTGGCCGTCTTGACAGTCACTACTCGGACCTTAGAATCCTGCCCTGGGTGTACTTCTTGTATGCTTCCAAGTATCCATTTCGAGGGCGGAAGATTAGGCTTCTTGAGAACCACAAGGTTGCCTATTTCGATGTTCACCGTCTCCTTGTTCCACTTGCCACGTGCCTGTAGAGAAGTGAGGTATTCAGTGTGCCATCGCTTCCAGAATCCTTGAACCATGGCCTGAAGCTGATTCCATCGCTGCAGTCTATTCATCTGAGAGTCCAAAAACGAGGGTTGAGGCACCGCAGTGTATGGCTGTCCTACCAAAAAATGGGCTGGAGTTAATGGATCGAGGCTGTGATCGCTGATCGGAGTAAGTGGCCGTGAGTTCAGGATAGCTTCGATTTGGGCAAGAACGGTTGACAGTTCTTCAAAAGTGAGTGCGGCTCCTCCTACGACTCGGCGCAGATGTAGCTTGATTGACCGGACGCCCGACTCCCACAATCCGCCAAAGTGTGGTGCGGACGGGGGTATGAAGTGCCAGTTTATGCCTTCGGACGACAGAAAACCGGCCAATTTTTCATCCTTAGCTCGCTCTTGAGCAAGTTTGCGCATTTCGTCCAATTCCCGTCGGGCTCCATGGAAAGTGGTTCCATTGTCGGAATACAAATCGAATGGTGTTTTGCGACGGGCACAAAAACGTTTGAACGCAGCAATAAATGCCTGCGTTGTGAGATCGCTTACGACTTCTATGTGCATAGCTTTTGTGGCCAGGCACACAAATATGGCAAACCAGGCTTTGCCTATGCGGGGAGTACGACCATTGGTTTCCTTGATTGAGATGGGTCCCGTGTAGTCCAGACCAGTGTGCCGGAAACAAGGATTTTGTTGTACGCGTGGAAGGGGTAAATCCGCCAGGATTTGCAGACTTGTGACACGCCGAGTCATAAAGCAGGACTTACAGCGAAAGACTTCCTTGCGTATTATGTTCCGGGCTCCCATTATCCAGTATTGCTGGCGAACTTGATGAAAAGTGGCGTCTACTCCAGGATGCAAATTAGCCTTGTGAACATAGCGCACAATCAGCAAGGCCAGCGGTGATTCCTTGGCGACGATGATCGGATGTTTTGCGTTGAATGATAACTCCGATCGGTCAATACGCCCTCCGATGCGCAGTAGTCCGGAAGCATCCAAAAACGGAGTTAGTTTCAGCAATTTTGATTTTCTGGGCAGTCTTTGATCTTTCCCGACTGCGTCGTATTCTTGTGGAAAAGCCGTAAGTTGCATGTGCTTCAATAGCCTCTCTCGGGCGTATTGCAAGTCTTTAGCTGTTAGGTATCCGCTTTGAGTTTCAATCTGAAATGGTAAGCTATTAGTATGATTGGCTAAATCGAAAAACATAGCTGAAAACGCGCAGTAGTTGATTCCAAGAAGAAAGTTTATGGATTAAACTGTCGATAATATCCGGATGTGAATCCGCCTTTAGAGTAAGGTTTAGTTCCTTGGATCTTTCTTCGCAAAGTACAAACATAAACTTAATCAACTATTAAGAATCAAAATGGCATTAATTCTGAACCATACCGGCCCCCCTGAACGACGCGTTCAGTTAAGAGGGAGAATGGCGATCTTAGTGATAGGGCGCTTGTAGACTCCATTGGCCGTCTTGACAGTCACTACTCGGACCTTAGAATCCTGCCCTGGGTGTACTTCTTGTATGCGTCCAAGTATCCATTTCGAGGGCGGAAGATTAGGCTCCTTGAGAACCACAAGGTTGCCTATTTCGATGTTCACCGTCTCCTTGTTCCACTTGCCACGTGCCTGTAGAGAAGTGAGGTATTCAGTGTGCCATCGCTTCCAGAATCCTTGAACCATGGCCTGAAGCTGATTCCATCGCTGCAGTCTATTCATCTGAGAGTCCAAAAACGAGGGTTGAGGCACCGCAGTGTATGGCTGTCCTACCAAAAAATGGGCTGGAGTTAATGGATCGAGGCTGTGATCGCTGATCGGAGTAAGTGGCCGTGAGTTCAGGATAGCTTCGATTTGGGCAAGAACGGTTGACAGTTCTTCAAAAGTGAGTGCGGCTCCTCCTACGACTCGGCGCAGATGTAGCTTGATTGACCGGACGCCCGACTCCCACAATCCGCCAAAGTGTGGTGCGGACGGGGGTATGAAGTGCCAGTTTATGCCTTCGGACGACAGAAAACCGGCCAATTTTTCATCCTTAGCTCGCTCTTGAGAAAGTTTGCGCATTTCGTCCAATTCCCGTCGGGCTCCATGGAAAGTGGTTCCATTGTCGGAATACAAATCGGATGGTGTTTTGCGACGGGCACAAAAACGTTTGAACGCAGCAATAAATGCCTGCGTTGTGAGATCGCTTACGACTTCTATGTGCATAGCTTTTGTGGCCAGGCACACAAATATGGCAAACCAGGCTTTGCCTATGCGGGGAGTACGACCTTTGGTTTCCTTGATTGAGATGGGTCCCGCGTAGTCCAGACCAGTGTGCCGGAAACAAGGATTTTGTTGTACGCGTGGAAGGGGTAAATCCGCCAGGATTTGCAGACTTGTGACACGCCGAGTCATAAAGCAGGACTTACAGCGAAAGACTTCCTTGCGTATTATGTTCCGGGCTCCCATTATCCAGTATTGCTGGCGAACTTGATGAAAAGTAGCGTCTACTCCAGGATGCAAATTAGCCTTGTGAACATAGCGCACAATCAGCGCTGGGTGATTCCTTGGCGACGATGATCGGATGTTTTGCGTTGAATGATAACTCCGATCGGTCAATACGCCCTCCGATGCGCAGTAGTCCGGAAGCATCCAAAAACGGAGTTAGTTTCAGCAATTTTGATTTTCTGGGCAGTCTTTGATCTTTCCCGACTGCGTCGTATTCTTGTGGAAAAGCCGTAAGTTGCATGTGCTTCAATAGCCTCTCTCGGGCGTATTGCAAGTCTTTAGCTGTTAGGTATCCGCTTTGAGTTTCAATCTGAAATGGTAAGCTATTAGTATGATTGGCTATCTCTTTGGGGCGTATGCGTTGGATAAATCAAAAAACATAGCTGAAAACGCGCAGTAGTTGATTCCAAGAAGAAAGTTTATGGATTAAACTGTCGATAATATCCGGATGTGAATCCGCCTTTAGAGTAAGGTTTAGTTCCTTGGATCTTTCTTCGCAAAGTACAGCTGGGTGCAGCTGCATGTTTTGTTTTTTTTTGTGGCGGTCGGCCAACGTGACTCCGACTCCACTAGCCAGCTTGGACCCTTCCACCATAGATCGTGGTCAAGCAGTGTTGATGGAAGCAGCCCTCGGGAGGCGCAATCAGCCGGATTGTCTTCCGAGCGTACATGATTCCAGCAGCTTCTGGGATACTCTGTTAAGATTTCGGCGGTTCTGTTACACACGAACGTGTTCCATCGTCGAGGTGGAGCCAGTGGAGAACGATTTCAGAATCCGTCCAACAAAAGGTAGCGGTAATTGGAATCGACAAAGACGACTTTATAAGAGTTAGCAATTTACTTAGTAAATGAGCAACGGTGAGTTCCAATCTCGGTATAGAAATTGTTTTTATTGGAGCTACCCGAGTCTTGCCAGCGATCAGTGTGATCCAGGCTCCGGCGTCCGTTGTTACCCGACTGTATACAACGGCTCCGACTGCTTGTGAAGAGGCGTCTGCGAATCCGTGCAGCTCAATTGATTCCGAAGGTCTGGCAATGTATCGAGGGATTCGACATTGAGACAATGTTGGCAGCTCGCTCGCTAAGATTCTCCACCTCCTCGTAATGTGATCATTCAAAGGCTCATCCCAGCCTAGAGAGAAAAGCCAACACTCCTGAAATAATATTTTCAGCAGAACTGTAGATGGGGATACAATACCCAAAGGATCGAAATCTTCGAAAGTTCTGATAGTACTGTCCGCTTGGTAGGCATGGGGTTTGAAATTATCGATCGAGGCGGTGTGCAAAATAGGTCCGTCTCTGGATTCCAAAGCAGCCCCAATATTTTGACATTTTTTGACGGCTTTGTGGATGGCTGGTAAGCGCAGTCCTCCGTGGGAATAGAATCCATTAGAGTTTTACAATTGGAACTCCATTTGCGTAGATTAAACTTAGCCTCCGCTAGCAGCTTCACAAGTTCATCCTTGAGTTCGATAAGGCCTTCCTCTGTGTCTGCTCCTGTTGATATGTCGTCGACATATGCATCCGTTAATAAAGATGAAGCTGCTCGTGGATATTGATGCAGATGGTCCTCCGCTAATTGTTTAAGGACCCTTACTGCCAAACAGGGAGAGGGTGATAACCCGTAGATGACGGTTAACAACCGATAGTGTTGAATTCTTTCCTTTTCGTCATTTCGCCAAACAATTCGCTGGAAATCGGTATGCGCTTGGGCTACCTTTATGCCCCGAAACATTTTCTCGATATCCGTGCAAACAACGTATCGGTATTGTCGGAATCTCAGGCAGACTCCGATTAAATCTCGCTGTATAGGCGGACCGATGTGCAAGCGATCGTTGAGAGACCATCCGGTGTTATCTTTTCCGGATCCGTCAAATACAACACGACATTTGGTTGTTGTACTTTCAGCTTTGATGACTGCATGGTGGGCTAGGTAACAAAATTGATCTTTTGGCAAGATTAGTTGATGTTCCTGGAGTGCTTCCATATGCCCGCGCTGAAGGTAATCTTCCATAAAGGCACAATATTGCCCTTTTAATTCCGGATTCCGTCGGAATTTTGTTTCCAAAGATGCGAATCGATTTAACGACTGCTGTAGAGAAGGGTCGCTCAGAGCCGGCACGGGTATTCCACAATATATACGCCGTCCACATCCCGTTTGTAAGTGTTGACAAACTGTTGTTCCACGGGATCACAAGCGTCAATAGTGGCTTGACTAGGCTGGATTGTATCCATCTCCATGAATCTTCTCACCATCTCATCCAAATCGATTTGAGCATGATGAGCTTGCGCTGGCTTTGGGGATTCTTCACACAAGGGTCCCGAACCTACAATTACCCAACCAAAAATTGTGTTAAGTGCGAATGTATTAGGTTTACTTATCAATTTTTGTTGGCCTGTGAAGAAACTCCAAAGTTGATCCGATCCGATTATGACATCGATATCTCCTGGGGTGGCGAAGGTGGGATCGGCCAATGCTAGTCCTTGTAGAGCTTCCCAATTACTGATGTGTAATTCTCCTGCTGGCACTGACGTGGTTAAGGAACTCATAATCAGCACCTTTATCTGCTGGACATCCGTCGAGACTCGGGATTGCAATTGTATTTTTGCACACCCTCGAGTTACGCCAGCGGCTTGTGTAGAAAGTCCAATCACCGAAATACATGCGTGTGTACGAGGTGCGCCGATGCGTTGAATGAAAGCCTCTGTGGCCGAAGTAATAGTGGATCCCGAATCCAGCAGCATTCGGCAAAACGTCTGGCGTCCACAATTGTCCACGACCTGAGCTAGTATGGTAGGCATCAGGGTCTGCGAACGAGCAACAAATGCAGTCTCGACCGAAAAATTCGAAATCCCAGTTGTCGATGCTTCGGTTGTTGTAGAGCTGCTCTCCGGTGTAGTAGTTGGGTGGGGCTCACGTTCCCCTTGCGAGTCTTGATGTACCAAAGTGTGGTGTGATCCTTTGCAGAGTCGACATCTGAATTTCGAAGTGCACTGCCTGGCAACATGTTTGGGGTGATATGTGAGGGCTCTTCCCTATTTCTTAGCGGGAGTTAACGAAGAATAATTAAACATAATCAACTATTAAGAATCAAAATGTCATTAATTCTGAACCAGTCGGAGATGTCTCCATCACTGCGTTGCACACTTTTGACCAAAATTATAATACCCTCTGCAAGGGTATAATAAATTAAAATTAAACAAGAAAGGAAAACTAACTTCGGGCGGAGCCGAAGTTGATATACCCTTACAGAATACTCTGTAAATTATATTCCCCAAATTTATTCATATGATGCATTCTTAATACTCATAAAAAATCCCAACTTCCTTACTTTAAAAACACCAAAGTTATGGCATTTCCAATCGATCAGTTATATGGCAGCTATAGGTTATAGTCGGCCGATCCTTATGAAATTTGGTAGGTGGGATTAATTGGCCAAATATAACACCCATATAAAATCCCAACTTCCTAACTTTACAAACACCAAAGTTATGGCATTTCCGATCAATCAGTTATATGGCAGCTATAGGATATAGTCGTCCGATCCCGGCCGTTCCGACTTATATACTGCGTGCAAAGGAAAGAAGGGTGTGTGCAAAGTTTCAATTCGATAGCTTTAAAACTGAGAGACTAGTTTGCGTAGAAACAGACAGACGGACAGACAGACGGACAGACAGACGGACAGACGGACAGACGGACATGGCTATATCAACTCAGGAGGTGATCCTGATCAAGAATATATATACTTTAT
Source organism: Drosophila carrolli (assembly GCA_018152295.1). Lineage (NCBI taxonomy): Eukaryota > Metazoa > Arthropoda > Insecta > Diptera > Drosophilidae > Drosophila > Drosophila carrolli. The sequence continues at coordinate 374,556 of JAECXJ010000009.1, read as the reverse complement.
AGGGTCGGAGATATCTCCTTCACTGCGTTGCACACTTTTGACCAAAATTATAATACCCTCTGCAAGGGTATAATTATACCAGTAACACACACGAATAAACCGCGTCAAAGCGTTCAAGCCGCTGAGCTTTATGAAAAGGGCAGGGGGGCAGTCATCATCATCATCTATCATCTATATATATAAAACTTCATTGAAAACTAAGAATCAACGCACAGCCTAAACTAATTAAATGACCCTATTAAAGTTTTTTACCATTCAAGTCTTATAACACTAAACTGATTTGCTATGATTTATTTTGGCCACAAACATGCCCCCATTTTCTTTCAGTGGCAAAAAACCGCCCAATTTCTATAAAAAATTATGGACGCTAAACGCGTTAATCAATCGATGCGATTTTTGGCCAAAATTTAGTCCTCTGCATAATAAAGATTCTATTTAATTTAATATTGGATATTTTAATGTTTACTATTTTTATACCCTTGCAGAGGGTATTATAATATTGGTCAAAAGTGTGCAACGCAGTGAAGGAAACATCTCCGTTCCTATAAAGTATATATATTCTTGATCAGGATCACCTCCTGAGTTGATATAGCCATGTCCGTCTGTCCGTCTGTCTGTCCGTCTGTCTGTTTCTACGCAAACTAGTCTCTCAGTTTTAAAGATATCGAATTGAAACTTTGCTCACACCTGCTCACACCCTTCTTTCCTTTGCACGCAGTATATATGTCGGAACGGCCGGGAACGGTCGACTATATCCTATAGCTGCCATATAACTGATTGATCGGAAATGCCATAACTTTGGTGTTTGTAAAGTTAGGAAGTTGGGATTTCCTATGGGTTTTATATTTGGCCAATCAATCCGACCTACCAAATTTTATAAGGATCGGCCGACTATATCCTCTAGCTGCTATATAACTGAACGTTTGGAAAAGCCATAACTTTGGTGTTTTTAAAGTTAGGAATTTGGGATTTTTTATGAGTATTAAGAATGCATCATATGAATAATTTTGGAGAATATAATTTACAGAGTATTCTGCAAGGGTATATCAACTTCGGCTTCGCCCGAAGTAAGCTTTCCTTTCTTGTTTTTAATCGATTTTTGAAAATCTAAGAATCTTCCTCATTTTTTCCTAATGGCAAAAAAACACTGATCTAAGTCAATTAGCAATATGAAAATTTATCGAGGGAATCCTGATACTTTAAGGATTCATATGGTGGTTTTACTAAAGCTCTAGGTCAATTCTAAAAAAAGTTACAATAGCCTAAAGTAGAAATAATAATTCCAACAAATTATACACTAGCATTCAACACCGAATGCATTCTCTCGCACTGTCTGTCTCTCTCTGACTCTGTTTACTACAATAATTGAGCGGCGGCTGATCTTGATTTCTTTTTAAAACTTAAAATTAAAAACTTAAAACTAAATTAAACTTAACAATAAATTAACAATAAATTAAAATTAAATTATACCAGCAACACACACGAATAAACCCCGTCAAAGCGTTCAAGCCGCTGGGCTTTATGAAAAGGGCAGGGGGCAGTCATCTATATAATAACAAATTCGGCATTTAACACTTTGAAAAAAATATATTTTTTATTTATCAAAATAGTGTAAACGCGAACTGGGAGAGATAGGTCTGCTCCTTACAAGATTTAACTTAAAACTCAAACTTATAAACTAAGCTGACGCTTATCAAACCTTCGATTGGGAGAACGAACCTTATTGATAAATTGAGAGTGTCCAAAAATGAGAGCACTGAGCATGAGAGCGATCTAGGTTTGAGCTGCGTCTGCAATTTTACAGTATTGGGGGATAAAAGCTTTTTGGAGTTTGGGGACATTTGTTTATACTGCAAGAGGATGTTTACATTAATTGGTCAGTCGTGGGAGCCGACAATTTGGGGTTCTTTCAATTGTTTATAACTCAAGAGGATGTTTATATTAATTGGCGACTCTTGGGAGCCGATGGATTTGGGTGTGACAAATGCGTAATGTAAATATGTTTATGTGGTAGATATGTGAGTGTGGGTATGTTACTTTATGTGGTAGATATGTGGGTGTGGGTATGTTACTTCCCCATCCATTAGAAAAGAGCCTATTTTCATTTTTCTTAAATTTATAGATGAAGTAAAGAATTAAAATTAAAGAATTAAAATTATTATTATTACAATTAAAATAGTAAGTATTATAATTTGAAATGTGTTATTTTTTCTTGTATGAATTCTTATTATATCTTTTGCTTCAATTATTGACAGTGGTTTTATCATTGTTACATTATTGTTTACATAAATAGTTTGTGTGTAATCCATTATAGTATTTGTTATTAAAATTTCTTCAATTCGTACAGAACAATTAAATGCTTTTACGATTTTATTTTCTTCGACAACTATTGCTTGATTTATACATGTTTGGTTTAAAATAGTTTTCGGTAAGTTCCAAGTAATTATAATATTTGGCTCTATATAATTTGTTTCATATTTTTTATACATTTTTGTGTATTTACATTCGGCATTGGCTTAGTTTAACATTCCTATAATACATTTATTTGTAATTCTTTCTTTTGTATTAAATGAAAATATTTGATTATTTTGAAAATAATATTTGTCTTCTAAAGGTTCTGTTAATATGTCATTAAACTCATTTGGGTAAGGTAAAATTTTGAATATTGAAGTTTTTATAATGTTTTTTGGGATATGAGAAATTATCAATATTTGATTAGTATTGGTTTGTAACCAAGTAGAGGTTTTTATTATTAATAATTTTTCTGAATTAACTTGTGTTAAAGTATCATGCTTAAGTAATTTAGGGTTAAAAATGCCTAGTCTAGTAAGTTGCATTCCTAGTTCTATGTCCTCTATATATTCAGTAAATTCTTGTAGATTAAAAATAAGTAATGCTAGCCTTTCGTCTACATCATTGACCAAGCTTAAATGATTTATTGTTTCAATACCTTTGTTTACCGCATCTATTACTTTATTAAGTTCATTAACTTGAATTGTGTTTTGTTCTAAATTTTCAATTTTATTTATTAATTCTTCTTTATCTTGTTCATCTAATGTTCCAAATAGATATTTGTATGTTGTACCTATAAAATTTATAAGACCTCTTTTGCTACGTTTTGCAATTCTAATTCCATTCATTTCTCTGTTTAATTTCTCTGTTAAGTATATAATTCAGTTCAGTTTTGGTTAAGTTGACGGTTAAACAATGATATTCGTAATTAGTTGGTAAGTCCAAGGTTCCTGTTTTAAATATTAAATAACCGTTTTTTGCTTGAACGGGATTGATTTCCAAATTTTGGCCATTGGTAAGCTTGGTAAATTGTATTAAAATTAATAAGATGTTGATAGTGTTGAACAAGGTTTGGTTTTCATTTGGCGTGCATCTGAAATTATCGTATTTATTTTCGTTAATTTTCTTTGTTTTCTTATATTTAGACTTATAATGTATTATTTTTCTTCCTCTGTTAACTTCTTCGTAATGATTATCATCTAGTTTTGTGATTTTTCCTGTCTTTTTAAACGGATTAGTGGTTTTTGATTTTACTAGTAGAGCTTGTCGATATCTAATAATATCAAATTCAAATTTATTTCGTGATTCATTTAGTTTTTCTATTTTATTGATTTTATTTGACTGTGTATTATATTTTGGAGTTCCAGCGAAAATAAAAATATCTGCAGGAGTTCTGCCTGTCGTGTTATGTTTTGTTTTATGATTATAGACATTAAGAATAGTTTCAAATTTTGTTAGCTTATTTTCTATGTCTGTTTCACTGTTTATGATTCTTAACTTTTCATTTACTGTTTTATGAAATCTCTCAACGTCAGAAATTCCATTTTTGCTTGTTGTTATATCAATAACAACATCTTCAGATTTTAACCAAAGTTGCAATGCTGCACACATGAAAGCTGAATCTTTGTCTGCTTTAATTTGGCTTGGTTTACCCATTTCATTGAAAACTTTAGTTAATGCTCTTTTTGCTTCTAACCAATCTCGACTGTTGACTTCTATTAAGGTGGCAAATTTTGAATAAATGTCTATACAAGATAAAAATTGTTTATTATCTATCATATAAAAATCGATGACATATTTTTCTCTTGGATTAAAAATTTCTGGGGTTATTTCGAATTCTAATTTAGTATTTCTGTGTTCTGTTTTTGCGATGTTGCATACTTCGCATTCATTAATAAAATTTTGAATTAATTTTTGGTGATCGGGAAAATAATATTTTTCTTTAAAAAGTGCTGTTTGTTTTTCTATTCCTGGATGTAATAGTTCTCTGTGTGTTTTAATAATAATTTCTTTGAATTCTGCGTAAGTGTTAATATCTATTAATTTATTATTAGTTTTCATTGTTTTAGTTAAGTTATCTGGGGAAATAATTTCAACGTATGCCTTTTGAAAAATTAAAAAGTCTGTTTCAATTGGAAAGTATATTACGCTTTTCTTATTAGAAAAGTATTCAATTATTAATTGTTTTGCGTATTCTATTGTCATCTCTTTATATGTTATTATAATTTTTGTTTTATGAAAATAATTTATTACTTCGACTTCATTTAAGTGTCCTCTTATAAATTCTAGTTGTCTGTTATAATAATTCAGTGGTCTTTCTGTTATTGAAATGTGTTTTTGGTTATCTTTTGGTGCATTATGCACTGTAGCTACTGTTGTTATTGTATTTGAATTACTGGAAGTCTCTCCTAAATAGGCTTCCTCTATTCTTATTCTAGATAAGGCGTCTGCCACATGGTTTTCTTAACCGGGCAAATATTTTATTTCATAATCAAACTTATTTAGTTTGATTTTCCAGCGTTGTAATTTCATATTAGGTTCTTTAATATTATTGAGCCATACTAGAGGCCTGTGATCACTAAGGATCAGAAATTTTCTGCCAAAAAGATAGGACCTGAAATATTTGGTGTCCCAGACAATAGCTAAAAGTTCTTTTTCTATTGCCGAATAGCTAATTTCGTGTTGATTAAGAGTTCTGCTGGCATAACAGATTGGTTTATGATTTTGCGATAATACTGCTCCTATAGCAATATTACTTGCATCTGTTGTTAATGAAAATGGCTTTTCGGAATTTGGGTATATAAGTATTGGATCGGACATTATTAAAAGTTTAAGTTTTTCAAACGCTTGTACATAATCATTATCTTTTATTTTATTTATTTATTTTTTTTTTTTCGCGCGGAGTCCCACGGCCCACTTACCCGCCCAACCGACCGAGGGGCGCAGCCGTGTATCGTACGGCACGATTCGCGATAAGATAGACGCGAGATAGGAAAATAAAGGTAAAGGTCCGGGGAAAAAGTAATAGTTAGATCAATCTTGTGCCAATGAAGCAAGTATCAATCGTTTGAGGAGCGGCAGAGAGTCAAGATTTGATATTACAGGAAAAAGTCTATTATAGTCAGAACATAATACTCTGAAAGGCTCATGCAAGGCATAGTTAGATCTACAATGATTTAAAATTAGGGGAAAATAATTTCTAGTTAATCTACTTGGCACAGAAAAGTTTAGCCGACTTAACAAGTCGGGGCAGTCAATATCACCATGTATAAGGTTATAAATAAAGATAGTACCAAGCATCGTTCTACGGTTGGCTAGGGATGGTAAATTAAAAAAAATTAAAAAAATTAATTTAAAAAATCAAAAGAAGTCTACTAGAATAAGAAGGTAAGATAAGATTTGCATCCCAGTTTAGGCGCCGTAAAGCAAAAAGAAGGAAGTTTTTTTGTACAGATTCAATACGACCAATATGTATTCCGTATTGTGGACTCCAGACGGGAGACCCATACCCCAGAATCGGACGGACTAGCGAAATAAATAAAGTTTTAGTAAAATAAGGATCATCGAATTCTTTTGACCACCTTTTAATAAATCCAAGCACTCCTCTGGCTTTATTAACCATGGACGAAATGTGATTAGAAAATTTTAGTTTGGGGTCCAAGAGAACGCCAATATCGTTTACAAGAGTTATTCTATCCAAAGAGCTGCCACTTAACGTGTATGTCGCGTATATCGGATTGGCCCGATAAAAAGTCATCAGCTTGCACTTGGAACCATTTAAATTTAGTAAATTATCTCGGCACCAGTTTTGAAAATTATCAAGATCGGATTGCAAGTCTAAATGGCAGGAAATGTCCTTATACTGCAGGCACAACTTAACATCATCTGCGTACATAAGTACGCGAGAATGACTTATAATTGAGGGAAGATCATTAATAAATAATGTAAAAAGTAATGGACCCAGATGGCTCCCTTGTGGGACACCGGAGGTAACACGAAGAATTTCAGAAATTGAATTTTTAAAAAGGACGCTTTGTGACCTGCCATTCAGTTAACTTGAAATCCATTTAAGCAGATCAACTGGAAAACCTAAAAGGTCAAGTTTTTGAATGAGAAGTAAGTGATTGACATAGTCAAATGCTTTACTAAAGTCAGTGTAAATGACATCTGTTTGAAAACTACTATTGAAGCCTTTTATCACAAATGAAGTGAGCTCTAGAAGGTTTGTGATTGTGGATCTACGTTTAATAAATCCGTGTTGACACGGAGAAATGATTGATCTGCAATGGTGCTGCATGAGGAGTAATAATTTTTTCAAAAAGCTTAGGAATAGCTGACAACTTAGAAATACCTCTGTAGTTACTGGCTTCTAACTTGTTACCTTTTTTGAAAAGAGGAATAACAAATGATTCCTTCCAAATATTCGGGAATTGGGAGGTTTCTATAGATAAGGTAAACAACTTGTGAAGAGGTTTGCACAGGGCCTTAGCACAATACCTAAGCACGCACCCAGGAATACCATCGGGCCCTGGCGAATAAACAGGTTTAATACGAAGAAGATCCAAAAGAAGAGAGCTTTTTGTTAAAGTGGGACAGAATATGAGGTTTGACTTGGATATGTTGTAAGAATAAGGCTGTGATGAATAATCTAAAGTAGAGTAAGTCGTTTGAAAAAATTGGGCAAATAAATCGGCTATTGCCTGATCTGTGGTTGCCGTCATGTTTTCGAACGATATCGAGGAAGGAAAAGAATTAGATTTACGCTTGGTGTTAACAAAATTATAAAACTGTTTCGGGTCCTGAGAGAACTGGACCTTACAACGGTTTAAGTAACTGTTATAACACTGAGCATTAAGCACGGTAAATCTTGACCGAGCACTTAAATATCTAGTAAAAACAGATTGAGAACCGGTATTTTTATATTTCCTAAAAAGTCTGGACTTTACATTTCTTAAGTGTGTCAACTCTTTGCTAAACCAAGGTGATTTATTGGAAGTTGACGGATAGTACCACGGAACACAGGAATTAAAAAATGAGTTTATTGCAGTGTAAAAAACATTAACTGCCTTTGACATATTAATGCATAGGTAAAGATCAGACCAATTAAAGCCAGAAATAAAATTATTTAGCCTCAGAAAGTCTGCCTTGCGAAAATAATGTATTCGTTTGAGTCTTTCTGATTTTTCTTCTATAACTCTACCCGTATCAAATGAAAGTTCGAATGTTGGGTGATATGGATCTTCAGGTTGCGTGAGTGGTGCTACTCTGGACAGAAACACACCTTCAGGATTTGATACAAAACACAAATCAAGTAGGCGACCTAATGAATTTCGAACATGGTTTACTTGAGATAGAGATATGTCAAGCAGGCCATCAATAAAATCATGCTGTGCTATAGGTAGTAAGACATTCGATCCATCCTCAGTGGACCAAGTAACTCCAGGTATATTAAAATCACCTAGAACTATCAACTGATCCCTATCGGAAAGCTTATTTGCAACGGACTTAATAACGGATAGGTGATTTAAATAATCAGGAAGTTCAGACAACGGCGGAATATATGAGCAAGTTATGTATATAAAGTTACCAGGAAGCGATAACTTTACACAAATAAATTCAATGGTATTGAATTCATCAAAAAATAACTCCTCAGACGGGAAGTTTGAATCAACTCAAAAAACAATTAAGACTCCACCTCCCCGTCTAGAGGGACGGTCATACCTATATATTGTGTACTTACCTGGAAAAACTTCGGAGCTAAAGATCTCCGGCTTTCACCAGGTTTCTGTAAACACAATAATATGAGATGCAAAGGAAAGGCTATCAGAATACAATTTAGTGAGTTTGCTACGCAAACCTCTTGCATTCTGATAGGAAAGAAGGAGGTTAGAAGTTAGTTTTTTGAAATTGGTACACTGGTTTGGCCTCGACTAGGAAGTTTTACTCCCACGGGCCCCTTCTTCTTTATCTTAGCCTCGAACTCTTACAACCATATTATCCGGCCAAAAGTCGCCCGAGCATATGGCTTCAAAAAGCTCGTTAGGGACAGTTATCTTGAAAGATGAAATGTCTCTAGCATAAGAAAACTTAAACTTTTCCACCTTTACACTATTACAATCGGCTTTAGTTTTGTCTTGTATATAAGACAATACATCAGAAGATGTTTGATCAGGGGAAAGCCGAGAAACGAAAATTAGTTTCTTTAGTGGAACCACTGTAAGGGATTTTGGTGGAGCAGACATTGTTTCTGCAAAACCAACTTGAGCCGGTTGTCCGGACTCAGTAGTCCCTTGTGGTGGTGATGCTACATTCTGAGAGATAAGTGGATCCACTAATTGTGAAACCACTCCGGACAAATCGGAATTCTTAGAAGTCCCTGGTTGCATGCATTCTGTAACAGATTGTTCGGATACCGAATCTTTTTTAGCTGCTGATCTTAGCAACATTTGAGGGTTTGCTGAAATCAGCTGCTGATCCGCCGGAATGCTCTGTTGTTCTTTTGATTTCGGTTGCGGGGTGTTCCCCTTTTGCTCCTTACCACCAGCGGCCTTTTTGCGCTTAGGGGACTCTTCTAATAGCTTACGACTATTAAACTGCGAGTCCAGCGCAGATAGGAGATCATCAGCTCGGCGAAAACTATCTCTAGCCACTCCGAAACAGCTAATCAGTCCCATCAGGCCGCCTTTAGTTTGGCGCATGAACGATTTCATCTCGTTCGCAACCTCGACACAAGCGTCTCAACAAAACTGCAAATTGGGCCCCTTTGAAAGGTCATCACTTGTCCGGCCAGTAAAACCGGCGCACTTGGTGTGCACCATATTTTCACACAGCCAGCAAGTCATATTAGACTGGTCAGCCCTGATTACGAGGCTGCATTTTTTGCAGAAGCAGACTAAATTTTTATTATTCATTTTATTTATTTACCACTGTACCAAGAAAGCGAAATTGAAATTTATAAGCGAGCAGTTATAAGTACCGCAAGAGCGCAGAAACTGCACGCTTAGAACTTTCAAAAGCAAAGATAGCAAGAGAGCGGGAGCGTAAATAAGTTAAAGTGCATGCACAAAAGAGAAACGGCGGGGATATAGGAAAAGAAAACACAGATAAGAATTACGAAAAAACTAAAACAATTAATTAGTATTAAATACAAAGTGCACTCGCGAAGCGAACGGAGTTTAAATTTATGTTTAAATAAACCGGAAGCGAATTAGAATTGTTTTGATAAAACCCACCGATGGGAATAAACGAAAACAAAATGCAAAATTCGAAGCGCAGAAAAAAAACACGACCGTTCACTTTGAAAGTCAAAGACGATATTTAAAGTTACGCCTTTTTTAAGCTTTGCTGTCATTTGTTTTGATATTTTAGCAAAGTTTGGGATAAATTTCCTATAAAATCCACAAAGACCTAAAAAGTATTTTATTTGTTTTGGGGATTTGGGTATAGGGAAATTTTGTATTGCCTCTATTTTGAGAGGATTTGGTTTTATACCGGTTGTAGTTATAATATGTCCAAGGAATTCTGTTTCCTTTTTCATAAACTCGCATTTGTCGAGTTGAAGCTTGAGATTAGCTTCTCGTAATTTTTCAAATACCTTTCGGAAAGATAATACATGTTCCTCCAATGAAGTGGAGTACATGATAATATCGTCCATGTAGACCAAACAACCCTTGTAGATCAAATCTTCTAAGAGATTGTTCATGCACCTTTGAAAGGTAGCAGGGGCATTTTTCAATCCAAAGGGCATACGAGTATATTCATAATGGCCATTTTTGGTGGAAAAAGCTGTTTTTGGAATAGAATTTTCATCCATTTGTATTTGGTGAAAACCTTTTGCAAGGTCAATAGTGGTAAAATATTGGCATCTACCAAGTTTGTCTAATATTTCATCCAAGACCGGGATAGGGTATTTGTCATCTATCGTAATTTCATTTAAATTACTATAGTCAATTACGATACGGAACTTTTTTGTTCCAGATGCATCACCTTTCTTAGGTACTATCCAAATGGGTGAGCAATAAGGGGAATTTGACTTTCGAATTATTCCCTGTTTTATCATATCTCTCATTTGCGAATCGACTTCTTGGTCGTAAGCTTGAGGATATTTGTATGGTTTTTTGTAAACCGGTTGCTCATTTTTTGTATGAATGACATGCTTGATAGTACTAGTGAAAGTCAAATTGTCACTTTCTTTGTACTTTATGTCGCTAAATTCATATAAAATTTTCTTAAGATTATCTTTTTCTTCGTCATTAAGGTGTTCTAATCTAAACTTATTGGTTTCCTGCAAGTCGTTATTTATTGCAAAATTAAAAGGGATATCTGTTGAAAATGGGGGATCGCAGCAATCAATTTCTGCTTCTCCTTGTTTATATTCGAAATCGTTATAATTAAATCTCATTCCGAATTATTAACCGTTTAAATTAACTATTTTTGATTTATAATTAATAATTGCGTTACAAGCTTCGAGATATTCTCTTCCTATGAGCATATCATATCTATCTGAAAAATTATGGACCCAAAATGTTTGTTTGGTCGGACAAAGCTTACTTGCATGGTAGGACACGGATGTATTTAACTGAATATTACCATTTATGGTATGAACTTTAAGAGGTGTATTTTCGGTTGGAAAATTAAAGTAATTTTCTTTAATTAAATTAATAGAAGAGCCTGTGTCTACAACACATCGGAACTCTTGGTTATTCATGATGATTCGTAAGTAAGGGTTTCTATTTCCTGTTCGGTGGTTTGTTGATGAAAATTTTCGGTATCCATTTTCATATGGCCACTCGTACTTTCGCGATTTCTTTTTATTGGTCGATTGGGAGCATTAGCCCCATTTTGTTGTGATTGATAATTTATAGGATTCCTAACCTGATTATAATTTAATTTTTGTTGGAATTCTTGTTTTGTTGCTTGATATAATGGGTGGTTTTCATAAAATTTTCGCTGTTATTTTTATTATAATTAGGCTTATGTTGGCCTTGAGATGTACTAGCCTTTTGCTTATATTGATTTGGGGAAATATTATTTTGCTGTCTGTATTGGTTTTGGGAATTATAGTTTTGTTGTTTATAAGTATTTTGTTGGTGTTGATAATTTCTCTTATCTTGGTTTTGACTTTGTGAATTCTTTGTTCTATCTGAATAAAGTGTTTCATAACAACCTTCATGTTGTGCTACACATTTTAGTTTATTAGCATTAGTAATATCATACCTAGCCAATGTCATAAAAAGTCTGTCTGGCAATTTTTTAGAGCATTTGTGTATAAAATTGTATTTGAATCGTTATTTTCTAAGGCTAATTTATTTAATATTACAAAAGATTTGGACTCAATGTCCTCAACAAACTTACGTATACACCCAGGAAAGGGGGGGTTCTTCGCAGGGCGTCTGGGTTTTATATTCGTTGATGAGGGCGTTCCTTAAATCCCTCCAGCATCTGGCTGTTGATAGTTGAGATATCCTCTGGGCATCTCCGTGAAGCTCCATTTCAATCGCACTGAAGAATACGCTCGACTGGCGTATACATGTTGTGGGGTACAACTCCAGGATGAAGTCTATCCTCCTGATGAACGGGCTGCGTTCGAGCGTGTTGCCTCCAAATTGCGGCACTTGCCTGATTTGGTTCAGGGCTTGATTTAGATTTTTTAGATTTTGTTTTCTGACAATAATAGCACTGGTTCTGCCATTTTTTGTTTTTTATTTAGTTTTATAAATTTCTCACAATTTTAAAAGTTTTGTATTATGAATTTGATTTAAAATACCTTGTTATACCTTGTCTCTTACCACTGGTGAAGGAGAACTAAGGTGTTTTATTTTTTAGTAACCCTTGTGTTACGAACAAAGGCACTAACTTTTACAGTAAAACGGGTTTTTGCAAAAATTTGTTTTTTTGTTTTAGTTACTCGACAGTCACACGGGTCAAGATTTATGTTTTGTGTTGTGTAGCGTGTTGCAAAATTGAGGTTTCCGTTCGTATATTAGCGACACAAACCGACACTGCGATAGCTGGTTTATAATTGCACTGGGACGAACGACGTTTGGGTTCTTTAAGGATATAACCATATAAAAAGTTATATCCTACCGGCTGCGCCAATAACAAATTCGGGATTTAACACTTTGAAAAAATATAATTTTTATTTATCAAAATAGTGTAAACGCGAACTGGGAGAGATAGGTCTGCTCCTTACAAGATTCAACTTAAAACTCAAACTTATAAACTAAGCTGGCGCTTATCAAACCTTTGATTGGGAGAACGAACTTTATTGATAAATTGAGAGTGTCTAAAATGATAGCACTGAGCATGAGAGCGATCTAGGTTTAAGCTGCGTCTGCAATTTTACAGTATTGGGCGATAAAAGCTTTTTGGAGTTTGGGGATATTTGTTTATACTGCAAGAGGATGTTTACATTAATTGGTCAGTCGTGGGAGCCGACAATTTGGGGTTCTTTCAATTGTTTATAACTCAAGAGGATGTTTATATTAATTGGCGACTCTTGGGAGCCGATGGATTTGGGTGTGACAAATGCGTAATGTAAATATGTTTATGTGGTAGATATGTGGGTGTGGGTATATTACTATATATATAAAACTGTTCATTGAAAACTAAGAATCAACGCACGGCCTAAACTAATTAAATGACCCTATTAATATTTTTAACCATTCAATTCTTATAACACTAAACTGATTTGCTAAGATTTATTTTGGCCACAAACATGCCCCCATTTTCTTCCAGTGGCAAAAAAACTCCAATTTCTATAAAAAAAAATCTGACCGCTAAACGCGTTAATCAATCGATGCGATTTTTGCCCAAAATTTAGTCCTCTACATAATGAAGATTCTATTTAATTTAATATTGGATATTTTAATCTTTACTATTTTTATTATCGATTTTTGAAAATCTAAGAATCTTCCTCATTTTTTCCTAACGGCAAAAAAAAACACTGATCTAAGTCAATTAGCAATATGAAAATTTATCGAGGGAATCCTGATACTTTAAGGATTCATATGGTGGTTTTACTAAAGCTCTAGGTCAATTCTAAAAAAAGTTACAATAGCCTAAAGTAGAAATAATAATTCCAACAAATTATACACTAGCATTGAACACCGAATGCATTCTCTCGCACTGTCTGTCTCTCTCTGACTCTGTTTACTACAATAATTGAGTGGCGGCTGATCTTGATTTCTTTTTAAAACTTAAAATTAAAAACTTGAAACTAAATTAAACTTAACAATAAATTAACGCTAAATTAAAATTAAATTATACCAGCAACACACACGAATAAACCCCGTCAAAGCGTTCATCCCTAAAGATTATAAAATTAAATATCGATTTTTAAGGGGATACGGCCACAGCCCAAACCGTAAGAGCAAGAGCAGCCAAATTTTTTCACAGTATTCCATTGGGGGTGTGGGCGCCCACTAAGATCCGATATGTCCCCCCAGTGGCCCCAAACAGCTCCAACATCCATTATTCTGAGCAAAAAAAAGTTGATGTATTTAAGCTTAACTTCTAAAGTGGTTGGAATTTCGATATTTGTTTTTTTCCGAATTTTAGGTTTTGAAAAGGCCTAATTAGAAATCTAAAAGAAATTTCGATATCCCCCATAATTTGGGGGCTACATTTAAAATTAACTTTTCGATTTAAAAAATCTAAACCGCAGCTCCGATCAAGATGATTTTTTTGCTCAATAGTTATTCTATGGCCCAAATGCTTAAGTTTAATTTTTCAAATTTTTAAGTTTTTTTTAAGAATTTTTAACGAATTTATTTAGATTTTCTAAGTTATTGCGTTGCATTTTGCGGGAGCCTGTCGAGAGAGCGAAACCCAGAGAGCGGATGCCAAGAGAGCGACGGCCGAGAGAGCAACAGCCAAGAAAACTGATGAGGGGGAGGGGTAGTGCTGCATGGAAAGGGGGAGGGGAAAGAGGCAATTTAAGTTAAATTTGTTTTGGATTTTAAAAACTTAAACTGCTGCTCCGATCAATATGATTTTCGATCAATAGTCAGTCCTGTGGATCAAATGCTTAGGTTTTATTTTTCATTTTGTAGCAGAAGTAAGAGCCTTATTTAATTTCCACTATGGAAGAAAATAGAAAATTACTACAAATTCTGTAAGCAAAGCCAAAATGTTTCCAAGTTAAATATTATATTAAAATATATCTTAAGATTCGAACTTTTGACCAAATACGTATGTACATATGTATATTTGGATATGTTTTGATTTGCTTATATGTACAATACATGTACATACATAAAATGTGTGTGTATGTTTCTATTCGAAAGTAGATAATGTGCTTAAATACAAATAAAATGATTTATTATACCCGTTTATCGATCAAATGTGGAATCTAAAAATAATACGTTACTTTGCTGTTTTTGTATTGGATGCCAATCTTTTACTGTGTGTTCAAAGGTTTTCGTTTCATTCAAAACAAGAAATTTGAAAACAACAAATTCCAATTTACAAACAAGTATACATATTTGTGCGCAAATTAAAATTTGCATTGATAACATTGTAACTGATAAAAAGTATACAAGCTCACGACTTTTACTTGGATCACTTTCATTTATTATATAGCTCTGCCAGTATCCTTCTGATTCTCTCTCTTGAAGGATCTTCTACAAAGGTTGTTTACACAAAGGTTTTCAAAAAACGCGCAAATAAGAAATAAGAAAGTCCTGACAACCCAATTTCCTAACTCCAAACTAATATTAAGCGAACGAGCAAAAAGTCGTATACAATACAATTTTACAAAGCGTTGGGGCTGAGATGGGTGAAATATTTTTTTGGATGCACCTGGAGGGACAGGGAAAACCTTCTTGACAAACTTATTGTTGGCAAAAGTTCGAAGTTAAAAAAAAAATAGCCCTAGCTGTAGCATCTTCCGGTATAGCTGCTACCCTGCTCAATGGAGGTCGAACTGCTCATTCTACATTTAAACTTCCTTTGGATTTAGTTAATTTAGAAACACCTCATTGCTCTATTTCAAAGCAATGTAATATGGCTGCGGTGTTTAAAGATTGTAAGTTAATTGTTTGGGATGAGTGCACAATGTCACATAAATAGAACCCTGCAAGATATTAATGAGAATACTATGTTGATGGGTGGTATTACAGTCCTGCTAGCTGGAGATTTTCGCCAAACCCTTCCTGTTGTGCCAAGAGGTACAAGAGCTGACGAAATAAAGGCCTGTTTAAAATCTTCATTTTTATGGCCACAGATAAAAAAACTAGCGCTCACGAAAAATATGCGAGTGCACTTAAAAGGAGACAGTTCTGCAGGAATTTTTGCCGAAACTCTTTTAAAAATTGGGAATGGCGGCCATTCAACAGTTGATGGAAAAATAGTTATAACATCACGCTTAGGAAATGTAGTCAAAAACGTTCAAGACCTTACATCCAAAATATTTCCTGACATTTCCAACATATCATGTAAAAGCTTAGATTGGCTATCTGAGCGCGCCATTTTGACAACGAAAAATGAAAGAGCAACCACTATTAATAATTTATGGCTAAACTCATTTGATGGCTTAGAAGTCTCCCATAAATCGGTCGACTCTGTTCCTGATGCTGATAATGCTGTTCATTACCCTGTTGAATTTTTAAATTTTTTGAATCCTCCAGGAATTCCTCAGCATAATCTGTCTCTTAGGATTGGAGCACCCGTAATGTTATTGCGAAATTTAAGTCCCCCAAAGTTATGCAATGGGACACGATTGCAGATAAAAGGCCTTCATAAGAATGTAATAGAAGCAACAGTATTTACGGGGTGCGCGAAGGGGGAAACACTGTTTCAGTTTTAGTTTAAAAGGCTACAATTCCCTCTAAAAGTTTGCTTTGCAATAACTATAAATAAATCGCAGGGGCAGACTTTGAAGCTGGCTGGACTAGATCTTAGAGAAGATTGCTTCTCTCATGGACAATTTTATTATTATTTTATTATTTTTTTTTCTCGCTCCTGAAGGATTTTCTAAAAAAATTGTTTACACAGAGGTTTTAAAGTAATCATATTAATTAACATTATTAAACCTAGAAAGTTTCAGTGGAATAGGTCTAATTGGAGATACCACATTAAACAAGAGAGAACGCTATAGTCGGGTGCCACGACTATCAGATACCCGTTACTCAGGTAAAGGGAGTGCAGGGAGATGGAGATAGAAACTTGATCACGCATAACTTTTTAACGAATGGTCCGATTTGAAAATTTCTTCTACATTTCGATAGGTATTGATAAACACAATAAAACTGCATTTTTACTTTTCCGAAATATTTAAATTTTTAAAATCGTATGTAAGCGATTGTGGGCGTTAAAGGGGGCGTGGCACCTTTTTGAAACAAACTTGCGCTGCGTAGGAACTCCTAAAATCTACATGCAAAATGTCAATCTTCTAACTTTTATAGTTTCCGAGATCTCAGCGTTCATACGGACAGACAGACAGACGGACAGACAGACGGACAGACAGACGGACAGACGGACAGACGGACAGACGGACAGACGGACATGGCTATATCGACTCGGCTAGTGACCCTGATCAAGAATATATATACTTTATAGGGTCGGAAACGCTTCCTTCTAGCTGTTACATACTTTTGCACGAATACAATATACCCTTTTACTCTACGAGTAACGGGTATAAAAATACGGGGTGGTGTGGAAATGGGAAAGTCTTGACAACCGTACTCAAAACTTATTTTAAGCGAACGAAGTCGCGCCGGGTGCAGCTAGTCTCTATATATAAAGTTATCAGTAAGAAAACTGGGAATCAACGCACAGCCAAAACCACTGGTTAACAATATTAATATGCATTTTTATTACATTCTAATAACTTTAAACTAATTTATTGGGGCTCCCCAAGTGGCCCCAATCGCTTCCAATTGGAAAAAAGGTCAATTTTCCTTTCAAAAATTCTGGACGCTAAGCCGTTTAACCAATCGAATCCGTGTTTTCGCCCAAAAATAGTTTAGGACATTATAAATGTGTAAAAAATTTGACCGCTTAGGTTTAAGGTTTTTTACTATTTTTAACACCCGTTCTAAAATTACAATTTAGCCAAAAATATCTCCAAACGTCGAAAAATTGCACTTCTAAGCTGAGTATCAAAAATTCCTTCGGTAAAGTTTTTCCTTAAGCTTCAACGATTCATTTGATGGCTATCTTCTAAACAAAGAAACTAAGCAAAAAGTCGATCTATTATCGAATTTAAGTGCTCTTAACAGGTTTTGCTGCCAGAATACTCAAAAGACGTTTTTTTGGCGAAAATCTTGATAGTTTAGTAAAAATATACCATTCAAATTGTTTTTTGCGGTGTTTATTTTTGCTGTGTTCTGCCACTCGCTGTTAGGAAACATAAGAGCGGGAGAACACAGTAGATAGAGAGAGAGGAAAGAGTGTAGCAAGTGCGCAAAAGAAGAAGTTAACGGGGAAACTTTCAATTTGGTCAGTGTCGTATCAAGAAAAATTTTTTTTGCATAACCGTGTATTTTGGTGTATAACCGTATGTAAGCAATAATATTATTATATTAGTTCGCCTTTCTCGGAATTTAAATTTTTTCTATAGAATGTGCAAATTTGTTGATATTTTTGATGTTAACTTAAAAATTTGGTGAGTTATGCCAGTTAGTTTCGTTTTATACTATTCTTAATAAGTAAAGTCATAAATGATTTACATTTAAATGAATATTTTGTTATTTATTAATTATGTGCAGTTGTGATATACCAATTAGCATACTTGCATTCTGTACATATACAGATGCGTTTTTGTAGTTTTTAATCTTATTATTCGATATAAACATTTCATAAATTGCACTATTTAAAATATATTCTTAATACATATTTAAGAGCTTCCTGTATGGAGACAGGTATAATGCAAACATAAGACATCGCAAGCGAAGCTGCGGGCACCCTGCTAGTTATACCCGTTACTCGTAGAGTAAAAGGGTATATTGTATTCGTGCAAAAGTATGTAACAGCTAGAAGGAAGCGTTTCCGACCCTATAAAGTATATATATTCTTGATCAGGGTCACTAGCCGAGTCGATATAGCCATGTCCGTCAGTCCGTCTGTCCGTCTGTCTGTCTGTCCGTATGAACGCTGAGATCTCGGAAACTATAAAAGCTAGAAGATTGGCATTTTGCATGCAGATTCTAGGAGTTCCTATGCAGCGCAAGTTTGTTTCAATAAGGTGCCACGCCCCCTTTAACGCCCACAATAGCTTATATACGATTTTAAAAATTTAAATATTTCGGAAAAGTAAAAATGCAGTTTTTCTGTGTTTATCAATCGAAATGTAAAAGAAATTTTTCAAATCGGACCATTCGTTAAAAAGTTATGCGTGATCAAAGTTTATATCTCCATCTCCCTCGCACTCCCTTTACCTGATTAACGGGTATCTGATAGTCGGGGCACCCGACTATAGCGTTCTCTCTTCTTTTATTATAATCTTAATTTTAATTATAAATCTTAATCTTAATTAATTTAAGTTTTCAGTTGTCTCGGGGGTGTTGGTGATGTTTCATGTTTCGGTGGGCTTGGGCACCGTCTTTTTAATGCGTTCCTTGTTTTGCTGCCGTCCAAGTCCTTCTTAGCTTATGTTCCTTAATAATTTCTTTGTAAAAGCTTATATTAGTGATATGAAAAAGTTCTGCGTATGAATCATAAGTCAGGATATACTTGTTCTCTTTGTAAATGAAAAAGTCGTAGTTTGAATAGTCGATTATCTCGGAATTAGTTGATGCGATTATCAAAACTATAGATATATAAATATTTCTCTTCCGCTTTTTTTGGTTGGCGCTACATACCGGTATCGGGCATTGCTATATATCGATTGAAAGGTCTTGACATAATCTACAAAAACGACGCTATTCATAACAAGTTTGGTTATTGCGTTGAAAAGTTATACATGTATTAACATGGAGTTCGCTAACGCCGAAATTCGCGCTGTTTTAAAGTTTTCCTTCGTAAAAGGTAAATCCGCTAGAGAAACATTCCGTGAGATTAATGGTGTTTTAGCGGATGGTACTCTATCACTTCGAACCACGGAGGAATGGTTTCGACGATTCAGAGCCGGTGAAAACGACACCATAGATAACCCCTGCCGGCGGAAGACCTGTGACGACAAATACCGATCAAATCATGGAAAACATCGAGGAGAAACGAAATGAACTTTTTGAAGCGGATGGTGACTGGCGACGAAAAATGGATCACATACGACAATATCAAGCGAAAACGGTCGTGGTTGAAAGCCGGTGAATCGTTCAAAGCAGTGGCCAAGCCGGGATTGACAGCCAGAAAAGTTTTGCTCTGTGTTTGGTTGGATTGGAAGGGAATCAAACTCTATGAGCTGCTCCCATATGGCCAGACGCTTAATTCTACCATCTACTGCGAACAACTGGACCGCTTGAAGCTGACGATCGACCAGAAGCGACCAGAATTGGCCAACAGGAAGGGTGTAGTGTTTCACCAGGACAACGGCAGACCACACACTTCTTTAATGACTCGTCAGAAGCTACGGGAGCTCGCAGGGCCGTCGAGAGCCACACCGGGCCCCGGGACATATGTTTTTCACGGGACCTTTTTCGATTCTCATTAGAATTAAAAAGTTTTATGGATTGGTTGATAACGAAAAAAATAGCATTGGGAAATTGTTACTAATAAAATCTTCTGGGTGTTATTCGATTTAGCGTCGCTTGTAAACAGTTGTGTTTACTTTTGTGCTCTGAGTTTTTGTATTTTTTTAGTGATTTTGTGCGAGTGTTTTGTGTTCATTTGCCGGCCCCTGACCATTGCCGGCCCCGGGAAAATGACCCTGCAGTGGCCCCCACTCATCGGGCCTGGGAGCTCGGATGGAAGATTTTATCGCATCCACCATATAGCCCGGACATAGCACCAAGTGACTACCACCTGTTCCTGTCCATGGCGAATGCTCTTACTGGTGTAAAGTTGGGCTCAAAAGAGGGTTGTGAAAAGTGGCTGTCAGAGTTTTTCGCAAATAAGGAGGGAAGTTTCTACGAGGGGGGTATTATGAAGTTGCCGTCTAAATGGGAACACATTAATCGAACAAAACTCCGCATATTTTAGCTAAATCCGTTCACTGTATCAATTTGTATAAAGCAATGAATAAAGAGCAAAAAAACGGAAGAGAGTTATTTAACAACCTAATATGAGTCCCAAGAGACTTGTTAGAGTGTTAAAATTTTAATTTATTTTATTTTATTATAATCTTAATTTTAATTATAAATCTTAATCTTAATTAATTTAAGTTTTCAGTTCTCTCGGGGGTGTTGGTGATGTTTCATGCTTTTTAATGCGTTCCTTGTTTTGCTGCCGTCCAAGTCCTTCTTAGTTTATGTTAACCTAAAAATTTTACCATAAACTTAACCTAAAACAAGAAAGGAAAGTTAACTTCGGGCGGAGCCGAAGTTGATATACCCTTGCAGAATACTCTGTAAATTATATTCTCCAAAATGATTCATATGATGCATTCTTAATACTCATAAAAAATCCCAAAAATAAAACACCAAGTTCAACTCCAATAAAATTAAACAAATACTGAGAGTTACTGCCAGTTCCAAAAAAGGAAAAAAAATAGGAGAAATATAAAATACTGTCGTCATCGCGGAACTAGTGGAATCAATTTATTAATTTATTGATTTATTAATTTGTTTCTTCGGTTTCACATTTGTTCAAAAAACGCCCATTCCAGTATTTTTTTCTTATTTATTGAGTTTGGTAAATCTACATATATATCGATACTCTATTTTTTTCTTTTGGGGATAAAAAAGAAAAATTGGAAAAAAATACCACCCGCATACCACTGCAAGGTATTTTTTTTTGTTTGTCTCCGAATATTTTTTAAAATAAAGAAAAACAAAACCAATAATCTCCAAACACTGCCGGGGACATCCAATTCGGCCAACCACCCCCTATAAAATACTAAAGAACAAATACCTCATCAAATACAGTATTTTTTTCAGTATTTTTATTTTGTAGTTTTTTTTGGTATTTTTTCCATTTTTGCTCCATCGTTCCACCAAAAGCCTGGGGAATATTTTAACAATAATTCAGCCACGCATATCAACTATTTTAGCTGGTCGATACCCTATTTCCACCGGTCCATAAGTGGGTCCGTAATTGTTTCTCTGATTTTTGTCCGAAATATCAGCGCGCACATTCCATTCTAACAGCATCCTAGTTTGGTATGTCCAGGGAAAGTTCCAACAAACTATCCCCCTATCTTCTCCCATCGACAGAATAACGCGAGCCAACACAAAAATGGTTGCAACGGCTGCCGACCTCGCTATGAGCCAGTTTATTGAAGTCTCGGATCGACTGTCCGAATTGGAATCGCGAATAAATATTCCCTCGGCGGTCCCTCCTACGTTATCCGTCCTCAATATTCGCCGAGAAGAAATCCAAGAGGTGTGGGTCCGCATTAAAGATACTCTTCAATGTACCATCCGTCACACAGGAGTCTGGGTCAGCCTTGAAAGAACTTCAAAGTACCATCCAGGGTTGCCTTACTGCATTAGAAATGTCCGGTATTCAGGTCGAAACTTGGGATTGCCTCTTGGTGTATATGTGCTCGTCCAAACTCCCAAAGCTTACGCTTTCCCTATGGGAGCAGTCCCATAACAAAGCCGAGATCCCTACGTGGCACGAGCTGAACGTTTTCCTAACGGAGCGTCACAGGACACTAGAAGCCATAGATGATGTTCGACCATCAGGTTCTAGTCAGACTCAACCCAGGGCATCCACTTCCAACTCGGCGTCTCGAAGAATAAATTCATATGAGACAAGGGTAGCACCTAGGCAACCTAGAGGGTGCGATCTCTGTAATAGAGAGAACCATCCTGTACGCACATGCGCCAAATTTCTCCAGATGACGGTCGACCAACGCATCCCATATATAAAAAGAAAACAGCTGTGTTTAAACTGCTTTGCGCGGACACATCAGTTGCGCGACTGCGAAAGCGCACAATCTCCTACACCGAGGCAGCCCATCCCCAGCGCGCGCAAATCCAACGCCAACGCCAGACCAAATACTCTCGGTCCCTCGGCTGCCAGTGGCACGCAGTCAACGCTTCAGAATTATTTTGCGGCAGGCACTAGGCCAGTCCTCCTAGGCACCGCTATAATTAATATTTGCCATCGAGGTTCCAATTTCCAAGCGCGAGCCTTAATAGACTCCGGATCTGAGGCGACCTTCATCACTGAGCGCCTCTTCAACCTGATTAAACTGCCGTTCCAAGTTATCCGAGCTCAGGTCTCAGGACTTAATCAAACGGTCTCCGCTGAGACCAAAAAGATCTGTCAATTCACGATTTGTTCTCCGACCCGGCCTAGTTTGCAGTTAAGCACCACTGCCTACGTGCTTCCACAAATAGCCGGAAATCTTCCTTCATGTCCGCTTTCGCAACATTTCCTGCGAGATCTTCCCGAACTTCCGCTAGCGGATCCAAAGTTTTATGAGAGCGCACAAATAGATCTTCTAATCAGGCCCGCTTTACTTCCATCCATTCTACTAAGCGGTACCCGATCGAACATCTGTGGCTCGCTTCTCGGTCAACAGACCATTTTCGGCTGGATTCTAACAGGACCAGTACCCGCTCCGAGGCATGATCAAATATCATCCTTTTCCACTCAAGTTGCACACACGTATGAAGCGTCCCTCGATAAACTCCTCACCAAATTCTGGGAGGTGGAGGATCTGCCAGTTAAGGTGGCAAAAGAATCCGACGTGATTTATGAGGACAATTTCCTTCGGACCACCACAAAAGACGAGACCGGCAGGTATGTCGTGTGTCTTCCTTTTCGAGATCCTGAGAACATTAATTGCTCCCTAGGACATTCCAGATCCCAGGCGCTGGCTCAATTCTTAAGAAACGAGCAGCGGCTAAAAAGGGACAGTACGTTAAAATCCAAGTACGACTCAGTTATTCAAGAATATCTCGACCTCAATCACATGAGAGAAGTCCTTCCTACCCTCGATTCAGCGTGTTACTACCTGCCACACCACGCAGTGTTAAAACCGGAGAGTACGACCACCAAACTTCGAGTGGTATTAAACGCCTCCAGCCCTTCAGACAATGTGGTCAGCTTAAATGATATCCTTCATGTTGGCCCGGCCCTGGTCCGATCTAACCATCCAGATCCTGAAGTGGCGATATTTCCGATTTGTGTATAGTGCTGATATCGAGAAAATGTACCGGCAGATCTGGGTAGATCCGAAGCAGACAGCGTTCCAACGTATCATAATCCGCGATAGAGAAGGATACATTCGAGATTTTGAGCTAAAAACTGTTACGTTGGTTTTGTATCGACCTTGTAAACAATAATTGTAGTGTTATTGAATTACTCGAGGTCATACGTTGGTTATATTTTAATTTCTTGTATAACACAACGATTTATTCCACTTAACTTTCATCACACTTACACTCCCTGGGGAGTGAACCCGACTATGATAGGACTACCTAGTTTCGTCTGCACGTCACCTCAGACTCATCAGCTATCTACGGGGATGGAAGCAGAGAGTCAGAAACTCCCCAATGTTACGATCAGAGAAGCTTTTGGCAGTTGTGAGTTGCCAAAGTTCATTGGTTTTAACATAGGTGGAGTTCTGTCGTTAAAGCTTCTATCAGTGTGTGAAAGTTTTCAGTGTCTTGTCTGTTGAAAAACCCTCGGTTTTTTCGATATGCAGATTGGTAAATACAACAAATAGTTGAAGAACTGTTACGTTTGGGGTCAATTGTGCACCGTTACTGGCAATTCGGGTACTGCAACAGCTGGCGACCGACGTGCAACTAACCCATCCGAGGGCGAGTAAAGTTATTCGTGGTTGCATGTATGTCGATGATGTCCTTTCGGGAGCTGACTCTGCAGAAAAGGCTCACCTCACCATTCGCGAGTTGCAGAGTGCCCTCGATTAGGCTGGTTTTCCATTGAGGAAATGGACCTCCAACCACAAAGAAGTTCTGGCTCATATCGAAACCGATCATCTTTTAAATGCCGATTTCCTCGAAATAGATACGGAAAGCACGGCGAAAACTCTCGGAGTCCGTTGGAAAGCAACATCCGATGAGTTTTTCTTCGCCCCTTCCGACCTATCCACCGAAGCTACACTCACAAAACGACATGTTCTCTCCCAAATTGCGAAGCTGTTTGATCCAGCAGGCTGGCTCGCTTCTTTCGTGGTCTGTGCCAAGATTTTCATGCAGCAGATCTGGCTGCATGATCTCGGGTGGGATGATGAACTTCCAATTGAACTGTGCCAAAAGTGGCGTGATTTTCTTTAAAGCTACTCAGTCCTAGATCAAGTCCGAATTCCCAGATGGGTTTCCTTCCGCCCAGAGTTCCGATTGGAACATCACGGATTCTGTGACGCCTCTCAAAAGGCGTACGGTGCTGCGATCTATATGCGCGTCGAGATGGGGCACACGACGCTAGTGCATCTTCTCACGGCCAAGACGCGCGTGGCGCCACTAAAAAATGTGTCCCTTCCCAGATTAGAGCTGTGTGGAGCTCTATTGCTATCCGAGATGGCCGAATCCATCCTTCCCCATATGCCGATGCTGTCCTCGAAACTCCATTGTTGGACCGATTCCACGATTGTGCTTGCATGGCTAGCCAAACCAGCATGCCAGTGGACAACGTTCGTTGCCAATCGGGTAACAAAGATCACCCAGTCCACAGAGGCAGCCAATTGGTCGTATTTTCAATCCGAACACAATCCAGCTGACTTGACCAGTCGGGGCGTGTCCCTACAAGAACTGGTCGACAACTCCCTTTG
Source organism: Drosophila carrolli (assembly GCA_018152295.1). Lineage (NCBI taxonomy): Eukaryota > Metazoa > Arthropoda > Insecta > Diptera > Drosophilidae > Drosophila > Drosophila carrolli. The sequence continues at coordinate 349,475 of JAECXJ010000009.1, read as the reverse complement.
GTGGCATGGGCCCACTTGGTTGCAAAAGTCACGTGATCAGTGGCCTGCCCAAAGCACCGACTTACAGGTGACCGAAGTGGAAAGGCGTCCTGTAAAGGCCCATGTTGCGTCCATTCCGACAGAAGACATCCTTGATCGCCTTTCCAAGTTTAATAGAGCTTTACGGGTCCTTGCGTATGTCCACCGTTTTGTCCAGCGATGTAGGAAACAGTCGCCGATTCCGGAAGTCCATCTAGAAGCCCAAGAACTTGTCGCCGCTGAACGGCTCATGGTCATTAGCACTCAGCGCAGATATTTTGCTAATGAATATCGCTGCTTGAGTCAAAAGCGTCCTGTGTCCGCGACAAGTTCCATCCTCCCCTTGAACCCCTTTCTAGATGAGAAAGGGCTTATAAGGGCGTGCGGCCGAATAACGGCCTCCGAAAATTTGCGATATGATGAACGACATCCTATAATCCTCCCGTACGAATGTGCACTCTCGCGACTACTGGTAAGCTTTACGCATCTCATAACGTTGCACGGAGGTAACCAGTTAGTCGTACGTCTCACCCGGTCAAGATACTGGGTTCCGAAAATAAAGAACTTGGTGAAGGCCGTTATTAACGCCTGCAAGGTCTGCGTTATCCATAAGAAACGATTGCAAGTTCAGATGATGGGAAGTTTTCCGAAAGAGCGAGTCTCTTTTTTCCGGCCATTCACGTACACAGGGATGGACTACGCTGGCCCTTTCGACATAAAAATTACACAGGCAGAGCTTGCCTAATTACAAAAGGGTATGTGTTGGTTTTCGTGTGTTTCTCTACAAAGGCCATCCATCTAGAGCCTACATCCGATCTGACGACCGAGAAATTTCTCGCCGCTTTCGCTCGGTTCGTATCCAGAAGAGGTTGTCCCCGTCAAGTGCAGTCCGACAATGGGAAAACCTTTGTCGGCGCTGCCACCCTGCTCTCCCGAGATTTTCTACAAGCCGTAAAAGAGTCTGTGACTGATGCGTATAGTCATCAGCAGCTCAACTGGCAATTCATTCCTCCGGGGGCACCCCATATGGGAGGCCTGTGGGAAGCGGGGGTCAAAAGATTCAAAACCTTGTTTTACAAGTCCACCGCTACTCGAAAGTACACTTTTGAAGAACTTTCAACCCTCCTAGCGAAAATTGAAGCTTGTCTAAATTTCAGACCGCTATCTCCTATGTCTGAATATCCCACTGATCTCTTAGCATTGACACCAGGGCATTTTCTAGTCGGCGGACCTCTTCTGTCCATAGTGGAACCCGAATTAAAAGGGGAATCCAAGTCCATTGTGAATCGGTGGCAACACTTAAAGGCGCTCCATCAACAATTCCAAGCTCGATGGAAAGAGGAGTATCTCAAAGAGCTCCACCAGCGTAACAAGTGGCAGTCCCCGACCGCAAATCTCCGCGTTGGCGACATGGTAGTCGTCAAGGAGGACAATCTGCCCTCGAATGAGTGGCGCCTTGGCAGAATCGACTCTGTCTTTCCAGGGGCTGACGGCAATGTCCGTGTCGTTAGCATTCTCACGGCACGCAGGATTATCAAGCGTCCCGTGACCAAGGTGGTTCTTCTGCCAGGAGAACACTCCAACCGTCTTCCTCAACCAACATCCTCCACATAATTCCCCAACAATCCTCGCCATCTAAGCAGTTTCAAATCATAGCCATATGTTTTTTCTTTTTATCCATTACTCACTACCAGATCACATCATGGTTCCTCGTCCACGCAGCGCTCCGGCATTGGATAGCAGACGTTCTCGAGGTATATATTCCTACCGATGCCGAGTCTGCCGTGGAATCCATCCGCTTCGGAAGTGCCAGAGGTTCCTAAAGCTGAGCGCAGTGCTCATCAATAAGTACTGCTCAAATTGTCTCGCCCACTAGCATTCCGACGGGAGTTGTCGCAGTGGCGACAAGTGTAAAACGTGCAACGGGAAGCACCACATGCTTCTCCATATGCACGAGCGTCCCCTGCCAACTCGCAGAGCGCTTGCATCTCCGACGCGCTCAGCCTCCTCGGCACCGGCTCCGTCACTTGCGTCCATCCTCCAACGGCACAGCGTGAACTTTTTGCCGACGGCCATAATTACCTTGGAGACCGGGCTGAAGACCTTCGACACGGCCGCCCTCATCGACCCGTGTACGCCGACGAGCTGCATCGACGCATCAATGGCGTCCGCGTTCCGCTTGCCGACTACTACCGTCGGCGACGAGAAGATCTGCACGGCGACAATTCGGTCAAAGCGCGACAACGCCTTCAAGTTAGAGGTGGTCTTAAAAGTGGAGCCGAACGTCCGCATCCGCACCCCCATCCGAGAGCTCTCGGACACCGTTGGCCGACGAGCGTTTCTACTTGCCGGCAACCATCTCCGTAGTCCTGGGTGCGGATGTCTACGCCAAGGTCATCCGACCTGGCTTCCATTTGGTCGACAAGGGACTCCCAGTGGCCCAGAGGACGGCATTCGGGTCGATCCTGTCCGGCGCCTGCAGTCAAGCCTAGACGACAGGAGTGGGTTTTTCTTTTGCAACGCTAGCGATTGCAAGGGGGCGGAATGTTTACGCCGCTCTCCCCTCTCTTTAAATTGCGAATGCCTACTCGCCAGCCCTGGATGCTCGCGATTCCAGGCTCTCCCGTTCTCCCGCACTGGACGCTTGCGATTCCAGGCTCTCTCGCTTTCCCGCTCTCGGAATCTCTCCGCTGCGCTTTGAAGCGCCCGGCCGGTCCGCGCTTTTTACCGAAAACCACATCGAGTTTTTTTTCTTTCTCTTGCGCACCGCGATCGTCGAGTGTTTTTTCACCATCTCTTCCACAGCTTGCCACTCGGCTACGTGCAACAGCTGCAACGCCCGACGAAGCTGCCCCCAAGCGACGAACACCCCCGACGCCCCAACTCCTCAATTACTAATCTCAAAAGAAATATTTTGATAAAACATTTTATTTTTTTTAAAGCTAAATGATATTGATGTCCGATTTAATTTACTTAAACCATTAATTTCATAATATTTAAATATCCCAAAAAAAAAAAAAAATTTAAACAACAAAGTTACATTTTGTAAAATTTTTTCCGTTTATTCCTAAGGTGATATTTGATATAGTTTCCCGATCCGGCTCGTTCCGACTTATACACTACCTGCAAAAGAAAGACAACTTTTGGGAAAGTTTCAAGCAGACAGTTAGAAACTGAGGGACTACTTTCGTAGAAACGGACGAACAGACGGACATGGCTAGATCGACTCTCAAGGTGATGCTGATCGATAATATACGAGTATATACTTTATTGGGTCGGAAATGTCTTCTTCACTGCATTGCAAAGTCTGACTGAAATTATAATACGCGCAGGGGGTGTATTACTTTTTTCTAAAAAGATTTACCTGCTTCAAAATGCAAAAATATTCCTAGGTAAAATTAAAAACCTTAAGGACCTTACGAAGCCTAAATCATTTTGTAATGTAATGTTTCGTTGTCGTACCGACTCTATTACCTAGTTTCCTTGGATTTTTGTTCATCCGACCGTATTCAAAAAACTCTGCGTGTGTATATAGTGCACTCTTGCCCAAAATCATACAATACAATTGTATCATACCCCGACAATTTTTGTTTTGACCCTTGTAGAAGAATGGGATGGCATATTAAAACAAAATCAATTATGCAGTTTAGTGAATTCTGCTTTAAATGCGATGTTCTTATCTTTTATCGTATCTCGCGTTTTCAAGTCTAAAAGAGTAACAAAGCTGTACGAAACATTTTTATTTTTTGGATTTAGGTAATATTTTATTCTTGTAATGGTATATAAACAATATTTAATAATTAATATGGCCACTTTGATCCTTTTCTAAATCGAAAAGTCTCTCAGGCATTGAATTTACTAAATTTTTAATTAAATTTTGGTCTAATGAGCCAAAATTACGGCTTTCTCAAATTACTATATAAATTACAATAACAATTCGCATAAAGTCGCCTGGATACCCCATATGTTTACAACTAGGTTTTGGTCAGGGAAGCAAGCTGGCCAATCCAATTAAAAAGTTCTGGGTCTCTCTGCTCTTGTGAATTGATGTATTATATTGCCAAAATTTAAAAACAAAAAATAGTTAAAATTACATACCGAGGCCCAGTTTCTATCTAAGTTTTTTTTTCTAAAATTGAAATCGTTTTTTTTTGGGGCGGCTTGAAGAACGTACTCTTTTTTAAGACTACTCTGACAATGGACTCAGATGATTGCAGCGTCTGCCAAACAGGCGTGACACAGACTTGCTACAACTGGCGGCAAGTGTGGAGCTCAATACCAAGGAATTGCTAGCTTTTGACATTATGTGACTTTTATCGCTGTCAGACATCTTGGGTCTTCTACCAGAACTTCGCTTCACACCATATTTATCCGGATTGGTCAAAAATTTGGTGATAACAAAACGACTGATTTTCTGCATTATTTTGTCTAATATTAATTTTGTTTGTCTAACATTAAAGCCATCATTGTTGTAGGATTTTATCCTTCCCTCTTCATCCCTGGATAACAATCTTCAACGCGGCATTTTATTATAAATTAATTAAATTGTAAACCAAAATACAAACAACATTTTTTTAAACTTTCAAGACATAACAAAAACCAAAATCTTGTGCTCCTTTTTACCGCTACTTGAAAACGCGAGATGCGATAAGAGATAAGAACATCGCATTTAAAGCAGAATTCCATTCGATATACTTGATTTTGTTGTAACCTGCTTTCCTCTTCTCTTACGATGGTCGAATCAAAAATCGTCGGGGTGTCGTATAATTTTGGGCAGGAAGGAGCGTAGAACCCTTCCGCAAAGTTTCGGTGCGCTTCGTTCGTACGTAGACGGCCGTCCACAGAAAGGCTCCTAAGCATTATACAAAAATTGTTATTTCTTAACAGGGGGATTTGGTTTTTTCCTAATACAATTTGATCATATGATCAACTTTTTTTTTACAAAAATCTTTTTTCTTATTCAGGAGGAAATTATAGTTTTGGTAAGCTTATTTGCAAGTTACTTCTAATTTCGATCCTTAACAGGCAACTTGATGGTTCTGATTTGTTTATTTTTGCAATAGTGAAAATTTAAAATATTTAAAAATTCATTCAAAATGTTTATCTTTAATGGTTTGCTTTATATGTTAGTTTCAGCTGTCTTGAGTAAGGATTCAGGCCTTCATGAATTTTTATGGCTCATGAATATTTAAAAAATATCTTTTCCTTTCCTCCAACCCTATCAATGCTCTAATCACTATTTTTTGTTTGCGCAGGCGTCAAGATTCTATGTCTGTATAAAAGTCAGAAGGACATATGGCAAATCTCAGCAGTTGTCATGATGGGGTCGGACAAATTATTGGTTCTTTTTTGTTGTTCCCTCTGGTTTGTGCTTGGCGGAAGTAGCTCGGTGGGTAAGGACGCCTGGCTACGTCCTGGCTGCCACAAAGTTGGAAATACAAGAAAGATTTCTATTCCCGACTGCGTTGAATTCACCATAACAACCAATGCGTGCCGCGGATTCTGCGAGTCATATTCAGTGCCCTCGGTTCCCTGGACAGGTTTATCGCTAGCTGTTATATTCAAACCACCAAAGCCAGTAATAAGTGTTGGACAATGCTGCAATATGATGAAGTCAGAAGAGGTTTGCTTGCCGTTAAGATCTTCTTCTTTTAAATTAATGCCCAGTAACCTTTTCAGATACAACGTCGCGTATTATGTATAGAAGGTATTCGGAACTTCACCTTTAAAAGTGCTGTGTCCTGCAGCTGTTATCACTGCAAAAAGGATTAGATGAATGCAGAACGTCTTTTTTTATGCCTGAGCCATCTTTTAATAAAATTTAGAAAAATGCTTGTATAAAATTCTATACCACCGACCTTACCTTACAGTTACTCGTGTAATATAAGGGTATATCGAATTCGTGCAACAATTTCTAACACGTAACAATTTTTAGTCCACATTAACTGCCTACCAAACTAGCTATCCTTATGTTTTACTGTTTCTATGTATTATAGTTTTTAGTTCTTCTATTGCCCATACAACAGACCCATTAAAGACATAACATCGGTTTTTATTAATTGATTTCTTGATTCGTTAGTACACCTATCGGGCACTTTGGCACAAGAAAATAATATGAACCGCCATAATTCCACTATCACCACCAGCACTACATGCTTCTCCATATGCACGAGCGTCCCCTGCCAACTCGCAGAGCGCTTGCCTCTCCGACGCGCTCAGCCTCCTCGGCACCGGCTCCGTCACTTGCGTCCATCCTCCAACGGCACAGCGTGAACGTTCTGCCGACGGCAATAATTACCTCGGAGACCGGGCTGAAGACCTTCGACACGGCCGCCCTCATCGAACCGTGTACGCCGACGAGCTGCATCGACGCATCAATGGCGTCCGCGTTCCGCTTGCCGACTACTACCGTCGGCGACGAGAAGATCTGCACGGCGACAATTCGGTCAAAGCGCGACAACGCCTTCAAGTTAGAGGTGGTCTTAAAAGTGGAGCCGAACGTCCGCATCCGCACCCCCATCCGAGAGCTCTCGGACACCGTTGGCCGACGAGCGTTTCTACTTGCCGGCAACCATCTCCGTAGTCCTGGGTGCGGATGTCTACGCCAAGGTCATCCGACCTGGCTTCCATTTGGTCGACAAGGGACTCCCAGTGGCCCAGAGGACGGCATTCGGGTCGATCCTGTCCGGCGCCTGCAGTCAAGCCTAGACGACAGGAGTGGGTTTTTCTTTTGCAACGCTAGCGATTGCAAGGGGGCGGAATGTTTACGCCGCTCTCCCCTCTCTTTAAATTGCGAATGCCTACTCGCCAGCCCTGGATGCTCGCGATTCCAGGCTCTCCCGTTCTCCCGCACTGGACGCTTGCGATTCCAGGCTCTCTCGCTTTCCCGCTCTCGGAATCTCTCCGCTGCGCTTTGAAGCGCCCGGCCGGTCCGCGCTTTTTACCGAAAACCACATCGAGTTTTTTTTTTTTTTTCTCTTGCGCACCGCGATCGTCGAGTGTTTTTTCACCATCTCTTCCACAGCTTGCCACTCGGCTACGTGCAACAGCTGCAACGCCCGACGAAGCTGCCCCCAAGCGACGAACACCCCCGACGCCCCAACTCCTCAATTACTAATCTCAAAAGAAATATTTTGATAAAACATTTTATTTTTTTTAAAGCTAAATGATATTGATGTCCGATTTAATTTACTTAAACCATTAATTTCATAGTATTTAAATATCCCAAAAAAACAAAAAAAAAATTAAACAACAAAGTTACATTTTGTAAAATTTCCGGCTCGTTCCGACTTATACACTACCTGCAAAAGAAAGACAACTTTTGGGAAAGTTTCAAGCAGACAGTTAGAAACTGAGGGACTACTTTCGTAGAAACGGACGAACAGACGGACATGGCTAGATCGACTCTCAAGGTGATGCTGATCGATAATATACGAGTATATACTTTATTGGGTCGGAAATGTCTTCTTCACTGCATTGCAAAGTCTGACTGAAATTATAATACGCGCAGGGGTGTATTACTTTTTTCTAAAAAGATTTACCTGCTTCAAAATGCAAAAATATTCCTAGGTAAAATTAAAAACCTTAAGGACCTTACGAAGCCTAAATCATTTTGTAATGTAATGTTTCGTTGTCGTACCGACTCTATTACCTAGTTTCCTTGGATTTTTGTTCATCCGACCGTATTCAAAAAACTCTGCGTGTGTATATAGTGCACTCTTGCCCAAAATCATACAATACAATTGTATCATACCCCGACAATTTTTGTTTTGACCCTTGTAGAAGAATGGGATGGCATATTAAAACAAAATCAATTATGCAGTTTAGTGAATTCTGCTTTAAATGCGATGTTCTTATCTTTTATCGTATCTCGCGTTTCAAGTCTAAAAGAGTAACAAAGCTGTACGAAACATTTTTATTTTTTGGATTTAGGTAATATTTTATTCTTGTAATGGTATATAAACAATATTTAATAATTAATATGGCCACTTTGATCCTTTTCTAAATCGAAAAGTCTCTCAGGCATTGAATTTACTAAATTTTTAATTAAATTTTGGTCTAATGAGCCAAAATTACGGCTTTCTCAAATTACTATATAAATTACAATAACAATTCGCATAAAGTCGCCTGGATACCCCATATGTTTACAACTAGGTTTTGGTCAGGGAAGCAAGCTGGCCAATCCAATTAAAAAGTTCTGGGTCTCTCTGCTCTTGTGAATTGATGTATTATATTGCCAAAATTTAAAAACAAAAAATAGTTAAAATTACATACCGAGGCCCAGTTTCTATCTAAGTTTTTTTTTTCTAAAATTGAAATCGTTTTTTTTTGGGGCGGCTTGAAGAACGTACTCTTTTTTAAGACTACTCTGACAATGGACTCAGATGATTGCAGCGTCTGCCAAACAGGCGTGACACAGACTTGCTACAACTGGCGGCAAGTGTGGAGCTCAATACCAAGGAATTGCTAGCTTTTGACATTATGTGACTTTTATCGCTGTCAGACATCTTGGGTCTTCTACCAGAACTTCGCTTCACACCATATTTATCCGGATTGGTCAAAAATTTGGTGATAACAAAACGACTGATTTTCTGCATTATTTTGTCTAATATTAATTTTGTTTGTCTAACATTAAAGCCATCATTGTTGTAGGATTTTATCCTTCCCTCTTCATCCCTGGATAACAATCTTCAACGCGGCATTTTATTATAAATTAATTAAATTGTAAACCAAAATACAAACAACATTTTTTTAAACTTTCAAGACATAACAAAAACCAAAATCTTGTGCTCCTTTTTACCGCTACTTGAAAACGCGAGATGCGATAAGAGATAAGAACATCGCATTTAAAGCAGAATTCCATTCGATATACTTGATTTTGTTGTAACCTGCTTTCCTCTTCTCTTACGATGGTCGAATCAAAAATCGTCGGGGTGTCGTATAATTTTGGGCAGGAAGGAGCGTAGAACCCTTCCGCAAAGTTTCGGTGCGCTTCGTTCGTACGTAGACGGCCGTCCACAGAAAGGCTCCTAAGCATTATACAAAAATTGTTATTTCTTAACAGGGGGATTTGGTTTTTTCCTAATACAATTTGATCATATGATCAACTTTTTTTTTACAAAAATCTTTTTTCTTATTCAGGAGGAAATTATAGTTTTGGTAAGCTTATTTGCAAGTTACTTCTAATTTCGATCCTTAACAGGCAACTTGATGGTTCTGATTTGTTTATTTTTGCAATAGTGAAAATTTAAAATATTTAAAAATTCATTCAAAATGTTTATCTTTAATGGTTTGCTTTATATGTTAGTTTCAGCTGTCTTGAGTAAGGATTCAGGCCTTCATGAATTTTTATGGCTCATGAATATTTAAAAAATATCTTTTCCTTTCCTCCAACCCTATCAATGCTCTAATCACTATTTTTTGTTTGCGCAGGCGTCAAGATTCTATGTCTGTATAAAAGTCAGAAGGACATATGGCAAATCTCAGCAGTTGTCATGATGGGGTCGGACAAATTATTGGTTCTTTTTTGTTGTTCCCTCTGGTTTGTGCTTGGCGGAAGTAGCTCGGTGGGTAAGGACGCCTGGCTACGTCCTGGCTGCCACAAAGTTGGAAATACAAGAAAGATTTCTATTCCCGACTGCGTTGAATTCACCATAACAACCAATGCGTGCCGCGGATTCTGCGAGTCATATTCAGTGCCCTCGGTTCCCTGGACAGGTTTATCGCTAGCTGTTATATTCAAACCACCAAAGCCAGTAATAAGTGTTGGACAATGCTGCAATATGATGAAGTCAGAAGAGGTTTGCTTGCCGTTAAGATCTTCTTCTTTTAAATTAATGCCCAGTAACCTTTTCAGATACAACGTCGCGTATTATGTATAGAAGGTATTCGGAACTTCACCTTTAAAAGTGCTGTGTCCTGCAGCTGTTATCACTGCAAAAAGGATTAGATGAATGCAGAACGTCTTTTTTTATGCCTGAGCCATCTTTTAATAAAATTTAGAAAAATGCTTGTATAAAATTCTATACCACCGACCTTACCTTACAGTTACTCGTGTAATATAAGGGTATATCGAATTCGTGCAACAATTTCTAACACGTAACAATTTTTAGTCCACATTAACTGCCTACCAAACTAGCTATCCTTATGTTTTACTGTTTCTATGTATTATAGTTTTTAGTTCTTCTATTGCCCATACAACAGACCCATTAAAGACATAACATCGGTTTTTATTAATTGATTTCTTGATTCGTTAGTACACCTATCGGGCACTTTGGCACAAGAAAATAATATGAACCGCCATAATTCCACTATCACCACCAGCACTACATGCTTCTCCATATGCACGAGCGTCCCCTGCCAACTCGCAGAGCGCTTGCCTCTCCGACGCGCTCAGCCTCCTCGGCACCGGCTCCGTCACTTGCGTCCATCCTCCAACGGCACAGCGTGAACGTTCTGCCGACGGCAATAATTACCTCGGAGACCGGGCTGAAGACCTTCGACACGGCCGCCCTCATCGAACCGTGTACGCCGACGAGCTGCATCGACGCATCAATGGCGTCCGCGTTCCGCTTGCCGACTACTACCGTCGGCGACGAGAAGATCTGCACGGCGACAATTCGGTCAAAGCGCGACAACGCCTTCAAGTTAGAGGTGGTCTTAAAAGTGGAGCCGAACGTCCGCATCCGCACCCCCATCCGAGAGCTCTCGGACACCGTGGTCGGCAGATACGGGGACCTCCCGTTGGCCGTCGAGCGTTTCTACTTGCCGGCAACCATCTCCGTAGTCCTGGGTGCGGATGTCTACGCCAAGGTCATCCGACCTGGCTTCCATTTGGTCGACAAGGGACTCCCAGTGGCCCAGAGGACGGCATTCGAGTCGATCCTGTCCGGCGCCTGCAGTCAAGCCTAGACGACAGGAGTGGGTTTTTCTTTTGCAACGCTAGCGATAGCAAGGGGGGCGGAATGTTTACGCCGCTCTCCCCTCTCTTTAAATTGCGAATGCCTACTCGCCCGCCCTGGATGCTCGCGATTCCAGGCTCTCCCGTTCTCCCGCACTGGACGCTTGCGATTCCAGGCTCTCTCGCTTTCCCGCTCCCGGAATCTCTCCGCTGCGCTTTGAAGCGCAGCGCTCAACTAGGCTTAAGTTAATTCTCTTTTGTAAACCGCACGAATTACATCGCCCGGCCGGTCCGCGCTTTTTACCGAAAACCACATCGAGTTTTTTTTTCCTTTCTCTTGCGCACCGCGATCGTCGAGTGTTTTTCACCATCCCTTCCACAGCTTGCCACTCGGCTACGTGCAACAGCTGCAACGCCCGACGAAGCTGCCCCCAAGCGACGAACACCACCGACGCCCCAACTCTTCAATTACTAATCTCAAAAGAAATATTTTGATAAAACATTTTATTTTTTTTAAAGCTAAATGATATTGATGTCCGATTTAATTTACTTAAACCATTAATTTCATAGTATTTAAATATCCCAAAAAAACAAAAAAAAATTTAAACAACAAAGTTACATTTTGTAAAATTTTTTCCGTTTATTCCTAAGGTGATATTTGATATAGTTTCCCGATCCGGCTCGTTCCGACTTATACACTACCTGCAAAAGAAAGACAACTTTTGGGAAAGTTTCAAGTTAGTGAAACTGAGGGACTACTTTCGTAGAAACGGACGAACAGACGGACATGGCTAGATCGACTCTCAAGGTGATGCTGATCGATAATATACGAGTATATACTTTATTGGGTCGGAAATGTCTTCTTCACTGCATTGCAAAGTCTGACTGAAATTATAATACCCGCAGGGGGTGTATTACTTTTTTCTAAAAAGATTTACCTGCTTCAAAATGCAAAAATATTCCTAGGTAAAATTAAAAACCTTAAGGACCTTACGAAGCCTAAATCATTTTGTAATGTAATGTTTCGTTGTCGTACCGACTCTATTACCTAGTTTCCTTGGATTTTTGTTCATCCGACCGTATTCAAAAAACTCTGCGTGTGTATATAGTGCACTCTTGCCCAAAATCATACAATACAATTGTATCATACCCCGACAATTTTTGTTTTGACCCTTGTAGAAGAATGGGATGGCATATTAAAACAAAATCAATTATGCAGTTTAGTGAATTCTGCTTTAAATGCGATGTTCTTATCTTTTATCGTATCTCGCGTTTCAAGTCTAAAAGAGTAACAAAGCTGTACGAAACATTTTTATTTTTTGGATTTAGGTAATATTTTATTCTTGTAATGGTATATAAACAATATTTAATAATTAATATGGCCACTTTGATCCTTTTCTAAATCGAAAAGTCTCTCAGGCATTGAATTTACTAAATTTTTAATTAAATTTTGGTCTAATGAGCCAAAATTACGGCTTTCTCAAATTACTATATAAATTACAATAACAATTCGCATAAAGTCGCCTGGATACCCCATATGTTTACAACTAGGTTTTGGTCAGGGAAGCAAGCTGGCCAATCCAATTAAAAAGTTCTGGGTCTCTCTGCTCTTGTGAATTGATGTATTATATTGCCAAAATTTAAAAACAAAAAATAGTTAAAATTACATACCGAGGCCCAGTTTCTATCTAAGTTTTTTTTTCTAAAATTGAAATCGTTTTTTTTGGGGCGGCTTGAAGAACGTACTCTTTTTTAAGACTACTCTGACAATGGACTCAGATGATTGCAGCGTCTGCCAAACAGGCGTGACACAGACTTGCTACAACTGGCGGCAAGTGTGGAGCTCAATACCAAGGAATTGCTAGCTTTTGACATTATGTGACTTTTATCGCTGTCAGACATCTTGGGTCTTCTACCAGAACTTCGCTTCACACCATATTTATCCGGATTGGTCAAAAATTTGGTGATAACAAAACGACTGATTTTCTGCATTATTTTGTCTAATATTAATTTTGTTTGTCTAACATTAAAGCCATCATTGTTGTAGGATTTTATCCTTCCCTCTTCATCCCTGGATAACAATCTTCAACGCGGCATTTTATTATAAATTAATTAAATTGTAAACCAAAATACAAACAACATTTTTTTAAACTTTCAAGACATAACAAAAACCAAAATCTTGTGCTCTTTTTTACCGCTACTTGAAAACGCGAGATGCGATAAGAGATAAGAACATCGCATTTAAAGCAGAATTCCATTCGATATACTTGATTTTGTTGTAACCTGCTTTCCTCTTCTCTTACGATGGTCGAATCAAAAATCGTCGGGGTGTCGTATAATTTTTGGCAGGAGCGTAGAACCTTTCCGCAAAGTTTCGGTGCGCTTCGTTCGTACGTAGACGGCCGTCCACAGAAAGGCTCCTAAGCATTATACAAAAATTGTTATTTCTTAACAGGGGATTTGGTTTTTTCCTAATACAATTTGATCATATGATCAACTTTTTTTTACAAAAATCTTTTTTCTTATTCAGGAGGAAATTATAGTTTTGGTAAGCTTATTTGCAAGTTACTTCTAATTTCGATCCTTAACAGGCAACTTGATGGTTCTGATTTGTTTATTTTTGCAATAGTGAAAATTTAAAATATTTAAAAATTCATTCAAAATGTTTATCTTTAATGGTTTGCTTTATATGTTAGTTTCAGCTGTCTTGAGTAAGGATTCAGGCCTTCATGAATTTTTATGGCTCATGAATATTTAAAAAATATCTTTTCCTTTCCTCCAACCCTATCAATGCTCTAATCACTATTTTTTGTTTGCGCAGGCGTCAAGATTCTATGTCTGTATAAAAGTCAGAAGGACATATGGCAAATCTCAGCAGTTGTCATGATGGGGTCGGATAAATTATTGGTTCTTTTTTGTTGTTCCCCCTGGTTTGTGCTTGGCGGAAGTAGCTCGGTGGGTGAGGACGCCTGGCTACGTCCTGGCTGCCACAAAGTTGGAAATACAAGAAAGATTTATATTCCCGACTGCGTTGAATTCACCATAACAACCAATGCGTGCCGCGGATTCTGCGAGTCATATTCAGTGCCCTCGGTTCCCTGGACAGGTTTATCGCTAGCTGTTATATTCAAACCACTAAAGCCAGTAATAAGTGTTGGACAATGCTGCAATATGATGAAGTCAGAAGAGGTTTGCTTGCCGTTAAGATCTTCTTCTTTTAAATTAATGCCTAGTAACCTTTTCAGATACAACGTCGCGTATTATGTATAGAAGGTATTCGGAACTTCACCCTTAAAAGTGCTGTGTCCTGCAGCTGTTATCACTGCAAAAAGAATTAGATGAATGCAGAACGTCTTTTTTTATGCCTGAGCCATCTTTTAATAAAATTTAGAAAAATGCTTGTATAAAATTCTATACCACCGACCTTACCTTACAGTTACTCGTGTAATATAATGGTATATCGAATTCGTGCAAAAATTTCTAACACGTATCAATTTTTAGTCCACATTAACTGCCTACCAAACTAGCTATCCTTATGTTTTACTGTTTCTATGTATTATAGTTTTTAGTTCTTCTATTGCCCATACAACAGACCCATTAAAGACATAACTTCGGTTTTAATTGATTGATTTCTTGATTCGCTAGTACACCTATCGGGCACTTTGGCACAAGAAAATAATATGAACCGCCATAATTCCACTATCGGCGAGCGCGGTAAACAAGAAGAACCCATCCGCGTGCCTGGTCTGATCCCTTTTGGGTGATCAGCATTACCATGGACCCAAAGCATCAAAGGGTTCGAAAAATCTGTCTTATAGTTAAATCGGGAGATAGTTTGGATAAGGATATGATGGATAACAGCCTTAGCCTGGCTCACTTAAGCATGTAATGTTTCTTTGTGGTATAATCTCTATTACCTGGTAGTCTCAACAAAAAGCCCAACCAGAGCTACTCCACTTACAGAATTAAGCAAAAAAAAATGTTTTTTGCAAAGAGTATCAAAATCTTTTTTTTTTAATTAGCTTTTTGAACAAAGTATCGGAAGCAATGCGACCATCAAATTCTGGGTATGTAAAATAACTAAGTCAAACGGACGATAGGCATTGACCGAAGGTCCGAGGAGTACACCGGCCAAAATGTTGACACAGCGTTTGACCGAAGTTGAAGTTCCCATTTCGTTAGCTTTAAGAGCAGATGCAGCATGGAGGATATTTTGGAAACATATAAATGTACTCATAGCCGAAGTTTATATACCCTTGCAGTTATTACAAATCGACTACATTTCGATTTCTATGCTATATTACTAAAAACAATGAAGCTTGTCGATTTTGCGCTGCATTTTGCCATCGTTTCTATGGCAGCTATATGATAAAGTTGTCCGATTTTAATTTAATTAAAACTGTAATTCCATAATATTTAAATATTACCAAATCCCAAAGATCAACAAAAAAAAAATTAACAACAAAGTTATAATTTGTTTGAATTGTTTTTTCCAATTGTTCCTATAGTCGACCGATCCGGCTTGTTCCGCATACTGCCTGCAATACTTTTGGGAAAGTTTCAAGCAGATATCTTTAAAACTGAGGGATTAGTTTGCGTAAAAACGAACAGACGGAATGACAGACGGACAGACGGACATGGCTAGATCGACTCTGCTGGTGATGCCGATCAAGAATATATATACTTTATAGGGTCGAAAATGTCTCCTTCATTGCGTTGCAAACTTTTGACTGAAATTAAAATATGGGGAATGATGCGAGCGAAAGGGGAAGGGAATTTCATGATCGCAGGTTTACCACAAGGGCGGAAATAAAAAAAAATGTATAATTGGCATGTCCTAGGAGTTATCAGTGAAAATATCTTGCATTTTCATCACAAAATTCATCACATTTTAATCAGTAACTCATCACATTTTTATCAGTATTTTCATTAGTAATTCATCGCATTTTAATCAGCAATTCATCACATTTTCTTCAGTAAATAATATTTCGAACATTAATTAAATTGAAGTTTTTAGTTGTGTCGGGGGTGTTGGGGATGTTTGAGGTTTCAGTGCTCTTGGGCATCTTCTTTTAGATGGCGTGCAGGTTTTTAACACACCGCATGTCCTTGTTGAGAACTTTATCTGCTGATAAAATGATCATAAAATAAAATAATATAAAAAAACTTACTCAGTAGACCGCGAATAAAGTTAGGCACTTTTTAGTGCGTTTCTTGTTTTGCTGTCGTCCATGTTTATGTTGGCCTAACAATTTTACCATAAGCTTAACCTAAAATCATGAAAAAATTTAAATTAAATAGATAAAATTGCATCCTCATAAGAAACAATACACAAAATGAGTTGTTTATTATCATATTAGTTTCAGATATATATATTTTAATAACTGCCTAAATTGTTGCACATTTTTATACCCTTGCAGAGGGTATTATAATTTTGGTCAAAAGTGTGCAACTCAGTGAAGGAGACATCTCCGACCCTATAAAGTATATATATTCTTGATCAGGATCACCTCCTGAGTTGATATAGCCATGTCCGTCTGTCCGTCTGTCTGTCCGTCAGTCTGTTTCTACGCGAACTAGTCTCTCAGTTTTAAAGATATCGAATTGAAACTTTGCACACACCCTTCATTCCTTTGCATGCAGTATATAAATCGGAACGGCCGGGATCGGCCGACTATATCCTATAGCTGCCATATAACTGAACGATCGGAAATGCCATAACTTTGGTGTTTTTAAAGTTAGAAAGTTGGGATTTTCTATGGGTTTAACATTTGGCCAATCAATTTGACGTACCAAATTTTAAAAGGCCTATATCCTATAGCTGCCATATAACTGATTGATCGGAAATGCCATAACTTTCGTGTTTGTAAAGTTAGAAAGTTGGGATCTTCTATGGGTTTTATTTTTGGCCAATCAATCCGACCTGTCAAATTTCATAAGGATCGGCCCACAATATCCTATAGCTGCCATATAAATGAACGATTGGAAATGCCATAACTTTGGAGTTTTTAAAGTTAGGAAGTTGGGATTTTATGAGTATTAAGAATGCATCATATGAATAATTTTGGAGAATATAATTTACAGAGTATTCTGCAAGGGTATATCAACTTCGGCTCCGCCCTAAGTTAGCTTTCCTTTCTTGTTTTTTAAAGACTTTGCATTATTTAATTGGATTTTTTCCTAAGTTGAGACTAACAATCAGTTCTCAAATCTTATCACTGAACATTAACTAACAATTCAATTGAACTATTTTGGGTAGATCATTACGACGCAGACGGGAGCGACTGCACAACCGTGTTAGCCCTTGCGCGAGGGGATTAGGCTGCGAGGAAAGCTTGCTGTATTTCTCTTTCTGGTCAGCTATCTCCGATTGATTGAGTATTGAAGTCTTTCTATATCCTTTCCTTGCGAACGTGCCACGGTGCCCCGGTGATGGTTCTCAGGATTACCGATTAAGCTCGCTGGACAAAATAAATATTGCTACTGCTAGCGTTCCCCCATAAGTGGGAGCCATAGGTCCGGATAGGTTTAAGTACGGTATTGTATTCAAGTATAAAAGAGGACCGAGCGTTGATAAGCGGTGGGTGTGTTTCGGGTAAGAGGAACACGCTTGCATTTTTGCTTGTTTACTTTTATTCGCCAGTCAGAAGCCATTTTTTCACTTCGACTAGATGAAGTGCCAATTACTCTGATGCTTGCATAGGAACCTGGAACGCCTGAGAATAGCTTTATCGTCAGCAAATGTAGATGTTACTAGTTGCTTGTTGTGATGACTGCTGTGTAGAGGACATATAGCGTTGGACTAGGTACGCTGCCTTTGGAGACTCCAGCTCCAATCGAGTAAACGTCTGACGTAGCCGCGTTGCATCTCACTGCGAATTTCCTGTCGTATAAGTAAGATTCTAATGGTTTGTGTGTATTATTAGAAAGCGTTGCTATGATCTTATGCAATGGACCTTCTAACCAAACTCTATCGAATGCTTGGGCTACATCTAAAAATATTGCAGTGCAATATTCTCGATTTTCGAATGCGCTTCGTTTTCAAAAGTTATGCTAGGAAGGATTCCTAGAAAATAATTTATCCGAGTCAGCACGCATTTCTGCAAATGTTCTGGCGCTGCCTTTATCACTGCGGGGCCAGCCGCCTACCGCGTTTCTTATAGGCGCCACAGTTTCTTTTGGTGAAAATATAGTTGGATGAGCTCTCCACATAAAGTGCTTTGCTTTGTTAGGTATTTGCTTCTTGTTGCTTTAACACTTTGGTGAGATTGCGGGAGACGTCTTTTAACCTTTGTCGTGCAAATGGCCACGTACGGGATTGCCATTCCTGTCGTAGACGTCGCTTTTTAAGTACGAGCTGCTCGATTTGTTGACTTGTCATTTTTTGCATGTAAGGCGCTTGTGCAGTTTGAGGAGTTGAAAACCGAGCACCGGTGAGAAAGGCGGACTCCATTGTGCTGAAAAAGTTGTCGATGTCATCTTTAAGGTTGAGTACAGAATTAAGCTCAATGTGCGAGCTTAAATATTTTCTATACAAGAACCAATTGGATTTATGTGAAGTCAATCCAGTCGGTTGATCTTCGGTTATTGGATGACGGATTAGATTAATCAGCATAGGCGAGTGATCAGATGAAAGATCCCCAAGACTTTCGGCACTAATCGGACTCCAGGAATGTTTTTAGTAATTGCGAAGTCAATTAAATCGGACTGTCTGTCAGGGGAAACGTGATTAAGCTTCATGCTGGTCATGCCAGATCCCCAGTTTGTGTCCTTGTCCCATTAATATAATTAAAACACAATTTTCAAAACAAAAATCATGACCCTACCTTATAAAAAATCCTTTGTCCAAAATTCGGAAAAAATCAGCTCGATTATTCGGTTTTTTAATAAAAACCCTGGGAAATACTAATCGGATGTTAGAATGGGATACCTCGTTGAATGCGTTACAAAATTTTCAACAAAGTGGCATTTACCAGAAAAATATCATAAAAAAACATTTTCGAACAAAAATCATGACCCTACCCCTTATGAAAAATGTTTTGGCCAAAATCCGGCAAAAATCAATTTTTCGGTTTTTTAATCAAAACCCTGGGTAATAGTGGTCGAATGTTAGAATGGCATACCTCGTTGAATTTGTTAAAAAATTTCCAAACAAGGCAATTACAGAAAAAAATATCATTAAAAACATTTATTCGTAAAAAAAATCATGTCCCTTATGAAAAATATGTTGTCCAAAATCGGGAAAAAATCAGCTAGATTCTTTGGTATTTTTTTTATCGAAACCCTGAGTCAAATGTTAGAATGGCATATCTCGTTGAATTTTTTACAAAATTTTCAAAAAATTGGCATTTACAGAAAAATACAAATAAAAAAATGTTCGACAAAAATCATAACCGGAAAAAACAGCTTGTGCTTTTTTTGTTTTTTTTTTGGCGCAAAGTCTTACGTCATATTTATCCGCCCAACCGACCGAGGTGCGCAGCAGTGTATCGTACGGCACGATTCGCGAGATGATAGACACGACTTAAGAAAATATAGGTAAAAGTCCGGGGAAAATAGTAATCAATATTAAGATCAATTTTGTGCCAATAAAGTTAGTATAACTCGATTTAGGAGCGGCAGAGAGTCAAGATTTAAGATTACAGGAAAAAGTCTATTACAGTCAGAACATAATACTCTGAAAGGCTCATGCAGGGCATAGTTAGATCTACAATGATTTAAGATTAGGTGAGTATAATTTCTAGTTAATCTACTTGGCACAGAAAAGTTTAGCCAACTTATCAAGACGGGGCAGTCAATATCACCATGTATAAGGTTATAAATAAAGATAGTACCAAGCATCGTTCTACGGTTGGCTAGGGAGGGTAAATTAATCAACAGAAGCCTACTAGAATAAGAAGGTAAGTTAAGATTTGCATCCCAGTTTAGGCGCCGTAAAGCAAAAAGAAGGAAGTTTTTTGTACAGATTCAATAGGACCAATTGTACTCCAGGCGGGAGACCTATACTCCAGAATCGGACGGACTAGCAGAATAAATAAAGTTTTAGTCAAATAAGAATCATCGAATTCTTTTGACCACCTTTTAATAAATCCAAGCACTCCTCTGGCTTTATTAACCATGAACGAAATCTGATTAGAAAATTTTAGTTTAGGGTCCAAGAGAACGCCAAAATCGTTAACAAGAGTTATTCTATCCAAAGAGTTGCCACTTCACGTGTAAGTCGCGTATATCAGATTGGCCTGATAAAAAGTCATTAGCTTGCACTTGGAACTGTTTAAATTTATTTAGTGTCGCTTGTGAACTGTTGTGTTTACTTTTGTGCTCTGAGTTTTTGTTTTTATACCCTTGCAGAGGGTATTATAATTTTGGTCAAAAGTGTGCAACGCAGTGAAGGAGACATCTCCGGCCCTATAAAGTATATATATTCTTGATCAGGATCACCTCCTGAGTTGATATAGCCATGTCCGTCTGTCTGTCCGTCTGTCTGTTTCTACGCGAACTAGTCTCTCAGTTTTAAAGATATCGAATTGAAACTTTGCACACACCCTTCTTTCCTTTGCACGCAGTATATAAGTCGGAACGGCCGGGATCGGCCGACTATATCCTATAGCTGCCATATAACTGAACGATCGGAAATGCCACAACTTTGGTGTTTGTAATGTTAGAAAGTTGGGATTTTCTATGGGTTTTACATTTAGCCAATCAATCCGACCTACCAAACTTTATTCCATATAACGGATCGGGGGGCCGACTATATCTTATAGCTGCCATATAACTGAACGATTGGAAATGCCATAACTTTGGTGTTTTTAAAGTTAGGAAGTTGGGATTTTTATGAGTATTAAGAATGGATCATATGAATAATTTTGGAGAAAATAATTTACAGAGTATTCTGCAAGGGTATATCAACATCGGCTCCGCCCGAAGTTAGCTTTCCTTTCTTGTTTTTCAGTGATTTTGTGCGAGTGTTTTGTGTTCATTTATTTACAAAGCTTAACCTAATATCTGTGTTAGAAATTTTAAATAGATCTCCCAGTAAACGGGTATGTGTTTATAGTTATTTTAACATTTCTATTAGATTTATTTAATCTCGTAGCTTTGTTAGTGTAATTTACGCTCTCAATACTTGCTAGAACTCTTTTACTTCCTCTCAATCTCTCCCGCTCTATTTTATAGCTGTAATTTACTCTCTATGAACCTGCTGAATTAACAGCCCTCACAAATATACATATATGTACATATTTAAAAATATATACACTGCTGGTCTTAGGTTCGACGCACCAACTTTTATTTTAAATAAAATGCTATATTTATAATAATGCTTATTCTAATTGTCCAAAAAGCTTTTCTTATCAGAGTTCGAATCTTGTTCGAAAACCATGTGCTCACAGCTGGTTGATTTGCGACAAAATTACTGTACATTCGAAGATTCCAGAAATTTCTATGGCAATCACGCGATTTTCGGTTAGTCATTAAAATATACGCATTTTAGATTTCTTTGTCTTGCGTAATCAAGTGCAGTTTTTTGTATTGGGAAAAAATAAAAATAAATTGTTTTATAGCTATATTGAAAGTAAAAATGGGAAAAGCTGGTGTTATGAGCTTATTAAAACATCAAAAAGTACCCTTTTCACTCGCAAGGACTGTGTTCGCGCAAATTTGATTTTTTAATGAAATTGTTAAAAAACTTGAAGTTTAGTGTAAGTTAGTTTAGGGCGAAGGCGGGAGCACAATAAAGTTCTCTCTCGCTCTCGGCGAAGTCGCCCCGTCTTCGCCAACCTTCGTTAAGCTAGGCTCTAAGTTCTTTGTTGAAATATATGTAAGGCATTCGTTGAAATTGAATTGAGCCGTCGACACCTTTTTTCTTTTCGTTCGTTTTTTCGCTGTTAATAATTTTAGCCACCGCAGTTTTTCGGTTGTTTAATAAATTAGAAAACTATCTAATTTTTCAGACTGTCCAATTGAAACATTGCCAAAAAGATAAGTCGCAGCTCCAGGACTGTTGATAGATATTTAAAAGATCCAGAGGAATATGGAAAAAACTTCAAAGGAAAAAAAGAGCACTATCTGAACAAGCAGTACGCAAAATTGTTAGAATTGCATAAAATTCGAGAAAGTCCGCAGCTAAGATTAAGGAATTAGCCTGAGTAAAAGCAAGCTTTTCAACTGCTCAGCGTACAATCACAAATGCAGAACACCTAAATCGTCTAAAAATCAAGAAAAAACCTCCTCTGAATGCAATACGCAAAGATTCGCGAAAGAATACATGACGTGGAATGTTGAATCTGATACTCGGCTTAATGATTGGCGTTATGTTGTTTTTACTGATGAAAAACGTTTTAATTTAGATGTCCCCGATGGCTTTCAATATTATTATCACGATTTGTGAAATGATGAGCTATATTTAAGTCGCCACCACAGCCGAGAAGGTGGAGTAATGGTGTGGGGTGCCCTCACGTTTTATGGAACAATTGATTTGATTTGTATCGATCAGAATCGCTTCAAAACATTGTTGGAGTCCGTATTTCCAAAATTAAATGATCTCTTTGGACCAATTCCTTGGATTTTTCAACAAGACAATGCTCATATTCATAACGCTCTAGTAGTAAAGTCGTTTATTTCGAGTCAAAACGTTAATATCATGACCTGGCCACCATATTCTCCAGATCTTAACGTAATTGAAAATATTTGGGGCTGGCTAACGCAGACGGTATACAAAGGAGGAAAGCAATACAAAGATAAGGAAACATTAACTGCAGCTATAAGTTATTATTAACAAAGGAAAACATTACTGAAATGTTTTTTTTTATTTCTCATAAATCAAATATTAACACCAACTACAAATTTAAGTTAAAAATAAGTTAAATTTTTTAAAAAAAAAAATTATGTATAAGTTCGTCTATTCTATTAACCAAGAAAAATGTGCCTTATTTTAAGTTGCTTGAAGAAAATGTTTGAAAACACAACTTATGTTATATTTTTATAATATTTTGAATATTAATTGAAGTATTATTAAATAACCAAGGTTATTGCATATTAACTATTTTTCAATAATCATTAAAATAAAAATATAAAACAAATTTGTGTGGAAAACTGAATGCGTCTAACCCAAGACCAGCAGTGTATATAGGTTAAGAATAGGATTACAGTTGGAATAATAAGATAGTAGATTATAAGTTAGCGTAGGGCCGAAATAGAAAGTCCCATGAAGGGCATCATGTAAATAGTAGCGTAAGGGCTACACCGCCAAATCGACATGTACACGGCCGGTCCTGGCTAGCCCGCCGTCAGCGCCGACACACACGTAGCGGCAGAGCCAACATCGGCAGAGCCACACAAGAACACATCGGCCGAGCCCACATCGGCAAAGCCAACATCGGCAGAGCCACACATACCGGCAGAGCCACACACCCGACAGAGACGCACACCCGGCAGAGCCAACATCGGCAGAGCCACACCAGAACACAGCGGCAGAGCCAGCACATACCGGCAAAGCCCCGGCAGAGAGGCACAACCGGCAGACCCACGACAGAGACGCACACCCGGCGGAACCCGGGCAGAGCAACGAGTATCAACCGAGCCGAACAGCTTCGGCGATCAACACCCGAAGAGGGCCCATAGCAACAGCGCCGACGTGGAGACAAAGGGCCGAAGTCAGACGCCGACACGAATCTATCGAACAACTTTCGTGGCGGCGAGACAGATAGGAGTTAGAGCTAGGAACCATTTATGTAAGTAAGAAATGGCAAGGTTTCCTCCCTCTTCCTCCGCAAGTCTCTCACGTGGCTCGGCGGCCAAGGCTCGGGTTCTCGGGGTCGCAAACGCTGCGGCCGTGGAGACCACTTCCCCATCTCCACGAGGGCCTGTGAGGAGTCTTAAACTCCCCACAAATCCCGATGCAGTAGATCGGCCTAGTAACAGCGGAGGAGGCGAGAGAGATAAAGGGCATCCAGGTTGACCGGAAAATATTCGGACCTTGGACCCTCATATGGCAAGGGCGTCGGACCTGCCTAAAGAGACAACACCGTGAATTAATGGTACCTCGATGGACCTTGGACCCGTGCCCGGCAAGGGCAACTAGGTCATACGGTGAATTGGTGGACTTCGGACCCGGATAAAGAGGACACGCCGAGAATGAACGGTACTTCAGTGAACCTTGGACCCGAGCTCGGCGAGGGAAATAACAGCGCCTATAAAAGGACGAAGCGAGAATCAGTGCGAGTGCGTGAACGCGGAATAAGTAAATCGAAACCGAAGTGCCCGAGGATCAAGATCGCAAAGTCGAGACGCCGAACGACGACAAGTCTACAAGGCTGAGGCTTCAACGCTGAGATCCAACGGTGCTAGGTCGTGGTCAAATCAAACTTAGGGAGTCCTTGCGCGGTGTCAAGCGATAAAGGTGACTAGGCGATAAGGGAGAATTTTGTTCCACCTGCTAGGCGATATACCTTGCCGACAAAGTCCAGGCTGAACTCCGGAAGCCAGGCGATAAAGGTGGCTAGGCGATAAGGCGAAACTTCGAAACTGCTAGGCGATACACCTTGCCGGCCCCGAAAGGGAAGTTCGCATAACATCCAGGGTTTTGGTGGAGCCGTCCTGACCTCAGTCACCCGGAGCAGCAAGCCGAAGCAACGCAGTAGCAGGCTAGGAGCGACGCAGCAGTAGGCCAGGAGCGACGCAGTGGCAAGCCAGGAGCAGCGTAGCAGCGAGCCAGGAGCAAAGCAGCAGAAGACAGCGGCAACGGGTAGCAAAACATTAGCAATAAGGCTATATCTTGAGAAACAATAAACCAGCAATAAACCTAATCTTTTCTGTCGTTATCCTTTGGTCACGGGCGGTCACTCAATATAAATTTGGTGGAACGAACTCACAACCTCTCTGAGCTACCCGCACGTTTACGTAGCGAGCATAAAATAAAGAAACAGGTCGTTACATCTGGCGCCCAAGAGTGATTGTCCTGACCAAAGAAACAAATGTTCCGAGATGGGGAAGTCCTGGACTTATAATCTCAGGAAGGAGGACTTCGACGAGGTAAGCCAAGTTCTGGGAGTAAAACTGGAGGGCTCAGTCGAGTCGATGAGGAAGACTCTGGGAGACTTCGTCGACCAGACGGCAGAGGAGCCGGACATCGCCGACTTGGTAACGGGCCTGGAGAAGAAATTCCGGAAACTGCCGACTTCAAAATTCAAACTCACAACCCCGAGTGCTGTGGCCCTGATATCGAGCTTGGATGTATTGAGCATCGCAAGCAACGGCCGGCAGTGGGAAAGTAGCCGGGAAAGGAAGGAGAGTTCTAGGACACACACGCAGGACTGCACGAAGGTGGTCAAGCAGGTTCGGGAGTGGAATTTCCGCTACGACGGAAACGACAAGCCCCTGGAATTTTTGGAGCAAGTGGAGTGGTCAGTCTTGACTTAGGGTCTCGACATAAACCAGATCCCACGAGCAATGCCGGAGCTGCTACAAGGCAGAGCCTTGAAGTGGTTCATTGCCAACAATCGGCACGGGGAGACCTGGGGAGATTTTATCTACAGTTTCCAAAACTACTTCCTACCCCGAGGATACATGGCGAAGACAAAGGAAGCAAGCCTACGGGGAAAGCTTTAAAGATTTCATGGTGGAGATGCAGACCCTGATGCGGCCACTAAATATGTCGGGCAAGGAAACTCTGGAAAGGATTAAAGAAAACAGCACGCCGGCATTCCGGATATTCATCCGCCCGTACGAATGTCAACATTTGGACACCTTGATGGCGCTGGCAGACGAGTTTGAGGAACTCGACCAGCAACGGGAGAAGTTCGAGCTGGAAAGCAATCCCCGAAAGCAGCAAGTGCAGAGCCTAGCAGTACTAAGGCCAAGAGCAGACCAGGGTGCGGTGTGCAGACGGTGCCAGGAGGACCCGGACGCACAACCAAGAAACATGCCGCGCGGCCACGAACCGCAACCAATCGAGACGGATACAGCGAGCCGTAGATGCGGGGGTCCAGATCACTGGGCTAAGGAATGCCGAAACCAACGGCTTACGTTCTGCTGGCGATGCGGGAAGATAGGAGTTCGGATGGTTCAGTGCTGTTCCGGGTCGGGAAACGCCCAGCGACCTCAGCCTCCGAGGGGCGGCCAGGGATCACAATTAAGCCCACGGTGGATACCGGCGCCACGGCAATCTTCAAGAGCTGGCGGACAGGCTGCAGGCGGCAGTAAGGGTCGGACCCACGAGAAGGCAAGTTCGGATGGCAAACGATCGCTGCGGGAAAATAAAAACACAGCTGGAGACCAAAATTGGACTTGCCACGAAAACAGTGTCAATGGAGCTGCTGATCTTACCAGGACTAATCAACGCCCTGGTGTTGAGATAGAATTTCCTCACCGGAATCGAAGCAGAAGTCGAGTGCGCAGGACACAGCGCGTCGGTACCGGCAAAGGATAGACGAGAGGGATGGCTGGAGGAGAAACTGTCAGTGGCAATAGTGGAAACAAACAACAATTTCGCGAAAAGGATGTGGACGGGTTTCTAAAGGCCGAGATGAAAAAAATGGGAGGCAGAAAGTGAACATCCAACGTGGCCGTACATAGGATCACCATGAAGGACGACCAACCAGTTAAACAGCGATACTACCCTAAAAACCCGAAAATGTAGGGCGAGATTAATGCCAAGGTAGACGAGCTGCTGGAGAAAGGATACATCGAGCCAACTAGGAGTCCCTACAACTCGCCAATAGTCATGGTGAGGAAGAAGACTGGGAAGTGGAGGCTGTGTGTAGATTTCCGGCAAATAAACGCGAGGTCCGTGAAGGACCGATTATAAATTACATTCTGGACCAACTGCGGGAGGCAAAGTACATCAGCAGTCTCGACTTAAAGGACGGTTACTGGCAGATACCTTTGGAGGCTGACAGCAGGCAATACACGGCTTTTACTGTACTAGGGAAAGGCCTTTTTCAATGGAAGGTGATGCCATTTGGTCTACACTCCGCGTCGGCAACATTCCAGCGGGCATTGGATCATGTCATTGGACCGGAAATGATGCTGCACATGGAAAACCTGAAGGAGGTGTTCAGGAGACTACGGGCTGCCAACATAAAAGTAAACGCTGAAAAGTGCAAGTTTTTTCAGAAAGGAGCTGCAATACTTGGGGCATCGCATAACAGACCACGGCATCGGAACAGACCCAGAAAAGGTATCGGCAATTGCATTAATAAGCTCCCGGCCAAAGCTAATAAGCTGCGACAATACTTGGGAGTGGCGTCGTGGTACAGACGTTTTGTGCCAGATTTTGCAACGTTGGTGCATCCGTTGAACAGCCAGCTCCGAAAAAGTACAAAATGGGATTGGACAGATGACCATTAACAGGCCTTTGAAGCTGTCAAGGCCAGGCTAATCGCAGACCCAATCTTAGCGTGCCCCGATTTTACAAAGACGTTTGTGCTGCAGACCGGCGCCAGCGATTACGGGCTCGGTGTGTGGGCCATACGGAAGTTAAGGCCGTACTTGGAGGGCTACCACTTCAAAGTGATTACGGATCACATGGCACTGAAGTGGTTGAATAGCATCGAGAGCCCAACCGGTGGGTGCGATTCGATGGGCGCTGGAACTGCAACAATATGACTTTGAGATCGCTTACAGAAAGGGCCAGCTGAATATAGTAGCAGACGCACTATCGCGACAGCCACTGCACGAAACATGTCGACGGGTAAAAGCACAAGAACAGCAGAAGGAAACAGGCGAGTGTAACTGGATAAGGGATATGCGGAGCAAGATAGCCCAATACCGCAAAAATATCTCGACTACATGACGGAAGCCGACCAGCTATATCGCCACATACCTCACAGAGTGGGCAACGAGGATGTCACATCATGGAAACTGTGCGTGCCAATGCACAACCCAATGCTAACCCAAGTGCCGGAGGAACCGCGGGCCACCGTGTGCGCAGATTTTGTCGGAAATTCTATGCTACTGATGCTGGTAGATAGGTTCTTCAAATGGACCGAAATGGTGCCAGTGCGTAGGGCAACCACGGAAACGCTGGAAAAAGCGATCCGTGAGCGGATCCTATCAAGATACGGCGTAGCCAAAGTGCTGCCCACGGACAATGGCGTGCAATTCACCAGCAGGGCGTTTAAAAAATTCCTGGGTGAATTTGGCGTCCGACACCAGTCCACGGCCCCATACACGCCAAAACCGGACGGAGAGAGCCAACAGGACGGTAAAAACAATGCTCGCCCAGTTCACCGAAAAAGTGGCTGGAATTGCAGTTGGCCGTGAATACGAGCGTGGCAGAACCCACGGGGTATTCGCCAGCTTTCGTCACCCAAGGTTACCCAGCGCACTGTAAGCTGAAGAAACAATCGGAACCGGAAGGGAAACTCAAACTCCGGTCGAAAACGCACAGAATCTGAAAGAAAACTTCGAGCTGGTGCGGCGGAACATGGAAAAGGCAGCGCAGGATGAGGCACGCCACTACAATCTACGTAGACGCCCATGGAAACCAAACATCGGGGACGCAGTCTTGCCAAGGAACACCATCTGTCTAAGGCTGCAGAAGGATTCGCTGCCAAATTGGCACCAAAATACGAAGGTCCATTTAAAATACTAAATTTTAATTCGCCAGTAATATGCAATTTGTGGCATGTAAATACAGGCAAGGAAAAAACCACCCACATTAGCCAGTTAAAACCGCAAAGCATTGGTGGCCAGACCCGGGAAGCGAAGCCGGACCTAGCGGGACCAAAGAGAGGGAGAGGACGATACGCGGTATCGAACGCACACAGATGCAATGGGAGCGCGAGAGCGGGAGAGAGAGGATCATAGGATGCGGATACCGTTACCGGGTAACGCACACAAAAGAGAGTACCCGTCGGAGCCCCGTAGCAAGGGAGAGTCTAAAGGCCGCCGAGGACAACGAAACCAAGAAGACATGGAAACCGAGGTTTCGTCAGCGCGCGAGGGCCACAAGACGGGCCTATTCAGGTCGCCCAACATGCCAGTACGCAGCAGCAGCAAGTCCGTAAGGGGAGAGGTGAGGGGAAGCGGCACTGGGCAACAGCCAGCGTCGAAATGGAGGCGGGACTCTGGTTTCGCTGGCTTCCCCCTGGTGTCGCGATCCCCGTCACCTGCCTCGGAGACGGAAGACGAGGGACGAATTACCGACGTGGAGTTGGAGTCGGAGGATGAGGCAGGCAGGGCAGGAGGCCGATGTCGAGGTCATCGACCTGTCCTCATCGGAGGAGGAGGCCAGCGAGGTGGTCGCGGGGACGGAGACGGTGAGTCCCGAAGTCTCTACAGACGAGGGCGACGAGCCACGTCGGTCGACGAAGGCCCGGATGGCATTCCGGAGGATCTGGAGTGCCACAGCCGGATTCGGGCGGATCCGGTTGGGCGACGCAGAGCTATCTGGCAGGCCGGAGGAGCTACAACGGATCTTATCAGCGAGGGCGGACGGAGAATTTTGTTCTCCCTGCTTGCCGATACACCTTGCCGACAAGGTCCAGGCTGAACTCCGGAAGCCAGGCGATAAAGGTGGCTAGGCGATAAGGCGAAACTTTCGTTTCACCTGCTAGGCGATACACCTCGCCGGCCCCGGTAGGGAAGTTCGCATAACATCCAGGGTTTTGTGGAGCCGTCCCGATCTCAGTCATCCGTAGCAGCAAGCCGAAGCAACGCAGTAGCAGGTTAGGAGCGACGCAGTGGCAAGCCAGGAGCAGCGTAGCAGCGAGCCAGGAGCAACGCAGCAGAAGACAGCGACAACGGGTAGCAAAACAGAAGCAATAAGGCTATATCTTAAGAAACAATAAACCAACAATAAATTTAATCTTTTCTGGCGTTATCCTTTGGTCACGGGCGGTCACTCAATATCAATTTGGTGGAACGAACTCACAACCTCTCTGAGCTACCCGCACGTTTACGTAGCGAGCATAAAATAAAGAAACAGGTCGTTACAGGCCTCACGTGGCTCTGCTGCCAAGGCGGGAGCGGCACCCGGGTTTTCGGGGTCGTGAACGCCGCGGCCATGGAGACCACTTCCTTGGGATCCTCACCTGGCTTAGTGGCTCCCGGATTCTCGGGGTCGTGAACGCTGTGGCCATGGAGGCCACTCCCATCTCTTTCAGATCTGTATACGGCTCCCAGCTGACGGGACCGCTATCCCCCTCTGGATTCCCACGGAGCCAGGCCGGCGGGTGACGTAGCCGTCGAACCTGGTCCCCAAAACAACTTCGTTTGGTCAAACGAGCCCGGCTCGACACCCGGCGCACGGGATAGAGCCCGTTCCGGCAACATCCCGGCAGGGCTGCGGAACGGTCGGCACCCGGACTCACGGGACCGGCTCAACTGCACCATTTTTCCACCTCCTAATCTCCCCATGCCCAACAACTCCGGCCATTTGGCCACCCGTCCTGTCTGTCCCAGCAAATATATAAATATTTCTGTGGAGGACCCTGGTACGACTTTGTATGTATCCTGGCCCGTGATTAGCATCCTTACAGAATGGTCCCCGAGCAGTGACTAGACAGGACATATAGGACGTCAAGGACATCGACATCCACCGTGTATTAAAGGCCCACAGTTTGGACAGCATAGGAGGAAGTTTAGTGCGGTTAGGGAGCACGCGGGTGCCATGACGTACATACGTACACGCGGACATACATACATACGTACACAGGTACACACAAACGCAACAACGAAAAAAATCATAGTTCGGGGCACCAGGTCCCCGAACACTACGTCGGCGCACACGACGCGAAACATAGGCAACAACACTACGTCGGCGCACACGATGCGAAACATAGGCACGAAGCTTCACGAAGCTTACAAACGGACGAAGACAGACGAACGCGCCCCGAAGACAGACGAAGAAGTTAGCGAGGACGTCGCCCGAAGTAGGAAGTATAGGACCCGATCTCGCTCGTACCCCCGAAGTTCTCTCCGAGAAGGACACCCGAGGTCAGCCGTGCCAATCAACAGAACCAGAATCACTCAACTAGAATCAGTCAACTAGAGTCAGTGAACCCGGAGTCAGTCAATCCCTCCGCGATCTAACAAAGGACAATCATCTCCAACAATCAGGATCACGAAGGACCATACACAGTCGCCAGCAACGAAGGACTATACTTAGAGTCAACCACCACCACCCAGCTAGGACAACGAATCCTACCCTACTCTATTTAACCATGGGAGTCACATGGATCTCGTACCGAAGGAAGTATGAGCTCGAAGCCATTCTTCTGGAGCTAGGACTGGAAGACAGCGGTACAGTCGAGGAAGAACGAGTTCGGCTGTACGCATTTGCACGACAACCAGAGCACACTGACGCAGTACTAGCACAACTGGGAGACATGGAATTACGTTACGGAAACACCCCTTCCGGGGACACGAAGCCACTGTCGCCACTACCACACGATGTGGAGAAACCCAGTGGTAGTCACCCACTCACGATTCCACGCAACGTTTCACCTTCGACTCGGAAGTCGGTGACGTGCAGTCACTGCACCACTCGATAAAAACACTTGTTTCCTCTTGATGGACAAGGTAACTAAGTGGAGACTCACTTTTAACGGCACCTCAGATCCGCTCAGCTTCATCGAGCATCTGCCCTCATCGTCCTGCTGACCGGACGAGCTGAAAACTGGTTCCGAACCAGCGGTGTACAAGGAAGAACATGGACCGAGCTACGACGACAGTTCCTTGAGTTCTTTTGCCGCGCTACTACCAACGT
Source organism: Drosophila carrolli (assembly GCA_018152295.1). Classification (NCBI taxonomy): domain Eukaryota; kingdom Metazoa; phylum Arthropoda; class Insecta; order Diptera; family Drosophilidae; genus Drosophila; species Drosophila carrolli. The sequence continues at coordinate 317,847 of JAECXJ010000009.1, read as the reverse complement.
TTTGAAGACGAGATACGCACTCTATACCAGAGGACAAACGAGCCCTTAAAGGAGTACCTCGCCGACCTCAAACTACAAATGAGAACAAATGAGAACGCAGGGAACAAGAACTGGAGCGAATTTACGAAAATATGATACCAGAATACCAGATGTTCAATCGGCGACAGGAACTCCGAGGAACCGGACGGACATCACACGTCGGCACCCGTCATCCACGCATCTTCAGAGACCCCAGTCCCCACGACGCATCAACGCAAGCAGGGCCTGCCGCAACTGCGGTCTGGAAGGACACAGCGCGACAGGGTTTCGAAATCCCGGAATCATGTTCTGCTGGGATTGTGGCCAACAGGGCATTCGAACAATCGACTCCTGCAGGAACCAGTCGCCAGAAAACGGGCAACCCTCAGGGTGACCACTCAGCTAGGGTCCTCATTATGGCGGATGTGCTGTGGAATTGCCGACGCCGATCACGACTCAAAGGATGAGCCGCGCCCCAGCGACCACGTCGAGACCTACCCAGAGCCCTGGATAGGAGCATTTCTCGAACGAGAACTCTCTCGGTTTGACACCCTAGCCGGCGTCTCCCACATCACCGAGCATAGTATCATTATGCGGAATGACAAACCGATCAAGCAGAGCTACCACCCGAGGAATCCCTCGATGAGAACCGTCACCATAGTGCGCCGATCGTCATCGCCGCTAAGAAAAACGGAGACGTCCGGATGTGCGTCGATTACAGGCAACTAAACGACAACTCGATCCCCGATGCATAGCCTCTGCCGAGGATCCACCATATTCTAGAGCGGCTACGCCACGCCCGCTTCATCTCGACGCTGGATCTCAAAAATGGATACTGGCAGATACCATTAGCGCCTGATAGCCGTGAATGCACGGCGTTCACTTTCCCCGGCCGTGGATTATTCCACTGGAAGGTTATGCCCCTCGGCCTTCACTCGGCCCCGCCGACCTTTCAACGTGCCCTCGACACAGTCATCGGCCCGGATATGGAGCCACACGCATTCGCATACCTCGATGATATCATCGTAATCGGTTCCACGCTCAAGGAACACAACCAGAACTTGCGAGAGGTATTCAGACGCCTGAGGGAAGCCAACCTCCGTCTGAATCGGGACAAGTGTCAATTTTTCCAACGGAGCATCAAGTACATTGGCCACGTAGTTAGTAAAGCCGGGATTCCCTGGGGATGGAATTACAGCATACCGCCGCGACAGAACCCTACAGAGAGGGCTAACCGCACCGTAAAGACCACGATAGCGCAATATCTTGGCGACGATCCGCAGAATACCTAGGATATTCTCGGAGATATCTCTCGCGGTCAACAGCAGCGTATCTATCTATCCACTGGTTTCAGCCCCGCTTTTCTTATGCAAGGCCGGGAAACACGCCTGCCCAAAGCACTCGAGGACTCTGCCAGGACGGGGAACAGCATTAATCCCGCCTGAAGAACGAAGCCAACAGCTGCACGGCATCTTCAAAGTTGCCCGTGATAATGCTGAACGTGCCACCGCCGAGCAGGGTCGGTACTATAATTTGCGACGACGAGAATGGAGGCCAGTTTTGGGCGCTCTTGTTCTCGTGCGCCGGCACGCGTTATCCAACGCTGCAGAGGGATTTGCTGCTAAGCTATCCGCAAAGTAAGACGGGCCCTACAAGGTCGTAAAGTTCTTGTCCCCAAACATAATTCGACTACAGGAGCCAACAACTTGCCGACGCCGTACCGCAAGTATCAACAATTTGATTCCATACCACCAAGACGGTGACGAAGACAGTGGCCACAGTCTGGGAATGGTAACGCATCCCTAGATCCTCACAGCAAAGAGCGACGGTGGAGCAACCACAGCTCATCGGAGAAGGCGAGATACCAGATTGTCACCATTAGCCCCGGGCCGAGGGCCAAGTTGCCGAAAAAAGATAATAGCAAACACATCCTAACATTCTGTGCGTTCTCACTAGACAATCGGGCGGTCACGTTTATATAAATTTGGTGGGACGAACAACACACATCTTCTGAGCTAGCCGCACGCTTCTCGCGGCGAGCAGACTGTAAAAATCAGTTCCTAACAATATTTATAATTAAATAATAATTATAATTATAAATAACTAGAGCAACCGGCGAACTTTGTCTCGCCCCAATTTCACGACTTTATATAACTCCAGAGTAATAATAAAACACTGGTAATTCAAATTTCATAAAAATGTATTTGACTCAAAATCAGTGGAGAGCGATCTGATAAACAATATTTTTTGTTTTTTGTTTATTAAATAATGATGACGGCTTTCCCACACGCGAACAGAAAACAATGATATTCCAGATTAATCCCGCAGACATCCAACGATTGGCCTTGCGATTTATTGATTGTCATCGCAAATGCCAATCGAACTGGGAACTGAATCCTCTTGAATTGGAATGGAAGATCTGTTGGAATAATCGGAATTCGTGGGATAAGAACTTCCTCTCCTTTAAATTTGCCCTTAATAATCGTCGCATGAATCACGTTGTTCATAAGTTTTTTAACGGACAACCGCGTACCGTTGTATAATCTCGGATGATTTAGATTCCGCAGCATTATAATAATTGATCCCACTTTCAGTTGCAAATTATGCGGCGGAGTTCCTGGCACATTCAGTGAGTTCAAAAATTCTGTCGGATAGTTGGTCGCTTCATCTGTATGAATGCAGTTCTCCAGAGATTTGACTTTGAATAACGAAATTCAAACTATCTACGTCCTTATTCTTCGCTACTAGTATTGCCCGTTCACTAATCCAATCGAGATTTTTATAATTTTGTGCAATGTCGGAAAACACATTTGTGATGAGTTCCTTTTTCGACGATGTGAACTCGCAAAAATTTGCTGGGAACGATATTAGTCCAGTCTAAACATCAACAGGAATTTCGACATAGCCAAGCGCCAGCAGTTGTCTTGAGAACTCAGCAGCGGAGGGGTCATTCTGCAATGCGACTCACATATTCGTGGACAATTTAAACTTCTTGACATATCGCCACAAAGAGGACGATTTTAGACTGCAATTGGCCATCATCTCGACGCTTGAGAACAATATCGCGTGATTCCACATTCTCGCCAACAATCACCTCTGCGACTTCATTAATAGTGGGAGCATTAAATTGTCTTGCATGGCTTCCAGTGGGTCTTTTGTCAGCGCTGATAATGATTTTGTGGTCGTCAGAAGGCATTGTATCCAATGCGGTTTTGAACAATCTGACCAATTCATTACGCTCATTCAGAAGATTTTGCAATTGTTGTATAATTTCACGTTTAGTTGCAGTGAAAATTGCACAACGCTGATTTAGTTCATCTTCCGAATCACCAATGAAGTAGATCTGAAGAAATTTATGATCTTTGTTCGGTGGTGGTAACAAAGCGCCAGCTCGATGGTGAATTGCCCTTTAATCTGAATGTTGGGATGCAATTTTGAAAAAAATGAGAGTTGTTCATTTTGATAATAAAGAGACGCCATTACCTTATAACTCGGATTGTAGCCTGGCTTATGAACAACATCGGCTCCAAATGACGTCATTTGAAAGCATCCGTTATATTTTTGTGCAAGCTTTAGGAAACTGTTTGATTGGCTGAATTTCCATAAGCCGGGGGTTTGCAATCGAAACTTCAGTGCATTGCAATGCTGACATACGACAGACAATGAACCAATAACAACGCAGCTATGATCTTTGTAGGGTGTTTCGGAATTGTATGCGAATGCAGCGCGATTCAAGTTTTCATTTGCGGATGGTCTTCTCCTACTCACATTTTGTAGGGCTTGAGTTGGTCTCTGTGCAGTGCGAAGCTGTGCAATTCGGGCACGTGCCGATGCATTTATTTCTGCACGTACCTCTTGCGTTCGATTATTACGGACATTCTGAGAATGTATCGCATTGCGTGAACGCCGTCGAAGTGTTGATCTAAAAGCAGGCATTATTTCCAACTAAAACATTGGCAATGTTTCGTTAACTCGATTTTTTACAGTTTTATGTACAACAATAAAGGCATTATTTGCAAAGCCTGTTGTTTAAACAGTTTTATGTACAACAATGAATACATCTCTTGAGCCGATGGCGACTTTGCCGGGAGGTTTTCCATAATTTTCTTATGCAAAATATCCAAAATATTCTTAGCCAAATCGGCCCAGCCGTTCCCTTGTTTTGCGATGTCGTACATTTTTTGCAACATTTTTATATATATAGATTATTTCCGAACTGAGCCGCAACGGTGGAATTTAAACCTTGGCTTTGGTTTGGGAGAAATGTTCACTGGGTGTGGATTTCCATTTATTTGATTTTATTTTTTTTTTTTTAATATTGCTTTTTTGTCTCGCTTTAATTTCCTTTAGCTTGGTATTGACTGTGCGTAGATGAGTTCCTCTATGTGGAGGCAGAAAATATATAAATGTGGGATGAGCATGCACAATATGTATGTGTGAGCGTATGTGTTGGATGCTGCTCTTGGTCATAAAGTGCAAACCCGATAAGTGGACTGTAGTTGTGATGGCATACAAAACAATTATAGAGGCATAAAATATATTTATGTAGATATGGGCATGCATGCATTTATGGATATATGGGTATCCAAAAACCGAAATATCGAGCTGATTTTATCCGGATTTTGGCCTTTTCAAAACCCTGAGATATAGTGGTCGAATGTTAGAATGGCATACCTCGTTAAATTAGTTACAAAATTTCCAAATATTTACAAAAATAAAATATCATTTGAAAAAATTTGTCGAAAAAAACCATGAGCCCACCCTTATTACAAGGTCCAAATCCGGATAACATCAGCTCGATTTCTCGGTTTTTTTTATCAAAATGTTATAATGGCATCCTTCTTTGAATTAGTTACAAAATTTCCAACAAAGTTTCATTAACAAAAATAAAATATCATTTACAAATTTTTTTCGTAAAAACTATGACTTCCACCCCTATGACAAAGCCAAAATCCGGAGAAAATCAGATGGATTTCTCAAAACTTCCAACAGAGTGGCATTTACAAAAAAAATATCATTTGAAAATTGTTTTCGAAAAAAATTATGAGCCCCATGTATCTCGAACTGCTGCTTGGGTTCATCCCTTAAATATTTGTACAGCAACTATTTATATCTTGCAGCGGAAAATCACCGCTTGCACTTGAAACCGGTTTCCCAGCTCGGGGTACAGATGACCATTGCGTTGGTCTTGTTAGAGATAAGATTATGAGAATTTCATGTTGGCGACCTAAGCTAGGACTTAAGAAACTAAAGATCAGTTCGAAATATCAACTCAACAAATGTAGACGTTTGCTTTATTTGCAGCCACTCTTACATTTTGGTCAATCGAACAACATTTACTTTGATAAAGCTCTAAGCATAGCAAAATTACATTTGCAGCTAAAGGTAAGGAACAGAGTATCACTTTAAAAGCAAAAAGATAAATAAGAGTCCTTATTGTGTAAAACTTAATTATTTTTTCAACAAAACAATTTTTTTCAATTAATTTTTGTGGTCGAGAAATCGGCAAAATAAAAAATAAAATAAACAATTTGGAGGAGGGCTTTAACATTAGCAGCAAATGTGAAGTTGAAAAATAAAAAGTTCCTAAAATAAAAAAAATAAATGCAATAAGAGCATAAAAATACTTAACTTTCGTTAAGTTAAACTGGAACTAAGTGCCAAAAGCAAAAATAAAGAAGTGCCAAAACAACACAGAACCTCCAAGCCAAGAAAAAACAACAAACAAAAAACTAAAACGAAAACAAGACGACATTAGAAGGAAGGGCGATCACAGTAACAACAACTGCATCAGCAACAATAACAGCAGCAACAAAAGCAGTGTGAGGAGTTAAATAACTCCGCACAAATAAAAGCGAAGATTTAGATTACCGAAGCCTTTCAGTTGCTGGATACGCTGTGAATGCGCGTAGTAACGGTACTGTGGGAAAAGAGAATGTGAAGAATGCAGCTGGAGAGAGTTTGGAGAGAACGAGAAGTGAGTTTGGAGAATGCAGCTGGAGAGCGTTTGGAGATAACGAGGAGAGAGAGAGTTTGGAGAAAAGGAAAAACTCAAGAAGACGGCGGACTTTGGACCCTAGTATAGTGCCGTCCGCAAAGACGAAAAAGAAGAAGCCGAGAATTAACGGGATACGCCGGCCTATATAAGTAGGCCGAGCGCAGGAAGCTGGATCAGGCGATCGAAAGGAGTCAATCCATCAATATCAGCGAAATTACGAAAGTCAAAGAACCAAGTCAACTAGCGGCAGCATCAGCAAGACAGCGACAGCAGATACCATCGTCGGAAGCAGCGCCGTGGGAAACCTACCAGGAGCCTACGTCGAGAAGTTCGGGATTGGGACACCAGGAATCTCCGAATTGAGACACAGGTAGCTGAGGTCTGGAAGGCATCACACGGCTAAATCAAGGCGATTTGCTTTCAACCTTGACCCGATCACACCCTGGCGTATTGCCCGGCGGGTCTGTCAGAGTGGAGCAATAGAGTCCTGCGACTAGAAACCGTGAGCTTGGGGAGGAAGGTTGCTTAAGACCCAGTGTGCCGTGCTCGACTGAGCAGGACCTGGAGCGAAGGACGAGTGGTCGATCGAGTAGAGTTGTCCTGGAGAGCCCTGCGGTTACAGACAAAGTCCCGAAGACAACTACCTACCATCAAAACGAGTGCCGGGAAGGGCGAGCATCCGACCGTTGAGGCATTCAAGAGGCGTTTGTCCTGGAGGATCCCAACGGTTCAGAAAGTCCCGGAACGGCGGTCGTCATTGAAGCCAAGCAGAGGTCATCGATATCAAAGATAGCAAACGTTAAAGGCAGCCCCGACAAGGTCGCAGCGCAGAACTCATTAGGGGAGCGCGGGAACGTCACGGACGATAAGCAATAGGGTAAGGCCGGGTGGAACGTTCGTCTACGCTAGGCGTAAAGCGAAGTGAACTGCTAGGCAGCTTCCTGGCGGTAGCCCGGACTGTCAGCGCGAACTGAGCGAAATCCTAGTGGGACCGTCCGGGACAGAGCAAGGGACAGGCGACATTGTCTCGAAAGGCGTAGTCCTGGAACGGTGACGCTTCCTTAAGCCCGCAATGCTGACCTCTCTGCGAGTCCAAGGCGTGACAAGCGACCTCGAGTGAACGCATCGACAAGCGAGCGGAGGCGAATCGCGACTAGAATTCCCGAGACACAAGGAAGAGTCCGTGGTCACCAGGTCAACGCGTCAGCAGTCCAGGACAAACGATACAAGTGGCCAGTGAAATCAACGCGGGACAAAGCCAAGGCCAGCCCAAACCCACATACCCTCTGTACTAACTAGCACAAGAATAAAACAACGGTTGATCTGCGGGCAGTCACGTCATATAAATTTGGTGGGATGAACACACAATCTTCTGAGATAGCCGCAAGAATCTCGTAGCGAGCAGACAAAGCAAATAAATTCGTTACAGCAGCAGCAACAAAAATAGAAACAACAACAACAGCAGCAAAAAAAGAAGCAGCAACAACAACAGCAGCAGTAAAAGACGACAGCGGCAACGACAAGGAGCAGCTGAGTCAATTCGAAAATTTTTTTTTTTCATATACATATACATATATAAATACATACACACATTCAGATATTAAAAAAAAAATTTTTTTTAGAAAACGAGGGTGACAATAATAGTATTGCAAACTTTTGTATCCGAATTTGAAGTTGAGTTTCTCTCACAGCAGGCCGAAATTACGTTGGAAATTAGAAATTTGGAAGCAAAACCAACGGTAAATTTCAACGAATTCGCAAAACTAGAAAAGAGTTTAGGAATATTTTAGTTTATAGTCATACAAAATTTATTAAAGATCGGCGTTGTCGATCACGAGTATTTTATCTAGAAACAGTATGACTTGATTATGATGGTTTTGGCACAATTAAAAAATAAATATGAGAAGGCAATCAGTAATCCCATTGAGCAAATAGTGCCCAATAAAAACCCTGAAAAAATGGGTAGTTCAGGGAAAGATTTAAAAATTGCCGTTCAGCAAACAGTGCAAAATAAAAACCCTGAAAATATGGGTAGTTCAGGGACACAACTAAATTTTAAAAATGCGAGTGACAGCGCACGTAAAATAGAGCGGTCATTCCAAAATATTGTTGGGCAACTAAGATGTTATCTAGAGGAAACATCGAAACTAATAGACAGTAGCCCAGATTTCCTTAATATAAGGAAAAATATAATAAAATTCTTTAGGAATAAGGTGGTTAAAGTAATAGAACAAGTTAACACCTATTTCGAAAGTTCGCTGATCGAGGAAGAAATTAGCGAACTGGATTTTGACAAACAAAATATTATAACAGCCAACTCAGCGGATTAAAAAACATTGCTGGAGTGTCGACGGTGGATAAGGTAGAGGATTTACCAACCCTGCCAAAATTCAAATTCCCACCTTCTTTGGGGATTCCAAAGAATGGGATTTGTTTAATGAGCTCTTCACAGAGCTCATCCATACAAGAGAGGATCTCAGTCCTTCTCTTAAATTCAATTATTTAAAGGCAGCTTTAAAAGGAGAAGAAAGGAATGTGGTTACCCATTTCTTGCTCGGTTCTGGGGAGAATTATGAAGCCACTTGGGATTTCTTAACCAAGCGGTATGAGAATAAAAGGAACATTTTCTCAGACCACATAAATAGGCTTATGGATATGCAAAATTTAAATTTAGAATCCAGTAAGCAAAGAAAAACATTTATTGTCACAATTAATGAGTCAGTTTATGTAATTAAATTAAAGGCACAATGGTCCGAAGATGTGGATGCAATTTTTCCTCACATTATTTAACAAAGAGTCAAATCTATACGAAAGACATGTCAAAAAGACAAAAGAAATTCAATCACTTTCTGATGTCATGGACTTTTTAAAACAAAGGCTCAATTCAATTTCATCATTTTCACAGAAAAACAAACCTGTAAAGAAAATTGTAACAAATGATACTTCTCACAAAAACTATATTGAAAATTGTGCGTGTTGTAAGTTACCGGGGCATTATTTAATTCAATGCCATAAATTTAAAATAATGAGCCCAGGAGAAAGGTCTGACTGGGCAAGAAAAAATCGTATTTGCCTGAGATGTCTTAGGCATTCATTTAAAAACAAGTCGAGCAACTTTGCTTGACTTGTAACAAACCCCACCATACATTACTTCACCTTACAGGACATAATCAGGAAAAAGTGAATACCTGTAGGACAACAGAGCAAGCGTTATTAGCCACTGCCCTGGTCCAAGTAAAGTCGAGGAAAGGGGGTTTTGAAATATTAAGAGCTTTGATTGACAGTGGGTCGCAAAGTACAATTATATCTGAGGAAGCATCACAAATTCTGCAATTACCTAGAATTAAAAGTTTTACACAAATTAGTGGTATTTGCTCCACTAAAAAATGTATTTCTAAGCATAAAGCTAATTTGCAAATTAAAAGAAATGGAAGCAAAGATAATTTGACAGTAGATGCGATTATTCTTCCAAAGTTGATGAAGGCACTACCAGTTCAATTATTAAATATAGACACTTCCAGGTGGAATAAATTCCGGCTTGCTGATCCACAATTTTATAAACCAGGTAGAGGACCTTATTATAGGAGCAGATTTATATGCTCACATTTTTAAAAGTGGGTTCAAAAAAAATATACGAACTCCTAGGTCAAAATACAGAATTCGGTTGGATTGAATCAGACTGCACAAAATCTAAGGGCAACAATGATCGAGTCCAAAGATTTGGAGAGATTTTGGGAATTAGAAAAGGATGACAGCAATGACATAGAAACCGAATTTTGTGAAAACAATTTTATTAAAACTACCGAGAGAGATTCAAGTGGTACATATATTGTTAGGATTCCATTTAAGGACATCTTTAGGGAAATCAAACCCACAAGCAATGGCACGGCTCATTAAAATGGAAAAGAAATTTCAGCGAAACAAAAAATTAAGGGGTGCTTATAAAAAATTTATTAATCTCGGTCATATGATCGAATACAAAAATATTCCGTACTTAGGGATTCCAGCTTAACCACAAAATTAAGAGTAGTATTTGACGCTTCGGCCAAAACTACTAATAATAAAAGTCTCAATGACATTATGTGGATTTGACCCCGAGTTCAAAAAGATATTTTTAACATAATTTTAAATTTGCGTAAATGGGAATACGTCATATCAGCGGACATCGAAATGTACCGACAGATTTTTATTGATGAAAAAGATCAAGAATATCAATATATATTGTGTAGAGATTCTCCCAACGATAAAATAAAGCCTTACAAATTAAAAACAATAGTATATGGGACTGCATCTGCTCCATATTTAGCTACTAAAGTTCTAGTAGACATAGCCGATAAATGCAAAAATGAAGCACTCGGAAAGAAAATTAGAAGCGACTTTTACATGGACGATCATATGACAGGAGCCAATTCGATAGAAGACGCAATAAATATAATACAAAATATTTCTCGCGAATTCATGTCAGTTAATCTAAATTTAAGAAAATGGATTTCGAACAAACCAGAGATATTAAAAGTTGTAGAAGATACAGGGGACAACAAGATAATATCTATCAAAGATAATGAGTCCGTAAAAACATTGGGACTTCAATGGGAACCCCAGAAAGATGACTTTAAGTTTAAGGTCAACTTAGGGAGTACAAAAAAGGAAAATAAACGTACTGTTCTTTTAATTTTTTCAAAAATGTATGATTCCTTAGGGTGGTTAGCCCCAGTAACCATTACAAGGAAGCTTTTTATACAGAAACTTTGGCTTTCAGAAAATAGCTGGGATCAGGAATTATCAAATGATGATGCCCAAGAATGGTCAAGTTATAAAGAAAAACTGGAATTACTAGGAAAAACCAGAATACCAAGATGGATTCGAAGCAGATCCGATTCTTTTATTGAACTCCATGGTTTTGCCGATGCATCTGAAAAAGCATATGCCGCCGTAGTATATGCAAAAGTAGGAAAGCTGGTTACGATAGTAGCTAGCAAAAGCAGGGTAAACCCAATTAAAAATAGGAAAACGATTCCAAAACTAGAACTATGCGCAGCTCATCTTCTTAGTAAGCTAATACAAAAAATTAAGGAGTCGATTGATAATGCGTCTAAAATATACGCATGGAGTGACTCTACCATTACGTTGGCTTGGATCAAAGGTGTTCAAAGCAAAATCCAGTTTATTAAGCATAGGACCGATGACATTCGAAAGTGTACGGAAGTAGAATGGAATCACGTAAGATCTGAAGATAATCCAGCTAACGCGGCCTCAAGAGAAATTTCCTCAATCGAGTTAATAAATTTTGATCTTTGGTGGAATGGACCAAGTTGGCTAAAAGAGTCAAAAGAGAATTGGCCACCTCAATCAAATGGTGAAGAAGAAGAAATAAGTGTCAATACAATGTTGACAGCCGATGGGAAATTTTTAATGTATTCACAAATTAAGAAGAATAATATTGTTGGGCCCCTATTGAATCTTGAGAAGAACATGAATGTAATTTTGAACTTTCGCTGAGTCTCCTTTGGTCTCATTCCGCCGTCACTGCAGTGCTTTTGGTTTTAACCTGCAAGTCCGCTGTACACGCATACAGTCACCACGAGTGCCAATAGCAGTCACTGCGCAACGCATCAACCTGGAACTGGTTCATTGCGGAACCAGAGCGTTGCCATATATTGAACCACACACCAGAAGCTCTAATTTATAATTACATACACTTTACAAGGGCTTATTGTAAGTGAATCATAATAACCATGTGTCCCACACCGCTAGACGTATTAAGGCAGGCTTGCACCTTGTGAAGTCAAAAAAATCAAATTTTTTTTTTTTTGCAGTTTCGGATACATACATGTTTTAATTTTACTCTCCTAAAATTTCAAGTCGAAATCTCTTGAATTACGAAAGTTATCGGCCGTTTGGTGGACCGGTGTCAAGCGCGTTGCCATTATAGTGAAAATTTTCAAACGCGTTTTTCTCGAAACCATGTTTTCCGAGTTGGCGGAAGTCGTACAAGCCGCAAAAATTGAGCAATCGTCATGAAATTTTTATACATGTTCCTCAGAAGTATGTGCATGGTATAGACTAGGATCTTTTGAAAATATTAAAAATTGTTTATTTAAAAAAATAATGAGTAACGAAAAAATGAGGAAAAAACCGATTTTTTTTCAAAAGCTCATAATTTTTGCATTTTTATGTTTTTTCAATTATCCTAGTTCAAGCCATGCGAGCAAGTGTACAGATTAAGAATATATTCGTTTTTGCGTTTCAGATTATTTCTTAAAATTCCAAAAAATCCGCCATGAGGACGAGTTTTCGCGGACATGCCGCCATTTTGGGTACTCCCCCTCTCCCCTTCGCTTGGATCGCACTCAAAAAATTGTGTAGCTTCAATAAACTGTACCCTACAACTGGCTAAAATTTTATTCCCACACCTACCATACTTTCCAAGAAATAAATTCCAGAAAAAAATCAGGTTTTGGGCGCCAACAAGGTGCAAGCCTGCCTTAAAACAAAAGCGATCTAACATACGCAGGAGCATTTCCCGCATTGGAGCAGCAGTCGCCAAGACGGAGAAGGTTGAGAAGCCAAATGCCGCGCTGACACCAGCCGAACTCATGTGTTGGAGGCCTACTTCAAACAAATCATGGCCATCCAAACCGAAATCAAGGCACTCGACTCAACCGAGAAACAGCTAAACTACCGGGCCGAGCTGGAAGATCTGTTCATCGCTACAAAAGTGACCATAAAGGATCAATTTGGAGACGACGTGCACAATTGTACGCCGCTCGCCCAAAACACGCTACTCAGGCCTGGACCAACATCGTCTCTTAAGCTGCCAACACTTGCGCTCCCGACCTTTGCTGGCAAGTACGCGAAATACAGGAATTTTATTAGATCAGCAGGAAGCGCTATTGCCGATCGAGAAGTTCAATCACCTTATAAACTGTCTCAGAGGCGCCGCCTTAGAAACCATCAAGGCGTTTCAAGTCACTCCAGAGAATTACAGCAAGGCCTTACTTCGCCTAAAGAGCAGGTACGATAACCCCACCATCGTATTCCTGGACAACATAGCGTCACTCTTCAAATTGCCAACCGTGACCACCGAAAATAGTGTACAGTTGCGCATCAGCGTTGTTTAACTCGTTGCGATCTTTAGGATCCGAAGCGCTGATAGCTCAAACGATGTTGATTGCTATTTTCATGGAAAAGGTAGATAAGAGAACCCGGCAGCTCTGGAACGAATCACGTTCGCAGCACTACCCTCTTGGAATGCCTGCCTCTCCTTGATTGAGGGGCACTGCCAACACTTGGAGTCCTCAATACATCACATCGGCAATACGAATACGGCTCAAAATACATCCGGCAGAACGCGACAACCGCAAGCTCCACGCATGGGCCACAGCTTTACGTGCTCCACGCAAGCGTGTCCTATATGCTCTGGCAGGGATCATCGGATTTTTAGATGTTCGCGACTGCAAAACATGACGCCTGCCCAACGTCTAGAAGCTGTCCGAACAAAATCGCTGTGCACAAACTGCCTTGGAAAGGCTCATCATCCATCAAATTGTCCATCTTCAAATAGGTGCAGAATATGTTCACGGCTGCATCACACTATGCTTCACTTCGATCCGTCAGGACAGAACTCCAGGAGTCCTAGGCGGCCAAGTCAGACTAACGCGCCACCTCAGCACCATGTCGCTGAGGCCGTCACTCAAGCACACGTGGATACCCACCACGACCAAATCATTCTGGCTACAGCCATAATACTAGTGCAGGATGGTGTGGGCAACTACGTACCAGGACGTGCACTACTGGACTCTTGCTCCCAAGTCAACTTCATGTCCGAAGACTTCGCTCAACAACTTCGTTTGCCCCGAAGCAAGGGACATATCGATATTCGAAGCATTGGCGATTCTTTCACCCGCATCAAGCATCGCATTTCGACCGTTGTAAAGTCACGATTCGGTGAAGCAGAGTTACCCGTCGAATGCTGTATAACCTCGAGAATCGCCTATAAACCCGATGCAGAAATCGACATTGAATCATGGAACCTCCCAGACAACGCTCCACTGGCTGATAAGAGATTTTATCAGTCTCGCCATATAGACCTTCTTCTTGGCACAGAAACGTTCTTCACCGCTTTGTCTATTGGCCAAATCAAGTTGGGTCCCCATCTCCCCATGTCGCAAAAGACGATCTTTGGATGGGTAGTATCAGGGCGTACCGGCAATCAAGGCTATGCCGCCCAAGCCCAGAGTTTCTTTTCATCAGAGGATTCAATAAACCTGAACTTGGAGCGTTTATGGCGCATAGAGGAAGTTTCTACTACGCCATCCATGGAAGACTGATGGTTCAACTACCCTTCAAGGATGACCCTAATCTGTTGGGGAGGTCTTTTGAAACAGCACGGCTAAGATTTGCATCGCTGAAACGTCGCTTAAGGCGAAACGCGAATTTGCGAGCCGAATACACGAAATTCATGGAAGAATATGAGCGCTTGGGATCACAGCCCACTCCTCAACAAACCCCACTGCACGTCAACGAAACTAAGGGTAGTCTACGACGCCTCGAGCCCAACAAGCACCTACAAGTCCCTAAACGACAACCATTCTAGTTGGACCCACGATTCAACCAGACTTGTTTACAATCCTACTAAAGTTCCGGACTCATCGTTATGTACTAACTGCTGACGTCGTCAAGATGTACCGGCAGGAATTCACATCAAATTGGAGCAGAAGCCATAAAATCGTGTTTTTATGTGGATGACTTTCTCGGTGGAGCAAATAAGCTAGATCAATTGAACCAGATTCAAACCGAAGTCATCGCTATCCTCACGGCCGGCAAGATGGAACTGCCAAAATGGCACTCCAACCATCAGGATTTCAAGGAGCTAAATCTCGACGACTACGCCACGACAAGCACATTGGGACTGAAGTGGGACCAACGAGAAGACATCTTCAAATTCTCATTCAACCGCAGCACAGCTCCGGAAAGTATCACAAAGCGAACCATTCTCTCGGTGGCCTCATCCCTCTTCGATCCGCTGGGACTTGTCTCGCCAGTTATTATGGTGGCAAAAATCCTTCTACAGGAAATTTGGTTTCTTAGATTGCAGTGGGATGAATCAGTGCCAATGACACTCCAACAAGCGTGGCTATCGTTCGTTTCGTCGCTACAGCATTTGGACTCTCTGCTCATCCCACGTTTCTGCCTGCAGCCCCATTCAGATGAGCTACAACTTCACGGCTTCAGCGATGCTTCAATAAGAGGGTATGGATGTTGCATCTACGCAAGAACAAGGCGTGCCGATGGCCACGTCGAAGTTCATCTAATCGTCTCAAAGTAGCGTGTGGCACCAACGAAGAAGAAGACGCTGCTGCATCTCGAGCTAGAAGATGCGCTCCAATCTTCTAGCACGACTCTACAACCAGATAAAGGCAGCTTTTCTACAACACACGCCGAGACGTTTCTGTGGACAGATTCACAGCTGGTGTTGCATTGGATTCGACAACATTCAGCGACACTTTCTACGTTTGTCGGCAACCGGATATCCGATATCCAAGAATTCACTCGAGACTGTCACTGGAGGTTCGTTCCAACACGGCACAACCCAGCTAACATGATCTCCAGAGGATGCCTACATTTCTATCAAATCTGCCGACATTATGGCCGCCTAATGTAGACGGCAATCTGGACCCATGTCCAGAAAAACGCAAATCAGCATTCCTTGCATCGACATCGCCTTCCAGAAATAGAGTCTTGGAAGCCCTCGACAACAAGGAACAAGACATTATGGCCGCCTAATGTAGACGGCAATCTGGACATGGATGTCGTATCTTCAAATCAGCATTCCTTGCATCGACATCGCCTTCCAGAAATAGAGTCTTGGAAGCCCTCCACAACAAGGAATCACACCAGTCTGGCCTACGATTGGTAGCATAGATGCTTCGATTTTGCGACCGATGTCAGAAGAAAAACCCCTTCACTACGAGGTCACTTTCCCCACGGGAACTGCAAAGGGCCATGCTTTGCGTCGCATGGAACCTACAACAGCGATATTTCATCGAGGAAATAACTCTTTTACAAAAAGGCGCACCGGTTCGTAGCCATCTTAAATTCTTATCGCCCTTCTTGCAGATCATAAATGGATTCACCTACTTCTCGTCGGAGGACGATTGGAGCTCGCATCGATCCCGTATTGCTTCCCGCTAAGGATGTTGCTGTCGTCAACTACGTACGTCATCTACACCTGCGGAACTACCACGCTGGTCCAAGGGTCCTTGGTGGGACTAATGCGGCTGGAGTTTTGGGTCGTGAATGCCCGAGATGTCGCTCGTCGTATCCACTGTGTGCTCTACAGGCATAAGCTGCTGCAACAACTTATGGGCAGCCTCCCAGTCGAGAGAATTACCCTGTCAAGACCATTTGCTCGGTGTGGGATAGACTTCTGCGGGCCGGTTCATACCTATCTAGGCGTTCGAGGAAAGGTGCCCGTTAAAAGCTACATCGCAATATTTGTGTGCTTCGTCACAAAGGCGGCGCATATCGAAATCGTCGGACACCTCTCAACTGATTCGTTCTTGGGTGCCCTGAAGCGGATGATCGCCAGACATGGTCTACTACATGGTCTAATTTTGTAGGCGCGAGCAACAAGTTGCAAGACCTGAAGGACTTTTTCTTCAGCACCAAGAACCAGCAAGACATTACAGGGTTGCCCATATTCGACGGACCCATGTTTTTTTTTAAAAAATCAAAGAAAAAAAAATACAAATTTGGCGGTTGGCAATCTTAATCATTTAATTTGTTCCAAGTAGATTTGTTTACATCAATTTTTGAATATGTTATCTTTCAAATGGCCGCCTCTGGCGTTGATGGCGTATTGTGCCCTTTTTGCAGCATTTTCCATCGTTTTCGCCAACATTTCGGCCGGAATAGCGGCTATTTCTTCACGAATGTTGTCCTTGAGCTCTTCTAGGGTCCTTGGCTTGTTAACGTAAACCTTTGACTTCAAATATCCCCACAAGAAGCAGTCAGGCGGCGTCAAATCGGGCGAACGCGGTGGCCAGTCCAAATCACCACTTTTCGACATCAAACGGCCCGGAAACAATTTCTTCAGAAAATCGATTGTTATGCGACTTGTGTGCGGTGGAGCGCCGTCTTGTTGAAACCAGAACTGCCTCATACGCTTTCGACGAATAATTGGCATCACAAAAAGTGGACCGAGCCACGAATTTGTAACGTTCCATTTCATACCTCCTAGGGCTCCACACTTAGGCGGCCTCTGGGAGGCTGCCGTTAAAAGAGCCAAGAATCTCTTGTGCCGCACGCTCAAGGATGCCCGATTGACCTTCGAGGAGCTCTCAACTGTCGCTGCTGAGACTGAGGCGTTCCTAAACTCTCGCCCGCTCTCTCCACACTCATCGGATCCTAGCGATTTGGCCGTCTTAACGCCTGGTCATTTCTTAATCGGGGACTCCCTTCGAGCACTCCCAGACTGGCCTGTCAAGGATGATCAGCGCCATCAAGCAACACATCTGGAGGCGCTGGTCTACGGAGTATCTTCACGAGCTTCAGGCCAAATCAAACTGGACGACTGGATCTTCGAATATTGCAGTCAACGAAATGGTCTTAATCCACGAAGACCATGTCCCTCCTCATCGATGGCTGTTAGGTCGCATCGAAGCAACTATACCAGGTCAGGACAACTACGTCCGAGTCGCGGATGTCCGGACGTCGAAACAAATTATAAGGCGACCGATTCACAAATTGGCCCGTTTACCAATTAATTTAAAGTAACTAGGTACTTTCAATGGGGCCGGAATGTTGGGTCACTATTGAATCTTCAGAAAAACATGAATGTAATTTTGAAGTATTAATCTGTCTTAAAGTGTATGGATCTAAATTGTTAACCTGAGCTGCCCTCTCAGTGGTAAAGCTTAAGTTCACGCTCTCTCATTCACCAAACTGGCCACGAAGGCTATTATCCAACGTAAGAATAAAGAGTTCAATTTTGGTACTGCGACAAGACGGTTGGATTTCCTTCATTAACTTAACTATCCCCCCACTCCCTACAGTCTCATGTGGGTCAGGAAAACGCTCCTGTTCCATCAAACAAATATGTTACATAGTTCGATTTGTTAATATAAAAACAAGAAATAAATCGTTTCCGCGTTACTTAACAGCTAATGAATTACAGTATGCAGAAACAATAATAATTAAAAAGGAGCAAGAATACCAATTTGGTTCAGAGCTCAACTGTTTGCCTAACAAAAAAGAAATTAAAATGAATTCTAAAATCTTAAGCTTGCATCCATTTCTTGATCAAAATAATATTATCAGAGTAGGCGGCAGATTACATAATTCCAATGCCAGATTTGAAGTGAAGCATCCAATTATTCTCGATAAAAGTCACATTTCTTCGTTAATTATAAAAAATGCTCATAAGGAAACCTTGCATGGTGGAATAAATTTAATGAGAACATACATTCATCGAAAATATTGGATCTTTGGATTAAGGAATTCACTAAAGAAAAAATTAAATAAATGCACGAAATGTGCAAGGTATCGTCATAATACAGCCCAACAAGTAATGGGAAATTTACCCAAATATAGGGTAACAATGGCATACCCATTTTTAAATACAGAAATTGATTATGTAGGACCTTACTATATAAGATGTTCCAAAAATTGAGGTGAGAAAACATACAAAGGATATGTAGCGGTATTTGTATGTATGGCAACAAAGGCGATACACTTGGAAGTGATTTAACTTCGGACGCCTTCTTAGCAGCGCTCAGAAGATTTATCGCAAGAAGAGGAAAATGTGCCAATATCTATTCCGACAATGGAACAAATTTTGTGGGTGCAGCAAGTTAGACGAAGAACTGGCAAAGGCAATACAAGAAAATTCTGTAGTTGCAGCTCGACTCGAGAAAGAAGGGATTGATTGGCATTTCATCCCCCCGGTAGGACCTCACTTTGGAGGTATCTGGGAGGCCGGCGTAAAATCTATGAAATATCATTTAATACGAGTGATTGGAGATAGTATATTGACATACGAAGATATGTCAACCTTCCTATGCCAAATAGAAGAAGTTTTGAACTCACGACCCCTATATCTATTAGAAAATGATATAGAGGATAATGAAGTTCTAACATATGGTCACTTTTTATTAGGACGACCACCATTAGAAATAATCGAACCTATAAATGATAACCAGAAAATAGGTGATTTAGATAGGTGAATATTAATCCAAAAAATGAAAAGAGATTTTTGGAGGAAATGGAAGGAGGACTACTTGCATACCCTGCATTAAAGGCATAAATGGAAAAAAGATATCCCCAATATAGAAACTGGGCAAGTAGTAAGATGAAAATTGCCACCCAGCCAGATGGCCAATGGCAAAGGTAGAGGAAACTTACAAGGGTAAGGACAATCGAGTTAGGGTTGTCAAAGTCCAAACCCCAGAAGCTTCATTCCAAGACCTATTACAAAGATTTGCCCTTTAATTGGTGTACAAGAAGCAGATGACGCAGTAAAAATTCCGATCGCAGATACTAAAAGAAGAGTAGCTCTTAGATTGTCAACTTAGGCAGTATGATGATATTGATCTTGCTTGCTTTGGTTTGCCAGTTATCAAGTGCTACACCGACGACAAATTATTATCGAAACTAGAAGAAACCAATAAATTATTTATGATGCAGCCGAGATCCAGAAGCAAGCGTTCCCCGCTCGAGTTCATGGGTTCATTATATCATATTTTATTTGGCATAATGGATGAGGATGACAGAGAACAATAAGAAGAAAATTTGAAGAATTTATTAGACAACCAAAACAATATAGATAAACTAGTTCAGAAACAACCATTAGTGGTTGATTCAACTACTAATTTATTAAAAAAAAACAACCGAAGACGTTAACGCAAATTTTAGGAGTATGCAAATTAGAACTGAGAACATTTTTTTAATAAAAACACTAGGAAATAATGGCTCGATGTTGCAAGGCACACCTCGTTGAATTCGTTACAAAATTTCCAACAAAGTGGAAATAAAATCTCGATTGAAACATTTTTTCGAAAAGAAATCCTGTCCCCCACTCTTATGACAAGTCCCAAGTCCCTAATATCAGCTCAATTTTCGGTACTTTAATCAAAACCCTTGGATATGGTGGTCGAATGTTCGACTGGCATACCTAGTTAAATTCGTTACAATATATCCAACAAAGTGGCATTTACAGAAAAAAATAACCTTTAAAAAAAATTGTGACGACCCAGCGTCACAAATAATAAAAGAACATTCCAAAAACAACACACAATGATCTTTTATTCTCCCTACGCTACACCACATTCAAAACACGCGCCAAAATCGCGCACTTTCAAAAACGCGCGCCCAAAAACATTAAACTGGTCACACTAATATATCGATAGTCGACTACCATCGCTATATTTCGTGACCCGATAACGAGTTATCGAGATCGGGATTCTCGTCATCGACCACTCTGGGCACACACAACGGGGCCTATATAAGCAGAGGCAAGACCCCAGATGAGTCACTTGCGTTCCGACGATCTTCGAGGAAACATCAGCAACAAGGTAAGTGTTCTGGTGGATAGTCTTGGTAGTAGTAGTCGACCCGCAAGAACGCGGTTTATAAATCGGATCTACGACCTGGACAGGATCACTGACGTCCCGGTGTGGTTTCCTAGAAATCAGCCCAGACCCAGTCGTGATCACTGAGGCGGACCGGTTCATCACTCGGCTCATTCACAGCGCCGACACTCGCAGCAAGCAGTTCATCACTCGGCTCATCCCCAGCGCCGACACTCGCAGCAAGCAATTCATCACTCGGCCCTTTCGCAGCGCCGAAGCCCGCACACCGGATCACGACAGCAAGCAGTCCATCACTCAGCCCTTCCGAAGCGCCGAATCGACAGAGCAAGAAGTCCCGACGCATCTACACACAACTACACGATTATACGAGTACTTTGAAATACACGTCTTTAGTTTTACCCATCTGTTTCATTATTGGGGAAAGGGAGGTAAACCGATCTATAGAGGAATAAATATAAATATCTGTCACGAACCTGACCACGGCGAGCTATACCGCCTCCCAAAACAGGGTCGTTACAGTGGCGCTCGAGCAGATTAAAAACAAACAGATAGAAACCTCAAAATATCAGCAAAGATCGTTTACCCTCTTCCTCAACACAGCACGGATTAAAAATGGAAGACAAACTGACTCGAAGCTGGATCAACAATTGCAACAAGGCCCAACTGGAAATCTATCTATCGACATCAAGCCAGAAACGCGGTGCGAGGACATGCGGAAACAAATGTCGGAGTTAATCAAGAGCGGTGCCTACAGCGAAGAAACCACCAAACGTCTCCAAGACCTAGCACAGAAGCACGCGAGAACCCCATCACCAGCACCCGACGGAATGGAGAAAAACCAGAACTTGCTACAGATACCAGACAAACAAGAGACAAGCAACGGAAAACCATCACCCGAGCCCAGAAAGACCGACAAAGTGGCCACAATGGGAGTAATACGAAGCTGGGGAGAATTTTACGACGGCACGGGCGACCCGACAGAATTCATTTCTAGAATGGAAGAGCTGGCAAAGGCCTATGGGATAGAGCTCGACCACGCAGCAGGAGTTATGGTAATTTTGCACACCCATCCTACCCCAATGCCATCGTGGGAAAACTTTAAAAAGGAATTCCTGGGATACTACAGACCAACGGACCACGAAGAGAGAGCGATGGAAAACATAACACGCAGGCACCAGGGTACAAACGAGCCAGCGCGCGGGAACTACGGAAGATTATGAGATTTACCACACTCATGGAAGGAAAAAAACTAGAGTGGGTCTACCGGAACAGTCGTGTGGAATTTAAAAAGTATGCTAAACGGGGAGAATGCCGAACCCTAGCAGAATACCTGCAGTTAGCAAAGGAATTCGAGGACCTCCAGCCACAGGAACGCACAACACAACAAACACCGGAAAATCACTGGACACAACAGCAGCGACCGGGAAATTTCGGGAGACAACAGCAAACATCCGGAAATTTCGGGAGACAAACAAGAAACCAATGGAGACCCCAGGAACCACCACAAACACTGAACCGAGGAATCACAAGATCATTCAGCATGAATAATAGATGTTCAAGGTGCAAAGAAGAGGGACACATAGGACAGCAGTGCAACAACACACCAATAATATATTGCTGGATATGCGGACATGATGGAATACGCACAATCCATTGCTGTCGACGGAACGAAACGGCGGGAAACGCCAGAGGCCCATGGGATCAGAGCGGGCACCCAGGGCAAACACCACACCCGCAACAGCACCCGCAACAGCAATAAACTTCAACGGCCGACGACTGATTGCACAAGTGAATATAGGGCAACACAAGAGTTCGCGGGGCCATAGACACGGGAGCAACAAGAAGTTTCATCGCCAGGAAACTAGCCAACAACATAGCAAGGCATGGGATAAGGAAGCAAGTAACCGAAGCCATTAGACTAGCAGACGGGACAAACAGAACTTTCACAGAGGCACTGGAAGTACCAATACATCTCGGGGACCAAACAAGCACAATGACGCTGCTAATCCTCGAAGAAGTAATCGGCGACCTTCTACTGGGGATAGACTTCTTGGAACAATGTAACGCGACACTACAATGCGGAGGCATCACAGCAAGACTGCACAGAAAAAAAAGAAACAAAAACAAAAAACAGAAGAGTCACGGCATCGGATCACTAGCGACAGGCGATTTAACAGACGCAGAGATCCAAGAAACCCTCAAAAAGGAATTGGATATGATGAGTCAAGTCAAGGGAGTCAGCCACATTGCCACGCATAAGATCTTTATGAAGCACGATCTCCCAATTAAACAGAGGTAATACCCTCGAAACCCGGCCATGCAAGCAATAATAAACAAACAAGTGGACGACCTCCTAGCTCAGGATCTCATCGAACACTCACATTCCGCTTACAGCTCGCCAGTAGTAATCGTAGAAAAGAAAAACAAAGAATGGAGACTTTGCATAGACTACAGGCAGCTGAACGAGCACGAGACGCATACCCGGTACCCCGAATGGGTCACATACCCAACCAACTACGGGAGGCCAAGTATATAAGTACACTCGACTTAAAAAGTGGCTACTGGCAAATACCAATGGATAAAGGGAGCAAACAGTACAACGCTTTCACCGTGCCAGGTCGTGGACTGTTTCAGTGGAAGGTAATGCCTTTCGGCCTACACACAGCACCAGCCACGTTTCAAAGAGCCCTGGACTCAGTCATAGGACCGGAGATGGAACCCTTTGCATTCGCATACCTTGATGATATAGTGGTCATCGGGCGCACCAAAAGGGAACACCTAGAAAAACTACAGGAAGTAATGAGCAGACTACGCAAGGCAAACTTGAGGATAAACACAGAGCCATGTTGTGAGCGCAAGGGGGATACACACTGACCCGGGAAAAATAGCCGCAATCCTAGACATGCCAAACCCACAAACGACAAAGCAAGTACACAGCTTCCTGGGAGTAGCGTCATGGTACAGAAGGTTCGTCCTGAACTTCACGGAACTGGCACAACCATTGTACAACTTAGTCAAAAAAGACACAAAGTTTAAGTGGAGCGAAGAAACAGAGAAAGCAACGCAAAACCTAAAAAAAGCACTAACGGAAGCACCGGTACTGACTTGCCCGGATTTTGGGAAAACGTTTATACTTCAGACGGATGCCAGCAACTGCGGATTAGGAGCGGTCCTGACCCAAGAGGATGAAAACGGCGAGCACGTAATATCATACGCCAGTCGGAAGCTCACAAAGACAGAGCAAAACTACTCAGCGACCGAAAAAGAATGCCTGGCAATCCACTGGGGCATCCAGAAAATGAGGCTGTACCTGGAAGGTTATCACTTTATAGTCATCACTGATCATCAGGCGCTAAAATGGCTTAACTCGATAGAGAGCCCGTCAGGACGGATTGCCAGATGAGCGTTGGCAATGCAGCCATACTCGTTCAAAATACGCTATCGCAAAGGAAAGCTCAATGTCGTTGCAGACGCACTATCCAGAATGCCAGAAGAAGAAGCTCACGGAGCCGAGCTCGAAGAAAACCTTTGGATTAAACAGAAACTCCTAGACGTGGAAAGAAATCCCGAAACATGGCCAGATTACGCGATAATCAACGGAAAACTATACAGACATCTACCGTCATAGGATGCAGACGAGGACACACAGCCATGGAAACTATGCGTGGCGAAAAGTCAAAGAGCACGAGTACTGCGAGAAAACCACAGCGAAGCAACAGCAGGACACCTAGGGGTCAGAAAAACAAAACACCGGATAATGGCATCTTACTACTGGCAAGGGATGCACAGAGACATACAGCAGCACGTACGAAACTGCGAAACATGTCAACGCTATAAGACATCACAACAACAAGCAGCTGGGAAAATTTTGTCACAGATAGCGAAAACACCCTGTGAAACCTTGTGCATAGACTTTGTGGGGCCATTACCACGGTCTAGCCACGGTAATAACATGTTATTAGTAATGTTCGATAAATTCACGAAGTGGGTGGAGATAGCAGCCGTCCGGAAAGCGACCACGGAAATCGTATTAAAGGTCCTCAGGGAACAAATCATATCACGGTTTGGAACTCCAAAAAACCTAATCTCAGACAATGGAGTACAATTCACAAGCAACAAGTTCAAGGCACAACTACAGAAATGGGGGATTGCTCACCAACTAACAGCCCCATACACCCCTCAGAAAAACCCAGCAGAAAGGGCAAATCGTACGATAAAAACAATGATAGCCCAATTCTCAGGAACAGAGCACACAAGATGGGACGACAAGATCGGAATCAACAGGGTATAGCCCGGCATATCTACTATACGGACGGGAAATTAGACTACCAGGAAGCCTGTTTGCCGAAAACACTAAAGGATCCGGAATCATAGAGGAGACCGTGGAGGCACGATGGGAAAGGATAATGGATACAAAGAAACTGGCACACCTAAACATGGGAAAGGCAGCACAGGATCAAGCTAGATCATACAACCTCCGGAAAAGGGACTGGAGACCCAAAATAGGAGAGCTAGTATGGGAAAGACAAAAACCCTTGTCAAAAGCAGCAACCGGATTCGCGGCCAAGCTAGCCCCAAAATACGAAGGTCCATTCAAAGTAACAGGCTTCATATCAGCTGTAATTGCAACAATAAAACACACGGTGACCGGGAAGACGCACGGAGCCTACATAAACGAACTAAAACCCCATGTAGAAACCCTCGACTAACAAACACGAGCAACCCCAAAAAAAAAAAAAAAAAAAAACAACAAGCTAAAACTATACGCACATTTTTCAGAATGAACAACAAACTGAAAAACTCGCTCTCCAAGTACCGAGAGAACCGCCAAAGGCTCAACCAGCAGCGGCGAAGAGTAATTATACTCGGAGCCGTGGACGTGGCAGCTCCAGCTGGTTGCAGGAAGCCAACCCAGGCCGCTCCGGTATGCAGACAAGCGCCAGCCAGGAAAACAATTCCTACACCGACCATAGCAACAACAAGGCAAACGATGACTACACCAACAACCAGGGAAACGACCACGGCAACAACACGGCAAACGATGGCGACACCAACAACCAGGGAAACGACCACGGCAACAACACGGCAAACGATAACAACACCAACAACCAGGAAAACGACCACGGCAACAAAACGGCAACCGATGACAACAACAACAACCAAGGAAACAACACGGCAAACAACGGACAACGAAGCACGACCCCTCACGCCCAGGACAACAACCGGAACAAAAAGGAACAAGCTGGCTGATTTCCAACGACCACAAACAAAATGGGTAACCCCGCGGCGGCTCTCTTCACTCGACCATCCCGGAACAAAACGGTTCAAACCGTCAGAGGAAAGTGAAGAGGACTGGGAACCAAAACCGCGGGGATACGACAACCACTTGAAAAGGGTGGAAGAAGTGGTCACACACCTAAAGGCAACCTGGCGCAGAGGGAACAGAAGATCTAAACTGGTGGTCTCGGACAACCTCACGACCCGAATCCGGATCGGGAGAAGTGGATACATCCAGAAAAACACCGGGGAGACACCAACGTCCTAAGCGGGGGGGTGTGACGACCCAGCGTCACAAATAATAAAAGAACATTCCAAAAACAACACACAATGATCTTTTATTCTCCCTACGCTACACCACATTCAAAACACGCGCCAAAATCGCGCACTTTCAAAACGCGTGCCCAAAAACAATAAACAATAAACATCGACCACTCTGGGCACACTCAACGGGGCCTATATAAGCATCACTCGGCCCATCCGCAGCGCCGAAACTCGCACACCGGATCACGACAGCAAGCAGTCCATCACTCGGCCCTTCCGAAGCGCCGAATCGACAGAGCAAGCAGTACTGACGCATCTACACACAACTACACGATTATACGAGTACTTTGAAATACACGTCTCTAGTTTTACCCATCTGTGTCATTATTGGGGAAAGGGAGGTAAACCGATCTATAGCGGAATAAATATAAATATCTGTCACGAACCCTGACCACGGCGAGCTATACCGCTTCCCAGACAGGGTCGTTAAATGTTGGACAAAAATTATAGCTTCCACCCTCTGAAAAATTTTTTCAAAAAAAATCATGACCCCCAACTTTGAAACAAGACCAAAATCCGAAAAAAATCAGCTCGATAGTGTTAGGATGTTTGATTGGCTTACCTCGTTATTCGTTACAAAATTTCCAAAAAAGTGGCATTTACAGAAATAAAATATCATTAACAAAATTTTTCGAAAAAAAATCATTACCCAATCCCTTATGACAAAGCCAAAATCTTGATAAAATCCGCTCGATTTTTCGGTTTTTTAATACAAAAACACTGGGAAATAGTGGCCCGATGTTGCAATGGCATACCTCGTTAATTCGTTATAAAATTTCCAACAAAGTGTCATTTTCAAAAATTAAATATCAATTGAAGCATTTTTTCGAAACTCTTATGACAAGGCCCATGTCCGGATAATATCAGCTCGATTTTCGTTATTTTAATCAAAACCCTTGGATATGGTGGTCGAATGGCATACCTTGTTGAATTCGTTACAATATATCCAACAAAGTGGCATTTACAGAAAACAAATTTCATTTAAAAAAATGTTTGGCAAAAAATGATGACTCCCACCCTTTGAAAAATGTTTTCGAAAAAAATTGAATTTCCAACAAAGTGGCATTTATAGAAAAAAATATAATTAACAAAATTTTTCGAAAAAAATCATGACCCCACCCTTATGACAAAGCCAAAACCTGGATAAAATCCGCTCGATTTTTGATTTTTTAATAAAAACCCTTTTTCGATTTTTTAATAAAAACCATTTTTCGATTTTTTAATAAAAACCCTGGGAAATAGTGACCCGATGTTGCAATGGCATACCTCGTTGAATTCGTTACAAAATTTTTAACAAAGTGGCAGAAATAAAATATCAATTGAAACATTTTTTCGAAAAAAAATCTTGTCCCCTACTCTACTATGACAAAGCCCAAGTCCGGATAATATCAGCTCGATTTTCGGTATTTTAATCAAAACCCTTGGATGTGGTGGTCGAATGTTCGAATGGCATACCTAGTTGAATTCGTTACAACATTTCCAACAAAGTGGCATTTACAGAAAAAAACGAGGACGGAAGCTAACTTTGGCAAGCCGAAGTTGTAATACCCTAATAATAATAATACTGAAAAAGTAGCGAAAGGATTTAGGTATATATAAATAAACTAGATTTGCATCGTTTGATGTCGATGTACTGCAAAAATTACATATAAATATAGATATAGTGCCTCGACTATTATATACCCGTTACTCAGCTAAACAACTAAATATAAATATGCCTTTTTGTAATAAATTGAATAGAAATATTAAACATACAAACTTACATATATTGGCTAAACACATACATTCTTAAATAGTATTATGTATATTAAAGTCTAAATGTTTGCACAACACGAGAACCTTTAACGGGCAATTGCAACTGTGTACAATGTAAATACATAAATATGTATATGCTTACATACATACACACATACGCCATTGTTTGCATAGACCTCCAATTTGGCTAACTTGATTTGATCCATCGCAATTTCCTTTAATAGAAATCCTTATCGAGAATTAACTTTGACTCTGTTGAGCACCTTGGCTAGCTGTTCCAAAGTCATCCGTTAGATGGCGTCATGAAAGGCGGAAATGTAGGCGCTAGCCAGGCTTAAGCGTTTAATGGGTTTTTGGGCGTTAGAGTGGGCGTGGCAAAGTTTTATTAGGCCAATCGATAGGTATTGACGAAACAAATACATATCAATTAAAATTTTCATAATGGCATCAAAACTGGGGCCACAGCTTATGGCTTGTGGGCGTCAGAAGGAGCATGGCACCATTTTGAAACAAACTTGCGCTGCGTAGGAACTCCTAAAATCTACATGCAAAATGCCAATCTTCTAGCTTTTATAGTTTCCGAGATCTCAGCGTTCATACGGACGGACAGACAGACGGACAGACAGACGGAGAGACGGACAGACGGGCAGACGGACATGGCTAGATCGACTCGGCTAGTGATCCTGAACAAGAATATATATACCTTATAGGGTCGGAAACGCGTCCTTCTACCTGTTACATACTTTTGCACGAATACAATATACCCTTTTACTCTACGAGTAACGGGTATAAATACGATATGGAAAAATTCATGTCAATTGCTTATATACTGTGCGAAATATCCTAAAAATCATTAAATTTTAACCGATGTCACCCTATTGTTCCTATGGGAGCTATAGGATATAGACATCCGATCGGGGCGATTTTCAAACTTGATCTGCGTATTAGGATGACTGTGAAAGATCGCTAGCTTTTAAACTGAGCTCCCAAACGGTATTGAAACAGACGGACAGACGGACGGACAGACGGACAGACGAATAGAAGGACAGACGGACATGGCTATATCGAATCCTCTATTGATCCTGATCAAGAATATATATACTTTATGGGGTCGGAAACGTCTCCTTCACTGCGTTACAAACTTGTGACCAAAATTATAATACCCTCTGCAGGGGTATATATATATGATGTCTCCTACCATTGTGACAAGGCCAAAATCCAGAGAAAATCAGCTCAGGTCGGATGTTTGAATGGCTTGCCTCGTTATTTGTTACAAAATTTCCAAACAAAGTGATATTCACAGAAATCAAATATCATTAACAAAATTTATCGAAAAAAAATCATGACCCCCACCCTTATAACAAGGCCAAAATCCGGAGAAAATGACCTCGATTTTTCGGTTTCTAATCAAAACCGTGGGAAATAGTGGCCTGATGTTGCAATGGCATAACTCGTTGAATTCGCTACAAAAATTCCAACAAAGTGGCATTTACAGAAATAAAATATCGATTGAAAATTTTTTTCGAAAAGAAATCATGGGTTCCACTCTTATGACATGGCCCAATGGCATCCCTCGTTGAATTAGTTACAAAATTTTCAACAAAGTGTCATTTACAAAAATAAAATCTGAAACATTTTTTCGAAAAAAAACCATGACCCCCACCCTAAGGACAAGGCCCAAAAACGGAGAAAATGAACTCGATTGTTTGGTTTTTTGATCAAAACCCTGGGAAATAGTGGTCGGATGTTGGAAGGGCTTACCTCGTTATTCTTACAAAATTTCCAACAAAGTGTCATTTACAGAGAAAAATATAATTTAAAAAATTTGTTCGAAAAAAATCATGACCCCCATTTTATGTCAAGGCCCATGTCCGGAGAATATCAGCTCGATTTTCGGTATTTTAATCAAAACCCTTGGTTATGGTAGTCGAATGTTCGAATGGAATACCTAGTTGAATTCGTTACAACATTTCCAATAAAGTGGCATTTACTGAAAGAAAATATCATTAAAAACAATTTTTGCAAAAACATGATGACTCCCACCCTTTGAAAAAATTTTCGAACAAAAATTATGACCCCCATCCTTATGAAATTGCCAAAATCCAGAGAAAATCACCTGAATTTTTCCGTTTTTTAATCATAACCCTGAGAAATAAGGCCCGATCTTTTAATGGCATACCTCGTTGAATTCGTTACAACATTTCCAACAAAGTGGCATTTAAAAGAAAAAATATCATATAAAAAAATTCGTCGGATGTTTGAATGGCTTACCTCGTTATTCCTTACAAAATTTCCAACAAAGTGGTATTGACAGAAATAAAATATAATTAACAAAATTTTTCGAAAAAAAATCATGACCTCCACCCTAATAGCAAGGCCCAAATCTGGAGAAAATCACCTCGATTTTTCGGTTTTATAGTCAACAAGTGACCCGATGTTGCAATGGCATACCTCGTTGAATTCGTTACAAAAATTCCAACAAAGTGGCATTTACAGAAAAAAAAATCATTTGAAAAGTTTTTCGAAAAAAAATCAAGACCCCATGGCCAAAATCCGAAAAAAAAATCACCTCGTTTTTCAAGTTTTTTAATCAAAACCCTGGGAAATAGTGGTCGGATGTTCGAATGACATACCTCATTGAATTCGTTACAAAATTTCCAACATAGTGGCATTTATAGAAAAAAATATCATTAACAAATTTTAAAAAAATAAATCATTTACAGAATAAACATATCATTTGAAAAATTGTTGCGAAAATAAATCATGACTCACAGCTTTATGACAAGGCCAAAATCCGATATTTTAATAAAAACCCTGAGAAATAGTGACCCGATGTTGCAATGGCATACCTCGTTGGTTACAAAATTTCCAACGAAGTCGCATTTTCAGAAATAAAATATCAATTGAAACATTTTTTCGATAAGAAATCATGTCTCCCACTCTTATGATAAGTTCCATGTCCAGAAAATATAAGCTCGATTTTCGGTATTTTAATCAAAACCCTTGGATATGGTTGTCGAATGTTCGAATGGACAATTGAATTCTTTACAACATTTCTTACAAAGTGGCATTTACAGAAAAAAAAATCATTTGAAAAGTTTTTCGAAAAAAAATCAAGACCCCATGGCCAAAATCCGAAAAAAATCACCTCGTTTTTTCAGTTTTTAATCATATTTTCGAATGACATACCTCGTTGAATTCGTTACAAAATTTCCAACATAGTGGTATTTATAGAAAAAAATATCATTAACAAAATTAAAAAAAAAACATTTACAGAATAAACATATCATTTGAAAAATTTTTGCGAAAATAAATCATGACTCACAGCTTTATGACTAGGCCAAAATCCGACGAAAATCAACTCGATTTTCGATATTTTAATAAAAACCCTGGGAAATAGTGGCCCGATGTTGCAATGGCATACCTCGTTGGTTACAAAATTTCCAACAAAGTGGCATTTTCAGAAATAAAATATGAATTGAAACATTTTTTCGATAAGAAATCATGTCCCCCACTCGTATGATAAGTTCCAAGTCCGGATAATATCAGTTTGATTTTCGGTATTTTAATCAAAACCCTTGAATATGGTGGTCGAATGTTCGAATGGCATACCTAGTTGAATTCGTTACAAAAATTCCAACAAAGTGGCATTTACAGAAATAAAATATCGATTGAAAATTTTTTCAAAAAGAAATCAATCCGGATAATATGTAACGCCCTAAATCAAGGGCGCACACATCCCACGAGTCGTGACGAGGAGCATTGGAGTCACCATACAAATATCTAGTTTATTATATTACATTGTAATCTTAGTCATAGTCTTATTATTATCTTTAAGATCGAACATGAAGTCCCCGTGTTATTAATTTTAACAATAGGAACTAAGGAAACTAATTAAGCCAGTATTAATCTTGAGCCAAGACTCGCACCCTAGACAAAGCCCCCCTAACGCGTTATCGCACTCGTGAGGCCCGCGGTCGATAGCACAATCGATAGCGGGGAACTGGTTCAGTGAGCGCGACGCTCGGCGGAAGTTCGATCTCTGATTCCTAACCTCGGTCTCTTTCGTTTAGACTTTTCGCCGAGAGTGGACGTGTGCTCGAGCGTCCCTCTGGTACACTACTACGAATACAAACACGTGATCCGCGCAACACCGACCAGTGCACCGAGCTCCGTTCCTGTACATCTCGTCCGGCACACCCGCACGTGATAAACGCGTCGATCCGCGCAGTGGGACTCCTCCCAGTTCCCCACCAAGCAGTGCGATCGCCCTCCCAGTACCTCGTTCTGCCACCAGAGGGCGTCGCAAACCGGATCCGGCAGGGTTTCGCGCCAAGCAGTGTAGTAGGCCCTATCGCCTCTACAGGCCCCCAGGCGGCGCCCTAATGTACTATCGGGTCGTCAACCTCGCGGTACGCTCGGATCCCTTTACGGTTTCCCCGTAAGGAAGAATACGAGACGACTGGAAACTGTGCGGAGACCTTTACGATCGGTAGCCATAATCGAATAGCACCCGTCTCGAGGCGTCTACCACCTCCCATACAAATTCCTACTACAGGTTCCACCCTTCTATATAAATTTCTTGTATAGGTTCCTTGACCCCGACTGAGGATTTTTTCAGAGAACTACCTAACAAGTGGCGTCCGAGCAGGGACCTGATAGGGAGAAAGACCAGGAAAATGATCACCTGTATGGGGAGTGCGTAGCCCCATGACGTGTGACATAACCTACAGATTCTAAAGAAAACACGACCGTGTAAAACAACCTCAATGAAATAGTGAACGCGCCAGGTATAAAGCCCACAAGCTTACTCGCGATCCCGTACAGTCCACGCAATCTAGTGTTTGTGAAAATACAAACATATAGCCCAGGTCCGTTCCACCAAAGACCAATATAAACACCAAGATGCGTAACGCCATACGATTTTTTTGCACACGAATTTTTTGTGCTGGCTTTTCAACTGGCTTTTCGCTCTCTGCCCAAAAGCCAGCGAGAGAGCGCTCAAAAGCTAGCAGCTCTTTGCACGCATACTGCGACAGTCGAAGAATGTATGTGTGCACATGTATTCACAAGCGAAGATTTTCGCTGCAGCGCGCTGTCGAAATATAGTCTTTATTTTAAAATTATAACATTATTAAAAATACTTATTTTGTATTGCCTTTATATTTACTTTATTTACTAATTATTCGAATGTATAATATTTTTTAGTAATGACCAAATATATCTAAGTATAAAAAAATAACATAATTTATTTCATACATGACTTCACATTGGAATAATTGTCATTAGGGTATTCAGCATGCAACGTGTGAACGATTTTTAGGAGCCTCAGAAATTTTGCGATTGAACAGGATGAATATTTTTATATTTATTGTATTTTAAATATATGGATTAAAAAATATTTGATATTTTTATATTATACGTATTATAATAACATTATATAAAATTATTATCATAATATAAATTAAATTTATATAAATATTTGTAAATTAACTATTTTAATTATTTAGAAAAAGAGAAACCCAAAGGGGAAACTAATAAGGTTTAAATAATTTAAGTAGTCAATATATTGAATATACTATTTAATAATTAAAATAGTTTATATATTAATTATACTACCTAATTAAAATAGTTAATATACAAATACGTACTTAAATATTATATATACATTTTATAAAAATTACCCATTTTTAGTATTTCTTATGAATAATAAATTTGGTTAAATGATTTTGCGCCTTTTAATTTGATTTGTAAAACGCGTGCTTTTGGGTGAATTGTAAGCGACACTAATAAATAAATAATATTTTATTGAAAAATTAAAAAAAATGGCACCGAAAAAACATTCTAAAAAATATTACAAAACGCTTTCGACAACTTGAAAAAAGTTATAAATATGTATGTACGTAATATTAAATATAAATAGGATATCCAGTAGCTTAGTTTTATAATTAAGCATTCAATTCGTGTTATTATAAATAGTTTAACTTTTTATAAAATAATAATATTAGCTTTAAATATTTATTAGGTATACAAAAAAAACGATGGATAAATAAAAATGAATATCTCCCTATTAAATTAAATGTTTCGTTTTATATATTTAAATTAATTATAAAAACATAGCTTTTAACACAAAACATATAAAACTGCTTGAGTAAATAAGAATAGATTTAAATGCAGGTTGATAATATTAGATATGATGTTATTCGTATTTACTTAAAATTTTTTAAGTCATTAGATCAAAGTTTAATATATTTGAATAAAAATTAAATTTAATATTTCCAGTTTAAAGTTAATAAAAACAGACATGGATAAAAAAAACGCGAAATATATTTAATTAAATATCCTTTAAATATATTCAATTTAAATATAGTTCGCTTTGTTTTTGTTTAACAATCATAGTATATTCAAATCTATTAAACTTTATTGAAATATTTTTAAATTTAATCAAGCAGTTTTATATTTTTTTGTATTAAAAGTTATGTTTTTAGCTTTAATTTAAATATGTAAAACGAAACTTTGAATTAAATATGCAGATATTAATTTTTAAGGTATATAAAAAAGTTTTACATCAAACTTCATTGCCATATATACATTAATGCAATTTAAATAATCATCCTGTTCAATCATAGAAGTTTTTTTGACCCACAATTAGTTTCTTAGTCCAGAAATGATTTCTGGACGACAATCGTCTTCTCGAACAAATACGCACACATACGCACTTCCTTATTCGTGCAATTCTATTTTTAGATTTTTACGCTCTCAACTTTGTGCGAGCGGAGAGAGCGGAATTTTCGTCGCCACCAAAAAACGAGCTGCATATTGCAAAACCAATGTATGGGCGTTACGCATCTTAGTGATTATATTGGTCTTTGGTTCCACGCTTGTTTAAAAATCCTGGGGTCCCCTCGCGGTGGATTTATTCCCGCTTGAAGGCCGAATTACTAGCCTTTGCTGACGAATTCGGGTTCTCCGCCGAAGGAGTCGTCGACGACTTGCGGCAAAACTTTGTCACCCTAGTTAGGGACTCTGAACAAACCCAAGAGGTGTGGGATCGACTCGCCGACCTAGGAAGGAAATTTACCTCACGTGCCCCTAGCCCCGTACCTTTGGGGGAAGACAAACCTGGCCTTAGCGGCTCCGCCCGAAGGAGTCGTCGACGACTTGCGGCGAAACTTTGTCACCCTAGTTAGGGACTCTGAACAAACCCAAAAGGTGTGGGCTCAACTTGCCGACCTAGGAAGGAAATTTACCTCACGTGCCCCGAGCCCCGTACCTTTGGGGGAAGACAAACCTGGCCTTAGCGGCCCCGCCGCGAACATAAGCGCCGGATCAAGCCCCGGCGTCTCCTCCGTAGGCCGGTCTCTATTACTGGCCCCTCTCCGGTGATAACAAACCGAGAAACTTTTATGGAGCCGAGCCACGACCGGAACCGCCGCGAGGTAGTTTGCGTCCCAGAACGAATTCGTAATTGAGGCCTCCAATTCGATGAGTATTCAGACCCCTTAGCATTCGTCGAGAAGGTCGAAAGCCGGCCCTATCCTAGGGAACGAGGCTGCGAGACTAATCCGCAGGTCCAAGCGTTCCTTGGCAAACAGCTAGCACGATTTGAAGGAATGGCTGGAGTAGCAAACATACCAGAGCACCGGATCACCATGAGGGACGATGTATCGAACCGTCGCGTAGCCCGCACAGTGCCCCTTTGGTTCTGGTCCGGAAGAAAACCGGCCAGTGGCGCATGTGCGTGGACTACCGACAACTAAACGCAAAATCCATCCCGGACGCATATCCGTTGCCGCAGATAAATCACATCTTAGAGCGACTGAGAAACGAAAAATACATTTCGACCCTGGATCTGCGCAACGATTACTGGCTGTTAGAGCGTTCTAATAAAAGACGTCTACATTTGCTGAGTTATAATTTCAAACTGATTTTATTTCATGAAGTTTCTTAACATTGGTGTGATTCGTATTCTATTCTTATCCATGGCCTACGCAGAGACCGCATCTGTTTTGCCCTGGGCGGGAGAGCTATATTTTGACCCCGCACAAGTCCTTTGTGTAGTGTAGGAAACATTTTAAGCGATTATATTTGGAGGCTCAAGTGGCCTGCACTTACAGATTACAAGTGCAAGCAACTGTTCCCTCGCATGGTTTAGGTAACAGATCGTAAATTCTGTCTCTGGATCGATTTACAATGTGACATGCACGAGCTCATAAAATCGTATAATTGGGATTATTATCTTATTTCTAATAACCCACGGAGTGTCTTGTTTACCCCTAAATTCTTAAGTGCGATAAGGGAGATCACAAATACCCTGATAGCACTTATGTGTACTCAAAGACATTTTGTGACCGTTCCGCAGGAGGTCATTTTACATGTTATGTGTGTATATTTGGTTTTATACAAGTGCCTGCTATACTTATATTTACACGTGTTCATGTTTGAACATTCTGCCAAGGACCAGGAAGAACTATGGCTTGCATTCGCCTTGCTACCTTAATTCGTCTTATCATATATAGAACTAAAACTAGCATGATTATTAATCCTATGATTAAGGCAGCGTGGCCTGAAATATGATGAAAATTCAGTCCTTTTATTTCATAATGATTTTCTCTTATTTCTTTGAATTCATTTTTTTATTTATTTATTTCTTCATTATGGTTGATGAATGGTAATGTTAATGGATTCCAAACAATACGGAGTCTTACTTATGTTACTTACATAAGAAGCTGCTATTGGCTCATAATTTTCTGACTTAATACTATAATGGGCTATTAATATTTTGTCATCTGTTCTTATAGTGCAGCCAGATACTAAAGTAAGAATTCCTTGCTCCGGAAGATCTATTAATTCTTGTGGAAAATTATTACATTGTATCCTAGTCTTTGTTGGTTTTGAAACCTTAAATATCCAACTACCTTTCTTTTGCAACTCGACCCAGTAAGAACTTTCTTGAGTCATTTTTTTAAAAACACAATTAAAATGACTATTTGGTTTAAAGGGAGTTATCTCGCACGTATTGTCATTTACGCTACTCCAAGGCCAGTTACCTTCACATATAACATTATTAGTTTTCCATTTTTGACACTTATTTAAGATAGCTTCTGTCATTAAGGGGGGCTTCTCATGTAAAAATTAAAAAAAAATCGATTTTTTTAGATCGATAGAATAACGTCTTGAGAGTATATTCCTGAAGTTTTATGACTCAACTCTCAATATTATGGAAAATATGAGTGATTGAACTAGCGCGCTCGGGCGCGCTTTGTGTGCGATTTGGCGCGAATTACAGTATCTAGGTATTACAGTATCTAGGTATACTGGTCGAGTCCAATGGGTGCTTCCAGTGTCTAAGTTGAGTTGAGTCCAATGGGTGTTTTCAATGTATTTGATATAATTGAGTTTTAATAAATGAGAACCTTCTTCGACTTCGGTCAAAATTATAATGAATCTTTATTGTTCTACAATCTAAACTTGTGGAATACAGTGGAATATATGGGAATGAAATGGTATGATGGGGAATTCGCATATCCAGCAGATTCGAGTGGGGAATGAGAATCTGCATAGTTGGCAAGTTTGCCGTAACTGAACTGTTGGCTTGTTTGTGGTTTCGCATAGCTGTTAAGTATTGGTTCTGCTAACTCCGTTGGTTCCCAAACTCAGCGTTTATACATCCAGTGTTTGGGTTAATGACCATTTGGCTGAGTCGCTGAGGTTTGGGGGGCGGCGGTGTGTCCGCAACAATGTGTGCGGTAACTCCTCCCCTAGAGTGGAGAGAGGGCCATAACGAAGGAATGGTCGGCTCCACCAATGTAGTGACGGTCGGTAGGTGTGGGAGGAAGATGGTCTGTGGTTTATGCCATAATCGGAGGACGACGATCAGGATAAGGGTCAATGATATTGCTGAGTATATGGCCGTAAATTTGTAGTGTGTTATGTTATCCATATTGATGATTTTTCCAGCTGTCGAAAGGGCTTCTAAGAGTAATTTTTCCAGTGATAATGTTTTGATCGTTTGATTTTTGGTTATTTTGACGACTGGTGGAAGTTCGAAAGTGAAGTGATCATGTTCCACTAGCTCTCTGTCGCTGTATTCTATTCCGTTTATCCATATGGTACAATTCCTATAACGCAGAAAGAAAGAGCTATTTAAAAGTATTTCGTCGTTGCAGGTTGCTTTAAGGGTGGTGTTCCTTCCGTTGAAAATGAAAATTTACTGGTAGGGGTATGATGTGGGTGAACTTATAAATTTTTGTATCGAAAATTGGTATCTTAACGTTAAACAATAGTTTGTTATTAAAAGTAAAACAAGATGGTGTAAGTATATTATAGATGTGTTCATCTAATTGTAAGGTAATATTTTGTGTGGGTAACATATTTCTTATAGTATTTATTTCTTGTTTGTTAAGCAACAATTTTGGGATTAAGCTCAATTTCCTGGCCAGAAGGCTCTCAGCTATATTATTAATGTGTTCCTTCAAAGTGTCAATATGGAAATTTATTCGATTAATATATTGGAGTGTAAAAATGTTCTCTCTATCTTCCCTAAGGTCTTTGAAGATAGTGTTTTGTGCTGTGTCTAGAAAATTTTGTATTTTGATTTGTTCGCTATTTATATGGTTCGTAATATTATTAAGTCTAATAATAACCTGCTTATCGAAGTTTTCCTGTTTTTCCTGTGCATTTTGTAATGCGGTAACTTTTAGGGTATTGATTTCTGCAAGTATGTTTTGTCCGTCGTTGTTGTCTAAATTACCCAAAATTGACTTGAGAATGGTTCCTAGGCCGTTAATTAAACCCCTTTTTGTTCTAGCGTGTGGGAGTAGGGTGTCTATTCTGGCTTCTAGTTGTTGTAGTTTTCTCTTTATAATTCCTATCGATATGTCAAATGTTTCATCTAGTCTGAGGGCTCTTAATGTGTTTTTTATTCTGGAAAGGCATACTTTAAACTCTTGGACATCTTCGACATGGGTTAGAATTGTATAGCTCTGCGTTATATGAGCGTCTCCCAGATGAATGAAGGCGAGGTTAGGATCCATTGAGTCTTTCTAAAGAGAAGGACTGCGTGGCGGAATGAGTAGTTCTGGAATGAAGTAGTTCATTGGGTGTTATTATTTCTCCTGATTATCTTTCTTATTTTCTGTTTGTGTAGTTTTTGTTGTCTGGTTGTTAGTAATGTAACTCCTTTATCGGTCCTGACTTTGTGTAAGGAAAATCTAGGTGTTAGTTTATTTCTCCTATTTTCTTTCCTAAAGATAACATCGTCGGGTTTGACTTGAATTGGTGGTTCCCTATCTTCGTTAATTTGGTTAACCTCTTTCCTGTTTGGTTATCTAGTTGTTCTTGAATTTTGGGGTATATTTCTTTCCTAAATTCGTTCAGTTTTGTCAAATAGTCATGGTGGTAGTCGAATTTCACTGTTTTTTCAAACATGTGGGTTCTACCATGAAAAAGTTCGAACGGTGTATGAGCAGTGCTAGAGTGTATTGCATTGTTATATGTTGTCAATACCTCTGCGAATATATCCGCGTGATCAGATTGGAGTTGGAGTTCTTTCCTGCGATTAGCAATTATTCTATAGAGTTCCGTGAATGTCGAGTGGAGACTTTCAACAGGTGCGTTTCCCGTTAATTGTTGGAATGAGGTAATGTGAATTTCTATATTATACTGGTTCATAAAATAAGTGAACAGGTTTCCTGAAAATTC
This sequence comes from Drosophila carrolli, assembly GCA_018152295.1. Classification (NCBI taxonomy): domain Eukaryota; kingdom Metazoa; phylum Arthropoda; class Insecta; order Diptera; family Drosophilidae; genus Drosophila; species Drosophila carrolli. The sequence continues at coordinate 278,181 of JAECXJ010000009.1, read as the reverse complement.
TGCACCCTGGTCAAAGACAATTTTTTTTGGTAAGCCGAAGGTACTGAAAAATTTTGACAGTGCTGCTATTACTTTAATTGAGTTTCTATTAGTTAATGGGTATGCTTGTGCAAATTTAGAGAATTTATCAATAATGTCAATATGAATGACATCTAAAGGTCCTGTTGGTGCCGGTGGGGTTTGGAAGAAAGGTCTGTGAGGTTGTCTATCATACTTGAGTGTTAGGCAAATGTCGCAGTCTTTAATTATTTGTGTAATAATTTTCTTCATACGTGGGAAATAAATGTCTCTTTTAAGATGGTTAAGGGTTTCGTCGATACCTCTGTGGTTACTATTAAGATGGTATGACTGAACTCTTTGTTTTTGTTCTTGCAGATCGGGAAGGTCGGTTAGAAATGATGAGCAACGACAAATATTATACAGGTTATTTCCTGTAAAATAGTTGTTGTATGCTTCTTCGATTATATAAAAAACGTTGTCTGGTGCTAATATGGCAACGTTTTGTTTGGCTTTAGAATAGTCTGTAGTATTTTTGTAATTGCGTCAAATGTGTACTCTGGTTCCGAAATTATTCTTCTTATCTTATGAGGAAATGGAGTAATTAATTGTACTGGAATTGATGGACCAATTTGAAAGATTGTTTGGATGTTAAAATAGTTTAGTGGTTTCTGAACAACTGTTATTCTAGCTCGGTCTTCATTTACATTTAGGTTGGGTTCTATTCTGCTGAGTCCATCAGCGACGACATTCTGAGATCCCTTTTTATAGGTCACTTCGTAGTCATAAGCGGCTTCAGTGGTTTTCCACCGAAGTAATTTTGGGTTTTGGCCCTTTTCCAGCCAGACTAACGGCTTGTGGTCGGTCACTATTTTGAATCGGCGCCCGAAAAGGTAGGGTCTAAAGTGTCCTACAACCAAACGATCGAAGCATCTCTTTTTCTATTGTTGAATATCTAACTTCGGTGTCAGATAATGTTCTACTGGCAAATGAAATAGGCCTATCGTTGGTGTTTTTCCTTGATATAATACCGAGCCTATGGCGTAGTTACTCGCGTCTGTGGTTAAAGTGAACGGTTTCGAGAAATCGGGGTAAGCTAGAATCGGGTCGTTACACAAGAGATTTTTAGAATAGGCTACCGCTTCTTTAAATTCTTCGTCTTTTACTCTTGATTTTTTTCCTTTCAGCTGTCTAGTTATAGGTTTGGTTATTACAGCGAAGTCTTTTATGAACTTCCTGTAATAACCCAATAAGCCCAAGAAAGTCTTAATTTCTCTAACAGTTTTCAGGCAAGGGAAATTCTTAATTGGCTGAATTTTGTCGGGATTAGGTTTCACTCCTTCTTGTGTGATAATGTGTCCCAGAAAGTCAATTTCTTTTCTTAGGAAATTGCACTTTGCGGGTTGTATTTTCAAGTTAGCTGTTTGTAATTTAGTAAATACTGATTTAATGTATGTTATGTGGTTTTGTAGTGAAGGGGAAAAAATAATAATATCGTCGAGATATACAAGGCAAACCTTCCCTATCAGATCTCCCAGGACGTTGTCCATAACGCGCTGGAATGTCGCCGGTGCGTTCTTAAGACCAAAAGGCATCCTTGTAAACTCATAATGTCCGTTTTCAACAGTGAACGCCGTTTTGTTTGCGTCGCGTGGATTCATCTCAATCTGATGAAAACCACTAGCCAGATCGGTTTTATTAGGCACGATCATACTGGTGCGCTCCAAGGGGAATGGCTATTTCGGATAATATTTTGTTGAAGCATTTTTGAAATTTGCTTCCGAACTTCTTCTTTGTGTGTGAAAGGGTATCTGTAGGATTTTGTGTGTACGGGGACGTCGTCCACTGTGGGAATTGAGTGTTTAACAACATTCGAAAAAGTCAGTTGGTTATTTTCATTATAAAAAAGTTTTTTGAATTGTTTGCAAAGTTTAAGTAAATTTTGTGTTTCTTCGTTGTTTAAGTGTCCCGTTTGGATTTCTAATTTTGTCTGTATGTCTGCGGGCTGTGCGGTTTCCCCCGCGAACATACAGTTCAAGTACTCGTAATCTCCTATAGGAGTAATTTCAGCTTGCAGTGGTTCCTCTAGGAACAGTTTTTGGTCATAGTCCGATGTGTTGCAAACCTCAAAATTTGCGAAGCCATTCAGTGCAGTGTATAGTCCCCCTGTGATTGATAAGTCATTGTTTAGGGTTGTGGCTTCGAATAAGAAATCCCCTTCCATTATGTTTACAGGGAGTGACCATCTGATCTTCGTGTTCAGTAGTACGGTATGTGTTGTGTCTACCGGGTTTGTGCTTGTCAATATTGGTAAAGAGGCCTTTTTCATTTCTAGAACAGAGTCCGCTATGTTTATTTTTGCATCTAAGCTACTTAAAAAGTCCATGCCCAAGAGACCATTAAAATGTGGGTGGAAGTCAAATAAAAAGAATTTCGGTTCTTTTGTTGAATCGAATTGTTTGAAGATGACTGAGTCTGTATATTCTTGAATTTGGAATTTGTTGAGAACGATATGAATGCTAATAGGGGTGTTTAGTTTTTTATTGTGGTCTTTTGAAACTAAAGTTGGTCTTAGAAAAGAGTAAGTCGACCCGGTATCTATAAGAAATTTGTGTGGGTTAGTTGTAAGAAATTTTGAAGACAAAAGGACATAATGTAAGACTTTCCGTGTGACTTTGAAGTGAAGCCGACTGGTTGTCCCAGGCTTCTTGTAAAAAATTTGCACCATCGTTGATGTTGCAGGAAGCAGTAGGGGTATTGTCGTTTGATATTGAATTACCCCGGAATGGGTTTTGGTTTCTAGATGAATGGTTCTCGTATCGATTTTGGGATGGTTGTCTTGTCTCATTTCTTTTAGTGTTGTTGTTACCAGATTGTTTCTGGTTCTATTCGTGACGTTGGTATGGGCGGTTTCGTTCGCCCGAATTTCCGCGGTGGCGATAACTTTGTTGGTCATTATAGTTTTCGCGGCGATTATTATTTTGTCGTTCACCAGAATTCTCGCGGTAAAGATTATTCTGCTGACCTTTGGAGTTTTGGTAATAAAAATTCTGTTCTATTTGTGCCAGTTCGTAGGCTTTTCCCAAAGAGTCTGGGTTCCGGAATCTAATTATTGTTTTTAGTGGACCGTTTAGTCCGACTATAAATGCATTAAGGCAGATGTCGGAATAATGGGCATGTTTTTCCGTGGTGTTCTGACCACCACGGCCCGAGTCATTGGTTAATGATACCAGTTGGCCTCTCAATTTTGCTATTGCGAAGAATGACTTATGAATGGAGAGTCCGCTTGGTAGTGTTTGGATTTCGCGGATTAATATAGCTTCCGTCTTCTTGCTAGTGTAAAGTCGTTAGTCGAACGAATGAGTATTAGTAATTCCTCAACGGTAGTAATAAAAGTTTCTAGGTTGTCAGAGGGACCCTCGTAAGTTGGCAAATGTTGTACAAAGCTAGTATATCTTTCGGACTTAAATTTGTGTTGACGATAGTCAATGAGTTGCTAACTGTGGGGCTGATGGAACCCGATGCATTACCAGAGTCTGAATGATTCATGATGGAGTTAGGAGATTGATTTATTTGGACGTGCAACTCTTCTTCTTCAAGTACACTTAGGTCTGGCAAACTGTTCTTACTTCTTAAACCTATTCTTCTACTAGCTGCGCTAACTTTTTTTAACATTTAATTACCTTCCCTATAGAGGTTATCTTAATTTGTAATTGTAATGTAATATGTTTATATATTATTAATAATATGTTTAGTATTTGTGTAGATGTTACTTGTTGTAATAATTGTTGCGTGTTTTCTCGTTGGTATCCACTCCCTGTGTCGTTTTTCTTAGTGTTGACTGTAATGTATATATATATAGAGTTAGTGATTTGTTTAAAATTTGATGATATAATTTAATATAGGCAAACGAACATATGGCGACTATAAAGAAAAAAGAGGTGAATATTTTCGAACGAGGTAATAATGACGTAATTGTTTAGAACCAATTTCCCGTTTAGTGTACAGTTGGAGATACTTATTTGTTCGCAAAGCCACAGCAAGCGAAGGCTGCTGATGCAACAGTTTCAGCTCAAGTGGAGGGAGAGAACAGGAGAATATAAAAAAAATTGTATTTCAGCTACGTGATCCCGGTGCCTTATCAGCGTTTGATGTGCACATATTCGGTCACGAAAAAAAATTTTTTTTTTTACTATTGCAAATAAATTCAGTTAATGTGTTAAAAAAAATTCTTGTATTTTTAACCCAGTGCTTTATCAGCGTTTGATATGCACATATTCGGACACAAATATTTATCGGCGTTTGATATGCACATATTCGGTCACAAATTTTAACAATTGTAAATATATTTTTTTTTTAGTTTATGTATTAAAAAATTCTTGTATTTTTTATTGATTACGTGATCCCGGTGCTTTATCGGCGTTTGATATGCACATATTCGGTCACAAATCTGTATAATTGAAAGTTTTTCTTTGCATTTGGTTGTATGTGATTTTACGAATTTTTCATTTTTCAAGAATGCGATCCCGGTGCCTTATCAGCGTTTGATGTGCACATATTCGGTCGCAACTTTTGTGAACACTAACACTTGCCTGAATTTGGTTCGCCACTTTTCACTTCTTCTTTATTTTTATATTTTTGGCTAATTTATTAGTTTCATTCTTTCTTTCTTTTTTCTCTTAATTTCGCCACCATTTGTTCACTTACCTATCTTACATGTATAGTATGATCAGGAGCTGGAGCATTTTGCGATCTCCTGGTCCGAATCCGGCTGCGCCAATTACAGTATCTAGGTATACTGGGGGTCGAGTCCAATAGGTGCTTCCAGTGTCTAAGTATGCTGTGAGTTGAGTCCAATTGGTGTTTTCAATGTATTTGATATAATTGAGTTTTAATAAATGAGAACCTTCTTCGACTTCGGTCAAAATTATAATGAATCTTTATTGTTCTACAATCTACAGTGTAACTTGTGGAATACAGTGGAATATATGGGAATGAAATGGTATGATGGGGAATTCGCATATCCAGCAGATTCGAGTGGGGAATGAGAATCTGCATAGTTGGCAAGTTTGCCGTAACTGAACTCTTTTCTTGTTTGTGGTTTCGCATAGCTGTTAAGTATTGGTTCTGCTAACTTCCGTTGGTTCCCAAACTCAGCGTTTATACATCCAGTGTTTGGGTTAATGACCATTTGGCTGAGTCGATGAGGATTGGGGGCCGGCGGTGTGTCCGCAACAATGTGTGCGGTAACTCGCGCGGTGCACAGCAGGTGTGTTTCTTTAAGGGGGTCTTCTAGTCTAGAAATTTATGAAAATCGAAAAACATTTTTTTTCATAATTCGATAGTTTGGATATTCCAAAATATCTCCCTAAAAAGGATTTTTCAAAACTCAAATTATTTTCAAAGTTATAGCCGTTTTAGTGACGTGGCAACTAGACCGCTTGAGCGAACGACTGAAACTTTAAACACGTTTTTCTCGAAACTACTTTTTTTGATGCGGTCGCCACTCTAACTCAAGTTCTAATCAGTCGATTTACTTGAAATTTGGCATGAATATTCTTTAAATATAATGCTATCGCATGAACCAACAAAAAATACAAATTTTAAATTTATAATATTTTTAAAAATTCGACAAAGTGGAACAATTAGTGAAAAAAATCGTTTTTTCTTTGAGTAGCCGCCATTTCATGAAAAAAATGCCATAGCGACATTTGTACTCATTAAGAATCTATCATTGTTTTATTTTTCAGATAACTACAAGCATAGATATCATGGCGACGCGGACACGGCCTCTTTTTTTCCCCTCTTCTTCAAGAAGAAATAACTCAATGAAAACTAATTTTTTTTTTGAAATTTATTTTATGCACTCCTTTAAGTTTAATAAACAAATGATAAAAAAACGGATAGTAAAAATATATATTGCTTTTTTTTTATTAATTGTTTAAAAAAGGTCGAAATTCGAGCCTCTAGACTAGAAGACCCCCTTAAATCGTTTTTTCTCAAAACTATGATTTTAAAAACGCGGTACACGATTACGAAAAAACTACTGAACCGATTTTTGATTTCTAAAAAGTGTTTTGCAGATTATACATTGAACGACTGCATTAATATCCGAAATTGTGAAAAATTTCTTTTATACACTTTTCAGCCCAATTCAGCAACAAAAAAAGACGAAAAAATGACACTTTTTTTCAAGACGTGATTTCAATATTTTTAAATCGAATTATTACTGGTATTGGAATTACCCTAAACAATTGGGAAGGGTGTCGACCAAATAAAGGAATTTTTACATTCAAAATTAGTTTATTATCTACAAAAATTCCCTTAGCCGTTAATAAAGTATAAATTTCCTTTATTTCCGTTCCAGTTCTTTTACCTGGTAGTACTAGAGTTTCTATTAATGCATCCTTTATCCGAGCTATTTCGGATTTCGGTTGCATAGGCTTCAATATATTTGGATTTAATCTACCATGGTTTATATCTATAAGTAGGTTAATAACTCCTGCTTGAATCTTTTCGCATTCCTTAATTAAAGAACCTAAATGTTTAGTTACCATAAAGAAATTAATTGACTCTTTATAAACATTATAACTTTCTTTTAAAACCTTTGGTATATTTTCTATTCTCGTATTCATGCTTCTAAAATTTGAGTTGACTTCATCCATTGTTCTTTTAAGGATATTTAATGTCGACTCTACAACAGAAGTTTGTCTTTACTGAATCTGACGTATTTTCTTGATTCTCTAAGAGATTCAAGATTCTCTTTTCATGTTGCTCTCTAGGTTTTCCCTATCTTCAGCGTCCATTACACCAAACAATATGTGATAGAGAGAGCCCATAAACTCAAATGGAGCTCGCTCTTTCTATCTTGGGTCATAAAAAGTTTATTATTTTCTTCCAAATCTGTAATCTGTCGTTGAGTGTTATCAAGGACAGTATTACATTGATCTCCAAATCCATGAAGTTTATCACATACCATTCTCATTTTTGCATTTAAAATCTTTCCCCTTTTTATCATATTAAAATACGGCTCCATGTAATAATACACAATTAGATCCCAAGATGATGCTATGACTTCGACGTTTCCCACCCATCTAAATAGATTGATGTAGTGTTTTTGAATTTTTCAATTGACCACTTTTGTTGCCCTTGTGCAGGTAAACTTGCATTAGACACTTGGCAAACTAACATTAGGAGTAACATTATTGTCATTACTCCAAGTTTATGGATTCTAGGGCTATTTCGAGTCCCCCTTGTCTGTTTCAAAAGACTAGGTGATTCACTTTCTTCGGCCTCTATTCCAGTTAAAGGGCAAACTTTCGTAATCGGTCTTAAAATTGAACCATCTTGAAGTTTTATTTTCACTACTCTGACTCGGTCGTCTTTTCCTTTATGTATCTCTTCTACTTTTCCCCAGGGGCATCTAGCGGGGTGACAATTTTCATCTTTTTTTTTTTCATTTATTTTTTTCCATTTATTTCTCTGTTGAAGAGTGTTTAAATAGTCATTCTTCCATTTATTCCAAAATTACCGTTTCATTTTTTGAATCAACTTCCATCTATCCAAATTTCCAAGTTTTTCCTCGGAAATCGCTTCAATAGGTCCTATAGGGGGCCTTCCTATCAGAAAATGACCTGGTGTTAAGACTTCTAAATCGTCAATGTCAGTATTGGCTGTATACAAAGGTCTAGAATTTAATACAGCTTCAATTTGGCATAAGAGAGTTGCCATCTCTTCGTAAGTTAGATTATTATCCCCTATTATTCTTTTAAGGTGATATTTTACCGATTTTACTCCGGCCTCCCATATACCTCCAAAATGAGGTCCTGCCGGGGGTATAAAATGCCATTAAATTTCTTCATTTTCTAAAACGGGAATAATTTTAGTATTTTCATTGAGTACTTTCTGTAAATCTTCATTCAATTTCCTGAACGCACCCACAAAATTTGTTCCATTATCAGAAAATTTTTTTGCACATTTTCCTCTTCTGGAAAAGAATCTCCTCAGCGCAGCTAAAAAGGCATCTGAAGTCAAATCGCTAACAACTTCTAAATGGATAGCCTTCGTTGCCATGCAAACAAACACAGCAATTTAACCTTTATAGGATTTTTGACCTCGATTCTTTGATCATCTTATCTGATATGGGTCAGCATAGTCTACCCCAGTATTTAAAAATGGGTGGGCCATAGTAACTCTATGCTTTGGTAAATTTCCCATAATTTTCTCTGTTGTCTATATCTTGCACATTTGACACACTGCCTCAAGTATTGCTTCAAGCTGTTCCTTTATCCGAATATCCAAAATTTTTTTGAATATAATTTCGCATCAAATTAATTCCGCCGTGTAATGATTCTCTATGTGAATTTTTGATAGTTAGTGAATTAGTAACACTTATCTAGAATTATCGGATGTTTTGTATAAAATTCGGGGCTGGAGTTCTGTAATCTACCTCCTACTCTTAATAGTCCGTCTTTATCCAAAAATGGATTCAATCCTAAAATTTTGCTTTTAATTTGAATATCTTTTTTAAGCTTTAGCAAATTATCCCTGAACTAAATTGAATTTCTTGTTGTTTTTAATTATTAATACGCTTGCTAACTTTATTTCATTTACTGTTAGATAGCGGGAAATGATTTATTTTTAATTTCATTTCAATAAATCTTATGGTATATGCAATAACTCTTTCCAGTTTACGCATACAGGAGTACTTTTTTTAGTGATAGTATAAAGTGGCTTGGTTTCTTTATTAAGGTAGTGCTGCCAATAATACTATCTGCTTTATCTTCCATTGGCCAGTATTTTTCCGATATGGCTAACCATTGAGGTCCGTTCCACCAAATTTCACATTCTAATAATTTTTTCGGTGTTATTCCCCTTGATGCTACGTCTGCTGGGTTGTCTTCTGATCGAACATGTCTCCACTCGATCTCCTTGATTTTCCTTATTTCGTCGGTTCGCCGTCGAATAACCAACCATATGCCTTCGTTTGACTTCCAATTGCTGTCCTAACTCTATCTATTAATTTCGACAGGAGATGTGCAGCACAAAGTTCTAGTTTAGGAATAGTTTTTCGATTTTTCTTCGGATTAACTTTGCTTTTGGTAGCTATAATCATCGAAGAGGTTCCCACCTTAGCATATACAACAGCTGCGTATGCTTTATCGTACGCATCAGAAAATCCATGAATTTGAACTGGCATTTTATCTTGGGATTTCATCCACCTTGGAATTCTTATACCTTTAAGAAATGTTAAATTTTCTATAAAGCTTTTCCATTTACTGGCATCTGAATCTGACAAATTCTGATCCCATTTTTGCTCTGTTAACCAAAGCTGTTGCATAAATAATTTTCCTATTATTGTCACTGGAGATCACCAGCCTAAAGGGTCATAAATTTTTGCAAGTGTTGATAACACTACTCGCTTATTAATTTTAGTACAGGGTTCACTGTTAAAATTGAATTTAAATTTATCTTAAACAGGTTCCCATTGAAGATCCACTGTTTTTATAGATTCATTTTCTTGAATCTGTAATATTTTATTTTTTTCTTTGCTTTCCAGTGTCTCAACTATTTCTGGAATTAGCTGTCATAACCTGTCATAAGGTCATCCATATAAAAATCATTTTTAATTATATCTTTTATTGACGATTTTTCGGATTTATTTGAAATTTCAGCAAGCACTCTTGAAGCTAAATAGGGTGCTGATGCTGTACTGTAATTTTTTTTATGTTTGGAGAGTCTCTCCAAATAATGTGCAAATAATCTTGATCTTCTTTATCCATGTTTTTTTGCCGGTACATTTTTTCAATGTCCGCTAAAAATACAAATGGCCATTTACGCAATTTGACTATGATATCAAAGATATCTTTTTGGACCCTTGGTCTAACCCACAATGTTTTATAGTTTTATTAACACACAACAAGCACTTGCCGTCCGGGTTAAAAAAATTTGCATTTAATATTACTGGCAACACTTTCTCATTTATATTTTCTTTTCGGCCATGTCTGTCGCGCAGAGTCAAATTGTTTTGTGCATATGTGAAAATTGCAATGCAACTTCACAAAACAAATGGCTAAGTTCCACTGACTTTTAATCCTGCGTTCCGACTATTACAATTTCGAAACGAAACGTTCGTGTACAACAGATTTGTATGTAAGTATCTTAATAATACCAAAGGTATATAAAAATCTGTAGCTAGGTAAGGTGAAAGGTACCCACTTATTTGAATACCTAGGTAAGGTAAAAGGTACCACTAAAGTGTACCTAATTTCGTACCTAGGTAAAAGAATCTAAGTATGTCCCAACACTGGTCCCAAGTCAATATATTTATGCATGAATTTTATGTAATTTTCTTTAAGTTTTATATTTATACCCTTGCAGAGGGTATTATAATTTTGGTCAAAAGTGTGCAACGCAGTGAAGGAGACATCTCCGACCCTATAAAGTATATATATTCTTGATCAGGATAACCTCCTGAGTTGATATAGCCATGTCCGTCTGTCCGTCTGTCTGTCTGTCCGTCTGTCTGTCCGTCTGTCTGTTTCTACGCGAACTAGTCTCTCAGTTTAAAAGATATCGAATTGAAACTTTGCACACACCCTTCTTTCCTTTGCACGCAGTATATATGTCGGAACGGACTATATCCTATAGCTGCCATATAACTGATTGATCGGAAATGCCATAACTTTGGTGTTTGTAAAGTTAGAAAGTTGGGATTCCCTATGGGTTTTATTTTTGGCCAATTAATCCGACCTACCAAATTTCATATGGATCGGCCGACTATATCCTGTAGCTGCCATATAAATGTACGATTGGAAATGCCATAACTTTGGTGTTTTTAAAGTTAGGAATTGGGATTTTTTATGAATATTAAGAATGCATCATATGTATAATTTTGGAGAATATAATTTACAGAGTATTCTGCAAGGGTATATCAACTTCGGCTCCGCCCGAAGTTAGCTTTCCTTTCTTGTTATCTATTTTAGTGGTCTCTAAGAAATGTCTTTCGCAAATTTCTTCCTCAATGTCATTATCATCATTTTCCATTTCCCAAAACCTCTCTAAACTCCTACTTCCATAGTAGTATCCACAATTATTTTTGTACCTTTAGATTTTGTACAATCAGATATAATCCATCCGAATTCAGTGTTCTGTCCTAGTAGTCCGTCTATTTTAACTACTCGATCTTTTACGATATAGGGATATAAATCAACTACTATTATAATATCTACCGTACTTGGTTTATTAAAGTGAGGGTCCGTCAACGTATATTTCGTCCACTTTGACTTGTCAACATCTAATGTTTTGATCGGTGAAGCCTTCATTAGTTTTGGAAGAATGATAGCTTCAATATTCAGGGGATTTTTTGTATCGTCGCGTGTCTGAAGAGGACACTCCACTAACCTCGGTGATAGTTTGTTTACGAGATAAATTTAATATTTGCGCAGCTTCTTCTGAAATAATGGTGCACTGCGATCCACTATCAATTAATGCCCTTAGGTTTTCATAGCCACCTTTATTTGATTTTACCTTAATCAATGCGGTAGCTAGAAATGCTTGTTCCTTAGTAACAAAGGTGCTTACTTTTCTCTTTTTTCAGTCGAAACATGGAGCATGGTGTGATGCGGTTTTTTGCAAATTGAGCATAAATATTCCGAGTTACACTTCTTGAAAACAAATGCTTAAAGCATTTGTTGCACAAGCGCTGTTTTCTGATAAACTCCCCTCTTTTTATCGGACTCATTCCCCTAAACTTATAACAATTCGTTACAAAGTGTCCAACCATTTTACAAAGTAGACAACATTCCTTAACAGTGGTATTTACCACTCTTTTAAAAACTTTCTTTTCCTCATTTATTGTTGAGCTAAGAGAACTCACACGTTGCTCTAAAAATTCCATTACATCGCTTAGTAATTGAATTTCCTTAGTTTTTATACCGTTGCAGAGGGTATTATAATTTTGGTCAAAAGTGTGCAACGCAGTGAAGGAGACATCTCCGACCCTATAAAGTATATATATTCTTGATTAGGATCACCTCCTGAGTTGATATAGCCATGTCCGTCTGTCTGTTTCTACGCAAACTAGTCTCTCAGTTTTAAAGCTATTGAATTAAAACTTTGCAAACACCCTTCTTTCCTTTGCACGCAGTATATATGTCGGAACGGCCTGGATCGGCCGACTATATCCTATAGCTGCCATATAACTGATTGATCGGAAATGCCATAACTTTGGTGTTTGTAAAGTGACAATTTTCATCTTTTAATAACACGATTTGACCTTTGTTAATATTTTGAAATCCTATTTTCCATTTATTTCTCTGTTGAAGAGTGTTTAAATAGTCATTCTTCCATTTATTCCAAAATTCCCGTTTCATTTTTTGAATCAACTTCCATCTATCCAAATTTCCAAGTTTTTCCTCGGAAATCGCTTCAATAGGTCCTATAGTGGGCCTTCCTATCAAGAAATTACCTGGTGTTAAGACTTCTAAATCGTCAATGTCAGTATTGGCTGTATACAAAGGTCTAGAATTTAATACAGCTTCAATTTGGTATAAGAGAGTTGCCATCTCTTCATAAGTTAGATTATTATCCCCTATTATTCTTTTAAGGTGATATTTTACCGATTTTACTTCGGCCTCCCATATACCTCCAAAATGAGGTCCTGCCGGGGGTATAAAATGCCATTCAATTTGTTCATGTTCTAAAACGGGAATAATTTTAGTATTTTCATTGAGTACATTCTTTAAATCTTCATTCAATTTCCTGAACGCACCCACAAAATTTGTTCCATTATCAGAAAATTTTTTTTGCACATTTTCCTCTTCTGGAACAGAATCTCTTCAGCGCAGCTAAAAAGGCTTCTGAAGTCAAATCGCTAACAACTTCTAAATGGATAGCCTCGTTGCCATGCAAACAAACCTTTATAGGATTTTTGACCTCGATTCTTTGAGCATCTTATCTGATATGGGCCAGCATAGTCTACCCCAGTATTTAAAAACGGGTGGCCCATAATTTTCTCTGTTGTCTATATCTTGCACATTTGACACACTTCAAGCTGTTTCTTAATCCGAATATCCAAAATTTGTTTTGAATATAATTTCGCATCAAATTAATTCCGCCGTGTAATGTTTCTCTATGTGAATTTTTGAAAATTAGTGAATTAGTAGCACTTATCTAAAATTATCTGATGTTTTGTATAAAATTCGGGGCTGGAGTTCTGTAATCTACCTCCTACTCTTAATAGTCCGTCTTTATCCAAAAATGGATTCAATCCTAAAATTATGCTTTTAATTTGAATATCTTTTTTAAGCTTTAAGCAAATTATCTCCGAACTAAACTGAATTTCTTGTTGTTTTTTAATTATTAATACGCTTGCTAACTTTATTTCATTTACTGTTAGATAGCGGGAAATGATTTATTTTTATACCCGTTACTCGTAGACTAAAAGGGTATATTGTATTCGTGCAAAAGTATGTAACAGGTAGAAGGAAGCGTTTCCGACCCTATAAAGTATATATATTCTTTCGATCTAGCCATGTCCGTCTGTCTGTCTGTCCGTCTGCCTGTCCGTCTGTATGAACGCTGAGATCTCGAAAACTATAAAAGCTAGAAAATTGGTATTTTGCATGTAGATTTTAGGAGTTCCTACGCAGCGCAAGTTTGTTTCAAAATGGTGCCACGCCCCCTCTGACGCCCACAATGCACAAGCTGTGGCCACAGTTTTGATGCTATTATGAAAATTTTAATTGATATGTATTGGTTTCGTCAATACCTATCGATTGGCCTAATAAAAGTTTGCCACGCCCACTCTAACGCCCAAAAACCCATTAAACGCTTAAGCCTTGCTAGCGCCTACATTTCCGTCTTTCATGGCCCGTGGTACCAATGTATTGGGGTAGATGGCGCAATACAATAGCGCCATCTAACGGATGACTTTGGAACAGCTGGCCAAGGTGCTCAACAGAGTCAACGTTAACTCTCGATAAGGATTTCTATTAAAGGAAATTGCGATGGGGTTCATTTGTCAATAGCGAACTATATCCCAAGAACTATGCAAATCAAATCAAGTTAGCCAAATTGGAGGTCTGCCAGCTCTAAGAGATCGCCGAATTCAAATTGATAATTTGAACTTTTTGTCCTTTTTTCCTGTGGTCACTCTAATTCACATTATGTTAATGCAAAATCTAAAGTTGTTTAGCTGAGTAACGGGTTTCTTATAGTCGAGACACTCGACTATAGCGTTCTCTCTTGTTTAATTTCATTTCAATAAATCTTATGGTATATGCAATAACTCTTTCCAGTTTACGCATACAGGAGTACTTTTTTATTAGTGATAGTATAAAGTGGCTTGGTTTCTTTATTAAGGTAGTGCTGACAATAATACTATCTGCTTTATCTTCCATTGACCAGTATTTTTCCGACATGGTGTTATTCCCCTTGATGCTACGTCTGCTGGGTTGTCTTCTGATCGAACATGTCTCCACTCGATCTCCTTAATTTTCCTTATTTCGTCGGTTCGAGTCGAATAAATTTGTCTTTAATATTCCCATTTTTAATCCATGCAAGTGTGATTGTTGAATCACTCCAACCATATGCCTTCGTTTGACTTCCAATTGCTGTCCTAACTCTATCTATTAATTTCGACAGGAGATGTGCAGCACAAAGTTCTAGTTTAGGAATAGTTTTTCGATTTTTCTTCGGATTAACTTTGCTTTTGCTAGCTATAATCATCGAAGAGGTTCCCACCTTAGCATATACAACAGCTGCGTATGCTTTATCGGACGCATCAGAAAATCCATGAATTTGAACTGGCATTTTATCTTGGGATTTCACCCACCTTGGAATTCTTATACCTTTAAGAAGTGTTAAATTTTCTATAAAGCTTTTCCATTTACTGGCATCTGAATCTGACAAATTCTGATCCCATTTTTGCTCTGTTAACCAAAGCTGTTGCATAAATAATTTTCCTATTATTGTCACTGGAGATCACCAGCCTAAAGGGTCATACATTTTTGCAAGTGTTGATAACACTACTCGCTTATTAATTTTAGTACAGGGTTCACTGTTAAAATTGAATTTAAATTCATCTTCAACAGGTTCCCATTGAAGACCCAGTGTTTTTATAGATTCATTTTCTTGAATCTGTAATATTTTATTTTCTTCTTTGCTTTCCAGTGTCTCAACTATTTCTGAGACATTGGAAATCCATTTTCCAAGATTAGGCTTCAATCTTTTCTAATTCAAAGGTTATATTTTCCACGTGTTCTTTGGCTTCCTGTATGGAATTAGCTGTCATAACCTGTCATAAGGTCATCCATATAAAAATCATTTTTAATTATATCTTTTATTGACGATTTTATTCGGATTTATTTGAAATTTCAGCAAGCACTCTTGTAGCTAAAAGATATCTTTTTGGACCCTTGGTCCAACCCACAATGTCATTTAGACTTTTGTTGTTTGTAGTTTTCGCTGAGGCATCGAAAACTAGCCTTAATTTTGTGGTAAGGCTAGATTCCCTTACAACACCTTGATGGGGTAAATAATATTTTCCTTCTTTCTTGGTCTCTATCATGTGTCCCAAGCAGTGTTGGGAAAGGTACTGTTTTTTTTACCTAGGTAAGGTAAAAGCTATTGCGCAAAAATAAATACTTAGGTAAGGTAAATGTACTTCAATTTCCCAGTACCTAGGTAAAGGTAATCGGTAAAAATATTGTTTTTTCATTTCTATAATTTTTTTGTTTTATTTATTTTTTTTTGTCTTATTACATTGGGAAATCAAGTCAACTTAAAATAAGACTAGGTTTCAGTTTATATAAATATGTAACATTATCTTTTCATTTCATTTCAATCTCAATTTAAATATTATCTCGTCCCCGTTAGAATTTGACCTCCACAACTTAACAATCTCACAACTGGCGCAGAGCTGGGTAGAACTGTATTATATTTTAGAAATACATCCAAAATGCATATATATTTTTGAAAAGATTTTTTCTCGACGTGATATATATGTATGTAGCTAGCATCACCGCCACGATGTAGTCTCATACTTTCTGATTGATCTGCAAATATTTAAATAAACACACATTATTATATATTGAGTTATTAAATTTTGTCATTAATTTAATTACCTGGGCTGAACTCAGGGAACCGAAACACGATTTTAAATTTTTCCTTAGAAAGTATCATATTCGTCTTGGCTTTCTTAGCTTTCATGGCCTCGTAGTCCGTGTAACTGCTTGGATGAACCCTCTAAATTTGTTGAAATTAAATCCAATTATTTAGAAATATAAGCTTTTGTGTATCTATTTTTAAAATACACGGCATGAATAATTGTATGCACGTATCACTACATTAAATATTTGGCGCGAAAAATTGGGAGTTGGGAGTAACTGACTCCGTTGCTAACGGCCCTTAAGGCACGATAACCAATTTCAATTAATAAGATGAATGTTTAACGGCCTATGCCGGAGTTTTATGTTCGAGCCAATGCTCTTTATTCAACATCAAGATAAAAACTGAAACTTATATTACTTTGCGTAAGCTATGCGCGGCCGGCAAGCCGACCGCTCGTGCAGCGAAGTGCTGACACTAGCTAAATCAACAGGCTCGGCCCCTAAAGGCGTTCATGCTGATTTTGCAACTAAACCCTAGGGTCCTAATGATCACCCAATATCTAAATATTTTTAGGGTGGTCTTAATGATCACCCAAGATCTGTGTTAACAACTCTCCCCTTAGGAATATGACCGTCCTCGGTCATCTGGATTTTTTCAACAGCTTGTTTGATCTCCCGTGCGTCTCGTCTCCTCCTCAACATCATGATGAGTAGGAAGGAGCAGCTGATGAGAAGACTGGCTCCCACGCCGACCGCGAACCAGGTGTCGGTAGTTCCAGCCGATTTCTCTTCCTCCTTAAGTCCTTGGATGACCTCCAAGTTTTGGCTGTTAATTCTCTGGAGGAGTGGCATGCTTAGCGTGGGATCGTGGCCGATGATGTTGAGTAACGGTGAGGCCGCCATGCCTGGAGTTTTCCTTATGGCTTCACGTTGGTTGGAGTATTCGGTGCCATTGATGAGAGCCACTCGCTCGAACATGACGAGGTGCGAGCCGTTGGTGGTTATTTCAGGGCCATTGTCAGTGCTGACTTTAGCTGGGCTCTCGTTGATTATTATTACCCCGTCATCTATTAACGTGATGGGGCTCAGGTGACTGGCTTGCGTCTCGCATAGTGCGGTACTCCCCGCGTGTAGGCCTCGAGCACAAGTATCGTGATCCGCCAGTTTGCAAAACGATGCGTAAGTTGTTGGTACGCAATCGGTGACTGCTAGGACGTCGCTATTGCATTCGGCTACTGTGTTCTCCTTCAACTGCAGGATGGTGTGTTGGTGTGATACAGGGAAAGTTGTGACCTTTTTACAAATTGTTTTAATCTTAGGGTATGCGATTAGCACATGGATTATACTATCGGACTGAAGGACTCTAATGTTAGACGCCTCTAGTAGGCTAATGATGGGGACTTCTGTGGGGTGATCAACAAATACAGACTTCAAATCATTTTGATTAAAAATTGCTGGGTTTATGATGTTGGCTTTTGCAAGCGTGACTGTAAGCATTACGTTTTGAATCTCCGTTATTAGTATTCTATTCCTGGCCAAAAGTACCTCGTACAAGTGAGAAGTGTCAACTACATTATTTTGTTTTGCCTTGATAATTTTATTAACGGTCTCTGTTAATTCATTAATTTTATTCTGCGTCTGCGTATTTATTATAACCTGCCGGTTATTTGATTCAATTAAACGTGCCTCGGACATTTTTAGCATATCGAAATCGGCCGCATCAGGTGTGCCCGCAATTACTTTAAGTGCGGTGCCTAGGAAGTCTAGGCTCCTGGCCATCCTATGGTGTACCTTTAAAACAGACAATAAACTTCTAACGTGTTCGGTATCGACGTCTAACAATTTTCTCATATGAGACTGTGGGAATAAATCGGACAACCTAGTAGTTTCTTCTATTATAATTGAAAATTCGGACAAATTACTTGAATGTCGAAGTAAGTTTCTCTGTTCCCATACTAACGCAATTCCGTCCATAATTGGGATGTACTGAGCATGCGAATAATCCGTTACTCTAGCGTTAACTATGGTTAACGTTATCAATAAAATTCCCGCAATCCTGTAAGAAGGCGAAAGGTTAAAACTACTGTGTAAGTATGCTAAGATATAGTATGTAAGAAAATAAAGTAAAAAAGGTAAAAAAGTTGAGGGGTATTTTTATCTAAGGTTGTCCTTGTGGACCACCCTCCCTCTAATAAGGACAGACGTTCCCATGTCTGCTTGTACGCGCTCTTCTGTGTACAGTGGGGATAGTTTATTTCCTTTTTATTACCTTTTGTTATTTTTGATGTATACTTTTTCTCCTACCTCAAAAATTCTGTTTTGTCTAGTAGGGTTGCACCTATTTAGATTGGCCTGTTGTGCCTTTTCAATATTACTTATTATCGCCAATTTCTGTTCGGCATTGGTTGATTGCAAGGCCTGCTTGGGCGGCAGCCTTGTCACAGAATGTATTGTCTTGTTATACTCTACCGTGGCTCTCATAATAAGCTCAACAGTATCGTCAATTTTTTGGCCGATTTTCATGCACCTAGCTATCTCAGTTAGGGTACTGTGGAATCGCTCCACTTGCCCGTTTGAGCTGCTGTATAGAGGGGGTGCGTTAACAATGTCAATGTTATATTGATTTTTCAATAATGAGGTTATAGTCTCCGAGTGGAAAGATGCCTCATTATCACAATATATTGTTTTAATGTTTGGGAAAAAATTTATTAGTTGTAATATGGGGCTGCGCACATCGACTATGGTCCTAGAAAGTAATGGCTGTACTACAGCGAATTTTGAAAATTTATCTACGCTGGTTAAGAAAAACCTCTTATCCGTAGAGTATATGTCTATATGCAGCATTTCGCCAGCATATGAGGGGGTTGGTGTGATACCCAACTCCTGCTTCTTGGCGTGTCTGTTGTACTTCCCTTTGGTGCATGTCTGGCAGTTTACAACCACTTTGTTAGCGAGTTTGGACATATTTGGAAAGTAGTAATCCTGAAGGACTTGTTTGACATTTTCTTGGGCTGCCCTGTGAGCGCGGTTGTGTTCGCAGATAATTATTTCTTTCTGTTCATTTGCATCCGTGATGTCATTCACGAATTTTTTGCAATGCCAGAACTTGGTTGCTGGGAATTCGGTCACCAAGGCATGTTGGATGCAAGCTAGTGCAGGGAGGTCGCAGTAAATGGCGTTAACAACATCTACATTTACTACCTCTTTGACCAATTCGAACAGCGAGTCCTTGTTATTGAATTGGATTATGTGTCGGTTTTTGGTCCCGAAAACTATGAAGTGTCGCCGTAAAGGCTGCTCTGCTTCCTCCAGGATTATTTGATTCCTGTAGCAGTTCAGGGGTTTATCAGTAGATCCGACCGTGTAGGTCACAGAAAGTTCACTGTGAATAGTGGCTACGTCAGATTGGGGTTCGTTTAGTATAGCATTTATGTTTTGTCGTGACAAAGCGTCAGCCACAAAATTTTCCTTTCCGGGTTTGTAGAATACCTTGGCGTTATGTTCTTCGATGAATGCTTTCCATCGTTTAATTTTCGCATTTGTATTTCGCTCGGATACAGCGAAGGTAAGGGGTTGATGGTCCGTAAAAATCCGGATCTCTTTTGTGCCGTATAGGTAATTTTGTAATTTTCCTATGGCCCAAACAATTGCCAATAATTCTCTTTCGTTTGTTGCGTAATTGAGCTCGCGGTCTTTCAACGTGCGAGATATCATTGTGATTGGCCTGCCTTTTTGGGACAGTACCACACCGATACCGCTTGCTGAGGCATCGGTTGTCAAATCGAAAGGAAGTTTAAAGTCTGGATATGTTAGTATCACATCTTCTGATGACAAAATGTCTCGCAGGCGCTCGAACGCTCTGCGTTGGGTCTCATCAAATTCGATAGCAACCTTTTTTGACATGTGTTTATTAACAGTGCCATTCTCTCCCTTAAGTATGGAGGTAAGTGGTCTAGCTATGGTAGCGAAGTCTTTGACAAAACTTCTGTAGTAGCTGGCCAATCCTAGAAAAGACCTTAGACTGAACAAATTTTTTGGTTCGGTGTACTCCTGAATGGTTTTTACCTTTTCCGGGTCTGTTTTGGCTCCGCTTGATGTAACAATGAAACCTAAAAATTCAAAACTTTCCTTGAAGAATTTGGTTTTTTCCGGTGCCACTCTCATGTTGGCTTCGCACAGGCATTTTAGGACTGTGTCAATGTGTATAACGTGGTCGGCAGCATTTTCGGAG
Organism: Drosophila carrolli; assembly: GCA_018152295.1. Taxonomy (NCBI): domain Eukaryota; kingdom Metazoa; phylum Arthropoda; class Insecta; order Diptera; family Drosophilidae; genus Drosophila; species Drosophila carrolli. Next base: position 257,841 of record JAECXJ010000009.1, on the reverse strand, counting down.
AAAATTATCACATCGTCTACATAGACGTAACAAATTTTCCCGATCTGTTCACGTAGTACATCGTCAATCGCCCTTTGAAAGATGCTTCCCGCATTTTTCAATCCAAAGGGTAGACGGCAAAATTCATACTTTCCTCCGTTTATGGAGAAAGCAGTTTTTTCACGGTCTTTCTCAGCCAGATAAATCTGGTGGTACCCCGATTTTAAGTCTAGGGTAGTAAAAAATGTTGCCTTTCCTAAGTTCGCTAGAATCATAGGAATACTTGGCATAGGGTAACGGTCGGCGATGGTTCGTTCATTCAGTTTCCTGAAATCGATCACCAGTCGTTTTTTCTTGTTGCCATCTGCATCAATTCCCTTTTTGTCAACAACCCATGTTGGGCTGTTAAATGGTGACCTAGAAGCAGTGTTTGCAATTACTACTCCGTGTGAGGCACCGTAAAAGCTGCCCCACATTCCTAAAATATTAGTAGACAATAAGCTAATAATGATAAGATAGTAATTTAAGATGTTAAATTATTAGAAAAAAAAGGAGAACTAGTACTAAGATAGGATAGGCCACGGAGGCAGGCAAGAAGCCAAAAGAGCCGTTAAGTTCAAAAGAACTTCGGCCGTTAGCCGGTAGTTCAAACAGGCGTTATTTAATGTAGGATCTCAGCTGATCAAGCACTCTACTCAGCGAGTTAGGCGATCTACACACGATCGGATTAGGCGACCTGCGCACGGTTTCAGTGTTGAGAAGCGAGGCCCCGGCTGGCTATATAAACCCGGCGGCTGCTAGCCCAGGTCTCCTTTCATTCGCCACCAGTCCAGGAACAAGCATCGAAGCCAGAGGAAACCACGCATAAGGACACGCAGGACACCAAGGACCCGCAGGACACCAAGGACCCGCAGGACATCAAGGATCAGGACGAAGGACCCTAGTGAGTAGAGTGCGAGAGAGATAGGGAGAGACAGGGAAAGAAAATAGTGCGGCTAGGGAAAATATCCAGATAGAAAAGAGGAAGAAAAGCCCACAAAGATAACCAAGCAAAAATAAAACGAAAACACGGACAATAAGAACAGCGAACATACACCGAGTTGGGTTTATTTCTTCCCGGACCCTCAGAGCCCTGATCCGCGTGTGCTAAAACAGTGGCCTAAACCGAGCTGGTTGCGTTTTCGAGAAGATTCCTCTGCGCAACTGGACCTTGGTGGCAGCCACGTGCACAGACGTGAAGGCGTGCAAGTACGGGTTTTTCTCTCCGCTTGCATAGCTTTCCGTCGCGATTCCGGTCGACACACCCAAGCCTCAAGTAACCCGAACCCGACCCGCGTGTGCCAAACAGTGGCCCAGGCCAAGCCGGTTGCGTTTCCGAGAAGATTCCTCTGCGCAACTGGACTTTGGTGGCAACCACGTGCACAGACGTGAAGGCGTGTAAGTACGGGCTTTCTCTCCGCTTGCATAGCTTTCCGGCTCGGTTTCGACCGACGCACACCCATCCCGAACAGTGGGAGCCTGTCCCAGAACTGGGAACGCCGACTTCTGTCCATGTTTAGAGACGATTCCTCTGCGTGGGCGTGAAACAGCGTCCCAGGCGGCGGGAGTTGACACAGTGGTACGGGCCAATTCCCCCCTGTGCCTCTTCCGGCACGCACGTGACGGCCTTCACTCGTTCGCATCCGGCCCAAATCCGAGTTCCATACGCCTGATCTGACCCGCCAATAAGGACAACCGCGCGCATCGGCGACTGCGTCCAGATTGCCCGCCTCAACTCGTCCCCACTTATTTACAAATTCGATTGTAAAGGATCCTGGGGAGACTGAGCTCCATCCCAGCCGTAGAAACATCCTTACAGTCTGGCGCCCGAACAGGGACGAGCGGAAGACGAGCCGGGGTCCACCAAATTTATGGCCTAAAGACCCATAAGACGCCGCTGGCCGTCGCCGAGCCGCCCGGCCACCCAGAGCGCCCGGCATCGCCACAAAACCACCCCGGCACGCGGGCCGATCACGCCAGCATATATAGATCCTGGCCAGACATCGCTTAGGCCACCAAGGGGCACCGCGCACACCAGCAGCGACGCTAGGAGAAATTTTTTTTGCCACAGACAGGGTCGTCGCACACGTCAGACGCACGCCAGCTCAGCAAAACAGACAGGGTCGTTACACGCGCCAAGCACCAGAAAAACCAGGGTCGCAAAAACCCCGCAAACACGCACGCCAATAGGAAAACAATTTTTGATACGCACACGACTGCCGCCATAGTTTTGGTTGGGGCTCTCTCTCTCCTCTATTTGCAACGGGGAACTTTTATCGTTCCGTTTAAACGTGGCCGTCACCAACGACACCACCGATCCTCGCCAAACCTCGGTTCGGCCGCACAGCACCGTCGCCAGCCCTTGTTCCGGCCATCGAAGCCACTGATCCCTGCCGGATTTGTGGGCGAGGCGACTCAGCGCCACCCACGTGGTCAAGCATCGCCACCGACGCAGCGCCGCCACCGACGCATAGCCATCACCTACGCAGCGCAGTTTTGTCAGCCCTCGTTTCGGCCAACGACGCCGCTGATCCCCACCGGATTCCGGCCAAGCCGCCCAGCGTCGCCGCCAACGTGGTCTCTGGCCATCAACGCCGTTCAACATCGCCACTAAGCCTCGTTTCGGCCACTCTACGTCGCCGCCAACGTGGTCGTTGGACACCGACGCCAAGGATAAAGGAACTGGGCATCAAAGACCACCCGGAAAACCCACGCCGGACGACAACCTGGAGGAATTAGTCGTAGCAATCGGATGTGAGGAAAAGCCGGCCACCATGGGCGTTCGCTGGATCTCATATCGCCGAAAAGAGGAACTGGAGGGACTCCTCAAGGAGTTCGGATTAGAAACGGCAGGAACGGTAGCCGAGCTGCGAACACGACTAGCCGACTTTATCGGGAAGACAGAGCATGGCCAGGCTACGCTGTCTCGACTCGCCCAGCTAGAAGCCCTCTATCCCGAGGCACCATCCGCGAAGGAAGTGCAATCACGGTCCACGTCCCCAATGCCGGAAGCAGGGGGCATGAAGCTGATCGTACCCGGGCGGTCATCCTCACCAGGACGCATGACCACCAGCGCGGAAGCCCAGAACGCAACCACGGCCTCCACTGACCGAGCACCGCGCGATGCCATATCCGCAGCAGTACTGACCGAGAAGCTACGGAGCTGGGGAATCCTCTTCGACGGACAAACGGACCCGGTCCATTTCGTGGAACGAGTCGAGGAAGGAGCAGCCGCCTACAACGTCCGGATCAGCGACGTACCCAGAGCCATCTCCGGATTACTATCTGGAAGAGCGGAAGGCTGGTACCGAGCCTATCGCATGCACTCCGCGCCATGGCTTCTATTTAAGACCGAGTTTTTGGAGTTCTTCCTGCCTCCGAGGTACTTTCAAAGGTTGGAGGACACGATCCGCACCCGGTATCAACAGCCGCAGGAGCCATTCAAGAACTTTCTTGTGGACCTGAGACTCATGATGCAACGCGCGAAGTACACTCTGGCAGACGAGCTCGAAAGGATATATGAGAACTTGTTGCCAGAATATCAGCTCTTTATCCGTCGCCACGAGTTCTCCACACTCGAAACGCTGACACAGCTCGCCACCGCATACGAGATCGCACGGGATCGGGACTCGATCCGGCACGCCGCCCTCGCCCACTTCGCCACCATGGGGTCGGACCAGGCACATAGGTCACCATCATACCATAGGACTACGACTGCAAGAGAACCCAACGCCGTCCCCCGGCCCATCGGGGTTACGAATCACATGATCTCCGACGAGGACAGCCGGCCGGTGGACATTCAGCGTGCCTGCCGCCGCTGCGCAGAGGTAGGCCACTTCGCCAAAGAGTGCACTCGGCCGCCCCGCCTATTCTGTTGGGATTGCGGACGCAGAGGCGTGCGGACAGTAAACTGTTGTCGGCAGTCGGGAAACGGACAGCACCCCCGCTCGAATTGGGAGCGACCGGGGACAGCCAGCACACTTCCCAACCCGTAAAGCCACCACTTCGACTGAAGGACGGGCGGATAGTAGCGACGATTAGCATCAACGGACGACCATTCCTGGCCACGCTGGACACTGGAGCGTCGCGCAGCTTCGTAAGCGAGCGAGTGGCCCAAACTCTGGCCACCACCACTAACAGGAAGGCAGTGCGAACACGGATCTCCTTGGCTGACGGCTCCTCTCAAGAAGTCACCAAAGCCGTGTGGGCACGCGTCAAACTGGACCAGCAAGAGGCCGAGCTACCCCTCCTGGTGTTACCCACGATCCTGGACGACGTTATCCTAGGGATCGATTTCTTGTGCGCCATCCAGGCGTCCCTGATCTGTGGTCACATTTGCTTGCGACTCCTTCCGGCGCCCCTCGAGATGCAACGACGATAACCACGCCCGAGACACTGCCCGCAGACCCGACAGCCACGAACCCACCCCGAGCGGGTGTCGTAATCGGTGGACACCCACGGGATCCACTCCAGCAGTCAAGTGACGCCACAGCGTCAGCGGGCTCTCGAGCCATGTCATCATCGTCAAGAACCACCACGGATGCATCCTCATCGTCATCGTCATCGTCGCCAAGGGCCGCCACGGCCACATCGTCACCGCTGCCGTGTCCAAGGGCCACCACGGCCACCTCATCGTCATCGTCATCGTCGCCAAGGGCCGCCACGGCCACATCGTCACCGCTGCCGTGTCCAAGGGCCACCACGGCCACCTCATCGTCATCGTCATCGTCGCCAAGGGCCGCCACGGCCACATCGTCACCATCGCCGTCTCCAAGGGCCACCACGGCCACCTCATCGTCATCGTCATCGTCGCCAAGGGCCGCCACGGCCACATCGTCACCATCGCCGTCTCCAAGGGCCACCACGGCCACATCATCGTCGTCACCGTCCCCGAACTCTCGAGCGGTACCTGCCCCACCCTCCCGGCCTCCAGGACGACCGGGTCCAACTATGTCATCCGATCTCCCGCCGCATGCGGTTACCGGAGGGGCCAGCAAGTACGGGTTGACTCCACTAGCGGATGCAGGAGTGGCCCGTGAGAGGAACCCGTTCCGAAACCAGACCAGTCACGATAAGCTTACGGCAAATCTCGCCGCCATCGCCGAATGTCTGGAAGAACAGCAGCCACAGACACTCACCGGCGAGCCTATGGAACCCCGAACCCTAGCGTTCCTCGAGGAAGAGCTGAAGCAATTCGACGGATTGGCCGGGGTGACCCACATCGCGGAGCACCAAATAGTCATGCGGGACGAAAAAGCCACTGAAGCAGCGGTATTTCCCAAAGAACCCGGCCATGCAGCAGATCATCAGTGATCAAGTCGATGAACTACTCCGGGATGGGAGGATAGAACCATCACGGAGCCCGCATAGTGCTCCCATTGTCCTGGTGAGGAAGAAGACTGGGGAAATGCGAATGTGTGTCGATTTCCGGCAGTTAAACGCACACAGCGTGCCGGATGCGTACCCACTTCCGCGCATCCACCACATCCTGGAGCGCCTGCGGAACGCGCGCTATATCTCGACGCTGGACCTGAAAAACGGCTACTGGCAGATCCCAGTGGCGCAGGAAAGTCGCGCTTGTACCGCATTCACCGTGCCGGGACGAGGATTGTTCCAGTGGCGAGTAATGCCGTTTGGATTACATTCGGCTCCAGCGACGTTTCAAAGGGCCCTGGATAGCGTCATCGGGCCGGACCTAGAGCCTCACGCTTTTGCCTACCTAGACGATATCATCGTCACAGGAGCTACGCGGGAGGAACATATGCAAAACCTCAAGGAGGTCTTCAAGCGGCTTCGGAATGCCAACCTACGGCTGAACCGGGCCAAGTGCAAGTTCTTCTGCCGAAGCCTAGTATACTTGGGGCACGTGATCAGTGAGGCTGGTATCCAGACCGATCCGGACAAGATCGCGGCCATAAAGGGGCTACAACCCCCCACAAATTGCAAGGAGCTGCGGCGATGTCTGGGAGTCGCTTCATGGTATAGGCGATTCGTACCCAACTTCGCCGCCATAGTGCAGCCGATGTCCACGTTGCTACGGAAAGGGAAACGATGGCTCTGGGAGGAACCACAGCAACTCGCGTTCGAAGATCTGAAGAACAAACTCACCGAAGCACCGGTGTTGGCATGCCCGGATTTCACCCGGAAGTTCCAGTTGCAAACCGACGCCAGCGACTACGGGCTCGGAGCAGTCCTGACGCAGCAAGCCGAAGAAGGCGAACGAGTGGTGGCGTACGCTAGCCGGCGACTGGTGAAATCCGAGGAAAACTACTCGGCCACCGAGAAAGAATGCCTCGCCATCGTCTGGGCCATTCGGAAACTCCGGTGCTACCTGGAAGGGTATCGGTTCGATGTTATCACGGACCATTTAGCCCTGAAATGGCTGAATACCATTGAAAACCCGACCGGGCGTATCGCTCGCTGGGCGCTGGAACTCCAGCAGTTCCAATTCGACGTGCACTACAGGAAGGGTAACCAGAACGTGGTCGCTGATGCCCTGTCGCGCCAACCACTGGACACGCTCCACCAGCTACAGGAAGCATTATCACCATGCAAGTGGATCCGAGCCAAACTGGAACAAATCGACGCCCAACCGGAAAAGTTTCCGGACTACGCCAGAGAGAACGGACAGCTGTACCGCCACCTCGGCGATCCAGCACCCGACGAAGGCATCAGCCCATGGAAGCTGTGCGTTCCCACGGAGCACCGACGACACGTGCTGGAAGAGTGCCACGACCACCCCTCGGCAGGGCATCTAGGGATCCGCAAGACGATCCGACGAGTTGGACAGCGCTATTTCTGGCCCGGAATGCATCGAGACGTTCGACGACACGTAAGGTGCTGCGAGACCTGCCAGCGGTTCAAGGTGAGTCAGCTCAAGCCCGCGGGGAAGATGCTCACCCGTCGCCCAGAGGAACCCTTCACAATGGTCAGCGCAGACTTCATCGGACCCCTACCCCGGTCTCGTCGCGGGAATACAATGCTGCTGGTCTTCCTGGACGTCTTCTCGAAATGGGTCGAGATCATACCGCTGCGGAAGGCGACGACGGCCCAACTGGAACTGGCGTTCCGAGAGCGCATCCTCTCCCGATTCGGAACCCCACGCACACTGATATGCGACAACGGCGCGCAATTCACGAGTCGAGGGTTCAAGGCACTCTGCAAACGGGCCGGCGTCCAGATTCAGTACACGGCTCCGTACTCGCCGCAACAGAACCCGACCGAGCGTGCGAACCGGACGATCAAAACGATGATCGCCCAATACACCGCGGACGACCAGCGATCCTGGGACCAACTACTGCCAGAGATCTCGCTCGCAGTGAATTCCAGCATCTCGGACAGCACGGGATTCAGCCCCGCCTATTTAGTCCAGGGCCGCGAGCCACGCCTGCCGGGGGCCTGGTACGACAAGGTGACGCCGAGCTCAAGTACCACCCCACAGCCACCCGAAGACCGGGCTAAAGGATTACAGGAGGCATATGCCATCGCACGAGAGAACAACGAGCGGGTATCCCAGGAACAGCAACGGTACTACAATTTACGGCGGCGCGCTTGGCGACCGTTGGTGGGATCATGGGTGCTGGTCCGTACCCATCACCTGTCCAAGGCCAGTGAGGGATTCAACGCCAAGTTGGCCCCGAAGTACACCGGACCATACAAAGTGGTGAAGTTCCTGTCACAGAACGTAGTGCGCCTACTACTGCGGGGCTCTAGGAAACGGCGGACTGCCAGTCTCCCAGATCTCAAAGAGTACAGGACCGGAGAAGCCGACGACGAAGAAGATACAACGGACAACGAGATAGAGCCTTACACAGAAGCGTTCGCCTCCGAACCCCCGAACGTGGATCCAGAAGACTCCCAAGCTCTGGGCGACCAGCAGGAGACACTCGACCAGGAGAACAACCAGGATGTCCAAGTCACTGAGCAGCGTACCCAGCCCAAGAAAGCCACCCATCGACGAGTACACTTCGAATAAACCAACATCGAGCGGGGTCACGTGAGTCAAGAGGGGCACCCGCGCTGCCATAGTTAGGTTAAGCCGCCAAGTAAGCTAAGAACTCTGAACTTGTAATCTAGAACCATAAGTATCTCAGCCGCACTATAGGTAGGATTCACACACAAAACCTAAGCTAATACGTTACATTTACTAGCACGCCTTCGCCATGTCCGAAAACGAGGAGTATGAATACCGCCCATGGAGCGACTCCACCCGCTCTCCCTCACCACCAGCTGCCACCAACAGCACCGACTCCGGGCTATTGGAGTACGCGGAGCGCATCGCGTCGCCGCCGTGCGACCCGGCCGGGACACCGCCGCCCCCACCTCTTGTCCGCGACGGAGATGCCGACTCCCAATCCACAATCCCAGTCGACCCGTCGTACGAATGCGAGGTGAGCAGTGGATCAAACGGACCACCAAGGCAGGAGGAGGAGCCGCCAGCTCGAGATGTTGAGCCCGACACGAGGGGACTGACTACAGCGAGGCTGGCGCGGTTAAACGTCGCAGGATCCCCAGCAGTCGGGTACGGCCGTCCTACTATTTAATGACCGCTTGGCTGGAGAGCGTAATGACGCCGGCGTTCGCTGAGGGGTTTGAGGAGAGATGCGTCCAGGAGAGTCAGACCTGGGTACCACACCCGGCACCGTCAACAGACGACTCGTCAGTCGGAGGGGATGGCCGCTTCGCGACTGGAGGCCCACCCGTGCCCCGCCAGTGCTCACTAGCGGAGGCCAACGACGCTTGGGCCGATTACGCAGCACGGCCACGCACCCCCACCGCCTCGACCGCCTCACGGGAAGCCGATGCCACCGGGGACTCGTTTATGGGTACCTCGGTGAGTGGATCCCTGAGCGACGACGCCGACGCGGAGGCCGTGGCTGCCGAGTCGCCCCAGAGGGACGAAGGCGAGGAAGGACGGATCCCACACCGGGCTGCCCGACGACGCGGGACACGCAGCAAGCAGAAGCCGAAGCCAGGACCCCGAGTCCCCAGACGACCGCAGCACAAAGCGAGCCACTTCCAGCTACACCGGGAAGGGAATCCCCGAGGTTGGAAGCTCGGGTGCTCAAGACCGGCACCCCGAGCGGGAGGACAGGCAAGCAACGCCACTGCCCGCCTCCCCTGAGAGCCCTCGGACACCGAGTCCTAGAGAAGCCACCGTGGACGGACTAATCCCACTCACTCCAGGGAGCAGCATCCCGAGGGTAGAGATGATCAGCTGGCTCGATCTCCACCCGACGGGACCGGAACTGGGTAGAGACAGAGGTGCCTGCGACCCCATAGCGAGGCCCGACGACACGGAGGACGCCGACATTATTGACCTGGGTCTCTTCCCGGCCGGACCAGAGGAAGACGCACTCCTGCAGGCGCTACGGGAGCACCCGGGGGTGGAGCAAATCCTCGACGAGGATGATTGGGTCATCGCACCGGCAGCGTGGAGGGTGGACACGAACGGGCGCCGTCTCCCCCGCGCCATCGTGGAGTACGTGGAGACCCACGACCGCACGAACGTCCGTTTCCTGCGGCACCACCGGGAACACCGATTCCGCATCACGATCACGGCCCGACGCGGCATCGCCATCTCGCTTCGCCACCCCGACGTAAGGGGGGGGGTGTGAGGCACCGTAAAAGCTGCCCCACATTCCTACAAATATTGGTAGACAATAAGCTAATAATGATAAGATAGTAATTTAAGATGTACATATTCGTAGACAATAAGAAAAAAAAGAGAACTAGTACTAAGATAGGATAGGCCACGGAGGCAGGCAAGAAGCCAAAAGAGCCGTTAAGTTCAAAAGAACTTCGGCCGTTAGCCGGTAGTTCAAACAGGCGTTAGTTAATGTAGGATCTCAGCTGATCAAGCACTCTACTCAGCGAGTTAGGCGATCTACACACGATCGGATTAGGCGACCTGCGCACGGTTTCAGTGTTGAGAAGCGAGGCCCCGGCTGGCTATATAAACCCGGCGGTTGCTAGCCCAGGTCTCTTTCATTCGCCACCAGTCCAGGAACAAGCATCGAAGCCAGAGGAAACCACGCATAAGGACACGCAGGACACCAAGGACCCGCAGGACACCAAGGACCCGCAGGACATCAAGGATCAGGACGAAGGACCCTAGTGAGTAGAGTGCGAGAGAGATAGGGAGAGACAGGGAAGGAAAATAGTGCGGCTAGGGAAAATATCCAGATAGAAAAGAGGAAGAAAAGCCCACAAAGATAACCAAGCAAAATAAAACGAAAACACGGACAATAAGAACAGCGAACATACACCGAGTTGGGTTTATTTCTTCCCGGACCCTCAGAGCCCTGATCCGCGTGTGCTAAAACAGTGGCCTAAACCGAGCTGGTTGCGTTTTCGAGAAGATTCCTCTGCGCAACTGGACCTTGGTGGCAACCACGTGCACAGACGTGAAGGCGTGTAAGTACGGGCTTTCTCTCCGCTTGCATAGCTTTCCGTCTCGGTTTCGACCGACGCACACCCATCCCGAACAGTGGGAGCCTGTCCCAGAACTGGGAACGCCGACTTCTGTCCATGTTTAGAGACGATTCCTCTGCGTGGGCGTGAAACAGCGTCCCAGGCGGCGGGAGATTGACACAGTGGTACGGGCCAATTCCCCCACTGTGCCTCTTCCGGCACGCACGTGACGGCCTTCACTCGTTCGCATCCGGCCCAAATCCGAGTTCCATACGCCTGATCTGACCCGCCAATAAGGACAACCGCGCGCATCGGCGACTGCGTCCAGATTGCCCGCCTCAACTCGTCCCCACTTATTTACAAATTCGATTGTAAAGGATCCTGGGGAGACTGAGCTCCATCCCAGCCGTAGAAACATCCTTACATCCGTAGTAGCGAGATGAATACAAATATTACTATGCTATTGCTATCGCTCTGTTTTTGACGAGAGCGGTAGCAGAGCCATAGCAGAATAACGAGAAAGTTTGTGCTCTGCTCTGCTCGCAGTTTTGTCGCTTGAGAAACTGTAGCAATAGCGGTAGCAGCAAATCAAGTCCTCTGCTCTGTGTAGCTGTAACGGTAGCAAAAAATTGGTAGCGAGATGAGAGCAGAGCACTTGCTATTTTTTCATGTGCTACGGCTCTCGCTTGTGTTCCTTTTTTTTATTTTCTGCACCTTTCTTATGCAGCGTGTTCTTTTTACTTGTCGCTTTGCCAGAATGAGAAAGAAAATATTTTCTGTCAGAATAAAGTGGTTTGAAATAATAAAATAAATAATAGTATTTTATTCAAAAACTAAAAATCAAAGTAAAAACGTATATTCATTCACAGTATTCAGATTAAATCAAACTTAAAAATTAAAAGCCCCAGAATTCAAATTAATGTATTAAGTAAATGTTAATTAAATATAAAAAAGTAAAAAGAAATAAGAACTTATACATTTAGAAACACGAATTACCCCTCATCTTCTTCGTCTTCAAATAAACTTAAATTGTCGATGGCACTATCCAAGTGAGTTGAGTTAAGCCGGACAAGAAGAATAATTTCCAATGTTTCGTGACTTAATCGATTTCGGTTATCCGACAACACCAGTTTTAAAGACGAAAACGCCAGCTCTATTGTTACCTACAAATATAAAGAAATTTAAACACTTGTTAATAAATATTTTGTTTTAAATTAAGTTATAATTCTTACTTGAGTTGGTGGTATAGCAATGCATACTTTGCTTAGGGCATACAGCTCTGGATCGCTTAATTTCCTTACTTTCCAGAAATTTAAAACATTTTCACTAGATTTCATATACGGCAATTTCAACGATTCAATCTTTCCATGGACATCAGTTGACTCATTCGGAACAATGTTAGCTCTTAAAAAGTCGTCCAAAAGATCGAAATTACTTCCTTCATGTACAGTATCCGAAGCCATTGAATTATTTGATGACACTAAATTTGGAATGGGGCTGTGGATTTTAATTTGTGCCCACAATTTCTTTAGAAAATGAATTGATCTGTCCTTTTGTGAGCCGTCCAGGGTATGATGAAATCTTGGGTCTAGGTATAAGCAAGCGTCGAAGCCAACATTTGATACTAATTTTTTTGTTCTTACTTCCATGCTTTCAAGAAGCGTCTCTCCAATCGTATAAAGAATAGATTCTTTACTTAAAGCGCTGGTTGCTAAAATCTGTTTCGTTGACAACTTGCAAACCAGCCACCGAGCATAAAAATTCCCATAGTGCAATTGTTCTTGTTGAAACTGCACTATAGTTTTTTGCAGTGGAGCCATAATTGTAACGTAGGAGTCCATGAACTCCCATAACTGTTCATTTACAACGAAATAGTCGTCTTTGGATTTATTTTCAACAGTTTCGATAGGGCCTAATATAGCTTTCGCTTTATTGAGTAGGTCAATCATTTTATATGTTGATCCCCATCTAGTAGGACAATCCAATTGAGGTAATTTATAATTTTTAGTTCAAAAAAATTACGGTATCCGTTTGATTGCTTCCGAATGTGTTTGGTAAAATTGCGGCAGGTTAACAAATACTCTCTTATATTTGCATTTTTTGTTACATCGAGTGCACAAAGCTGTCCAGTGTGTGCCGCACATCGAACTATTTGTATTTCACCCACATATATATTTTCTGTTTTTTCATAAAGGTCGACTTGCTTCGTGTACTCAATGTTCTCTTCAATACAGACTTCGTCAATATCATCATCGCTCATATGCATTTCTGATAAAATTTTCGAAGTTTTTATCATATTTGCCCCATTATCCGATGTAATTGATACAATTTGGGTCAGGGCTATTTCGTATTTGTCTAAAACAGCTATAATTTCTCTAGCGAGATTTTGGGATGTACTTGAACCTGCTCCTTTGAGTTCCACCATTCCAAGAATTCGAGATTTTATTTCTTGTTTGCTGACAAATTGAGCACTGATGCCGAATAAGCGAATGATATAAGCAGTCGATTTTTACATTCTTGATGTATTTCAAGTCTAACATTCGCTGATACCTGTTTTAGAACAGACTTGCGCTTGCTTCCGTTCAAAATAAGGTTTTTTCCGCTTTTTTCATTAAGACCTTGACATATCGGGTCAATTATGTTACGCATATTAGTTGAGTTTAGCACATGGAACGGAATGCTTTCTTCAGTAACAAGTCCAATATATGACCGGATTAAATTTTTTTTATTGATTTTAACTTTAATTAGTTGAGGTTTCACGTTTTTTTTGGTCTGCATGCAACCAGAATCATTTTCTGGCTGCTCAGGTCGGATGTCATGCAATTGTAAATGTTTCTTTAAATTAAAAACACGGCCGTTTTTTATAACTCGAAAACATGTTTTGCATTTAACGTAGTCGGAATCTATCTCCTCGTAATATTTTAAAATGTTGATACTTTTCTTTGCCGGTGTCATGTTTACGCAGTTAATCAAACCTCAAAAGTGCTAAAAATATTTTCTTAAAACTACAAAGCGACAAGTAAAAAGAACACGCTGCATAAGAAAGGTGCAGAAAATAAAAAAGGAACACAAGCGAGAGCCGTAGCACATGAAAAAATAGCAAGTGCTCTGCTCTCATCTCGCTACCAATTTTTTGCTACCGTTACTGCTACACAGAGCAGAGGACTTGATTTGCTGCTACCGCTATTGCTACAGTTTCTCAAGCGACAAAACTGCGAGCAGAGCAGAGCACAAACTTTCTCGTTATTCTGCTATGGCTCTGCTACGGCTCTCGTCAAAAACAGAGCGATAGCAATAGCCAAACGAAATACTACGAGAGTAGCGTAGCTTTTCAAACGCTGCCTAGAAGGCCGGATAATGCCATCCTTTAACAGCTGTTTGATTTCTGTGTTAACAAAATCTGCTGCTCCCATGGGGTAAGGATATAGCTTGGAATATACGGGTTCGTTAGTCTCCGTACGAATTGTGGCAATGATCGAGGTGTTAAAAGGTAGCGCCTCGTTAGAGTGCGAAAACACTTGTTTCCTCTTAAGGATCATTTTTTAAATGCAGCTTTCACTGAATCTGGGACTATTAGATCATCGATATTAGTGAAGTTCACGTTATCGCATTCGTGGAATTTAAGCTGTTCAGATATGTTTCCATATCTGATAACGCTGTTACGTAAATCTAATGCCGCTCCGGCCTGCGTTAGCAAGTCGAAACCTATTATGGCATCAAAAGTGTTGATAGTATCAAGTAAAAAAAATTGAGCCTTTAGGCCAAATATGTGCATAAAGCACTTTTCTTTTATATTACTGGAGCCATGAATGGAACTCACAGTGAATGGGGAGTCAACAAGCATTATGTTCTTCAGCTCCTTTAGGGGCTTTACATAACTCTTTGCCGCTCCAGTGTCTAAGAGAATTTATAGTTCTCCCCGCCAGCCCTCGCTCAATAAAGGGCAAGCGGGACCTTCCCCTAAAAAATTGACGAGGTCGTTACAGTCAAATGAGTCACTGTCATCATCAACTGCGTTTAGTGCGACTGCGGCCGCGTCTTCATAATCTTGAGTTTCTTCCGCGTTTGCGGCCTGCTCAACATTGTTAACCCGCTGGCGCCTTTGGCCAGTCATTCTCTCCGAAGAGTTTGGTCTTTTTGAGCCCTGCAAATTTTGGTTTTTGGCGTTTTTTCCCTGTTTAAAATATGTAGGGTGTCGGAATTTAGAAGATGATGGATCAATGTCCATAGGTTCAGGGGACTGATTTTGTTTACCCTGATCTACCCAGTTGTCCTGTTTACGCCCAGAATCGTAGTTTTGATACTTGTTAGGTTTTTTTGAAAAAATGGGGATTTTTTTCTGGTCCGCGGTCGGCACCAGAATTTTTCCCTTGTTTCTCGGGCGCTCGGTGTTGGCCTTTGTGAAAATCAGTATTCTGATTTCTTTGCTCAGCTACCTTGGCATATGTGGCTGCGAACATACTTCGTTCAATGCTGGCCTCTGCCTCTCTGGCTAATGCCAGTGCTGCTGGCAGGTCTTTTGGCTGTGCTGGAAACACAACAGCCCTTAGTGATTTTTTTAGACCAGAAATGAATACGTGTAGGGCGTCAGCCCTAACTTCTGTATTAAGTAATGCAGCCCTTTCATCGTCATGTGTCATGACAATTTTGTATGTGACGAGGGTCAATTTTCGTTCGACCTCATCGTAGTACTGCATAAGTGTTTGGCCGTAATAGGCGCAAAGATGTTTTATCTGCGTAGGAGCAGTCTAATCTAGCTAATATGGCTTTAAAATTAAGCACTGTATTATACGAAACTAGCAGCGCACGCGCTGGTCCCTTAATTTTGTTTCTAATAATAGTGACGGCTTGGTAATGCGCGGTACTGCCCTGATAAGATTCGAAAAGTTCATAGGCATCGGTGGCGGATTGCCTCCATGCCACGTACTCATCTTGTACCCCAGTAAAATCTAGAACTGACTTCACTACATGTAAGGGTATATCGCACTGTGGTGCTCCCGGTACTACCGCTACCCTCTGGTAGGCTTCTACCTCTGGCGCTTCTATTCGCAAACTCTGAAGTTTTTGGTTAACGGCACTGATCTGATACGCGAATTCGGCTCTGAGCCTCAGTTCTTGATTATTTAATGCGGCCTGAATTAACGCCTCTATTTGTGCCGCGTTCATGGTTTCTGCGTTATATTGTTGTGCCCGTACTGGTTGATATCTACTGGGTGCTCTAATTAAATCTTCTTCACTATCACTTTCAAGACCGCGTTTAGTTTCCCTATATGGGCCTGGAAAACTCATAAGGCCACTAATTGGTTGACACTAAACACAAGTTATTGGTAGGCCGAATGTTTTAATTCGACAAAAATAATTTTGTATATTATAATTTTATATCAAAAATCGGGTGCTTGGCGTCCAAAAAGAAAAAATTTGTTTAGGGACGGCCGATATTAATTCACATAAGTCACATTTGCAGTTGCTTTATTTAAACTGTTTTAAAATTTTTGGTAAATAATTTGTAGGGATTTTTATTTATTTTTATTTTTTCCCTGTATGCGTATTTGAAGTTTAACTGTATTAATTTGATCAGCCCCCATTAAAGTTGGGTGCCAATTATATTTTTTAATGTGTCCACACGTTGTCCCTCGCCGCTGTCCGTGAGGGTAAGGGGTCACACTCCAGTTGCCACCGTGGCTGGTTCCGGGGGAGGGGGTGATGACGCAATCGCCACCGTGGCTGGTTAGTTCTTATAGGTGAGCCGGGCGGTTGCCACTGGCTCTCTTCTCTCCTCTTAGGAAGACTACGTTGGGAGTAACTGACTCCGTTGCTAACGGCCCTTAAGGCACGATAACCAATTTCAATTAATAAGATGAATGTTTAACGGCCAATGCCGAAGTTTTATGTTCGAGCCAATGCTCTTTATTCAACATCAAGATAAAAACTGAAACTTATATTACTTTGCGTAAGCTATGCGCGGCCGGCAAGCCGACCGCTCGTGCAGCGAAGTGCTGACACTAGCAAAATCAACAGGCTCGGCCCCTAAAGGCGTTCATGCTGATTTTGCAACTAAACCCTAGGGTGGTCCTAATGATCACCCAATATCTGAATATTTTTAGGGTGGTCTTAATGATCACCCAAGATCTGTGTTAACATATATGCCGTATGTTTACGTTCTTACGGCATTTTTGCGCGCCGAATACACTTTTTTCTCAATATGTACAAAAGGAAAAGCGTATTTGGCGCGCAAAAATTCCGTATGTAGAAATATTTGACTATATATTGTGCATATGTATGTATATGCCGTTTGTTTACGGACTTACGGCATTTTTGCGCGCCAAATATACTTGGGTTTCATAAATACATTGATGTTGTGATGCGTAGATACATACGTGCACAAATTTATATAAAATAAAACTGCGATTTTATCCTTATTCACATTTTTATTCTCAAATATGTAGATAAGTCATGTACATATCTTACACATAAAAAAACCCATAGTCTTACCTTGAGGTGTTTGTGCAGATTTCCTGTCGATTTATCATCGAATTTTATAGTTTTATTAACACACAACACGCACTTGCCGTCCGGGTTAAAAAAATTTGCATTTAATATTACTGGCAACACTTTCTCATTTATATTTTCTTTTCGGCCATGTCTGTCGCGCAGAGTCAAATTGTTTTGTGCATATGTGAAAATTGCAATGCAACTTCACAAAACAAATGGCTAAGTTCCACTGACTTTTAATCCTGCGTTCCGACTATTACAATTTCGAAACGAAGCGTTCGTGTACAACAGATTTGTATGTAAGTATCTTAATAATACCAAAGGTATATAAAAATCTGTAGCTAGGTAAGGTGAAAGGTACCCACTTATTTGAATACCTAGGTAAGGTAAAAGGTACCACTAAAGTGTACCTAAGTACGTACCTAGGTAAAAGAATCTAGGTATGTCCCAACACTGGTCCCAAGTCAATATATTTATGCATGAATTTTATGTAATTTTACCCTTTACTTTTAGATTTATACCCAGAGGGTATATTGTAATTTTGGTGCAAAAGTGTGTAACAGGTAGAAGGAGAGCGTTTCCGACCCTATAAAGTATATATATTCTTGTTCAGGATCACCTGCTGAGTTGATCTAGCCATGTCCGTCTGTCCGTCTGTCCGTCTGTCTGTCTGTCCGTCTGTCTGTCCGTCCGTATGAACGCTGAGATCTCGGAAACTATAAAAGCTAGAAAATTGGCATTTTGCATGTAGATTTTAGGGTTCCTAAGCAGCGCATGTTTGTTTCAAAATGGTGCCACGCCCCCTCTGACGCCTACAATGCACAAGCTGTGGCCATAGTTTCTGATGCTATTATGAAAATTTCTAATTGATATGTATTTGTTTCGTCAATACCTATCGATTGGCCTAATAAAAGTTTGCCACGCCCACTCTAACGCCCAAAAACCCATTAAACGCTTAAGCCTTTAGCGCCTACCAAATTTCCGTCTTTCATGGCCCGTGGTACTAATGTCTTGGGGTAGATGGCGCAATACAATAACGCCATCTAACGGATGACTTTGGAACAGCTGGCCAAGGTGCTCAACAGAGTCAACGTTAATTCTCGATAAGGATTTCTATTAAAGGAAATTGCGATGGTTTTCATTTGTCAATAGCGAACTATATCCCAAGAACTATGCAAATCAAATCAAGTTAGCCAAATTGGAGGTCTGCCAGCTCTAAGAGATCGCCGAATTCAAATTGATAATTTGAAATTTTGTCCTTTTTTCCTGTGGTCACTCTAATTCACATTATGTTAATGCAAAATCTAAAGTTGTTTAGCTGAGTAACGGGTTTCTTATGGTCGAGGCACTCGTCATTATCATCATGTTTTCATTTATATTTATACCCTTGCAGAGGGCATTATAATTTTCCTACTTCCATAGTAGTATCCACAATTAATTTTGTACCTTTAGATTTTGTACAACCAGATATAATCCATCCGAATTAAGTGTTCTGTCCTAGTAGTCCGTCTATTTTAACTACTCCATCTTTTACGATATAGGGATATAAATCAACTCCTATTATAATATCTACCGTACTTGGTTTATTAAAGTGAGGGTCCGCCAACGTATATTTCGTCCACTTCGACTTGTCAACATCTAATGTTTTGATCGGTGAAGCCTTCATTAGTTTTGGAAGAATGATAGCTTCAATATTCAGGGGATTTTTTGTAGCGTCGCGCATCTTTATACTTAAATTAACTTTGTGCTTTGAAGTACAAGTGTCTGAACAGGACACTCCACTAACCTCGGTGATAGTTTGTTTACGAGATAAATTTAATATTTGCGCAGCTTCTTCTGAAATAATGGTGCACTGCGATCCACTATCAATTAATGCCCTTAGGTTTTCATAGCCACCTTTATTTGATTTTACCTTAATCAATGCGGTAGCTAGAAATGCTTGTTCCTTAGTAACACAGGTGTTTACTTTTTCTCTTTTTTCAGTCGAAACATGGAGCATGGTGTGATGCGGTTTTTTGCAAATTGAGCATAAATATTCCGAGTTACACTTCTTGAAAACAGAATGCTTAAAGCATCTGTTGCCCAAGCGCTGTTTTCTGATAAACTCCCCTCCTTCTATCGGGCTCATTCCCCTAAACTTATAACAATTCGTTACAAAGTGTCCAACCATTTTACAAAGTAGACAACTTTCCTTAACAGTGGTATTTACCACTCTTTTAAAAACTTTCTTTTCCTCAATTATTGTTGAGCTAAAAGACTCACACGTTGCTCTAAAATTTACACCCTTTTTCCTTTGCAACCGCAGTATATATGTCGGAATATGCCGGGATCAGCCGACTATATCCTATAGCTGCCATATAACTGATTGATCGGAAATGCCATAACTTTGGTGTTTGTAAAGTTAGGATTTTCTATGGAATTTATATTTGGCTAATCAATCCGACCTACCGAATTTCATAAGGATCGGCCGACTTTATCCTATAGCTGCCATATAACTGAACGATTGGAAATGCCATAACTTTGGTGTTTTTAAAGTTTGAAAGTTGGGATTTTTTCGACGAGTATTAAGAATGCATCATATGAATAATTTTGGAGAATATAATTTACAGAGTATTCTGCAAGGGTATATCAACTTCCCCGAAGTTAGCTTCCCTTTCTTGTTTTATTTAGTTTTCTTTCTAAGTTATAAAATCGCGCTTTTGCTTGCGCTTTGGAGTCTCCTAATTCTTTTTCATTTTTAAATGGAATTTTGACCACATATCTCCCATTTTTATACCCTTTTTTGTTTTATTTATTTTTTTTGTCTTATTACATTGGGGAATCAAGTCAACTTAAAATAAGACTAGGTTTCAGTTTATATAAATATGTAACATTATCTTTTCATTTCATTTCAATTTAAATATTATCTCGTCCCCGTTAGAATTTGACCTCCACAACTTAACAATCTCTCAAATGGCGCAGAGCTGGGCAGAACTGTATTATATTTTAGAAATACATCCAAAATGCATATATATTTTTGTAAAGATTTTTGAAAGTATCATATTCGTCTTGGCTTTCTTAGCTTTCATGGCCTCGTAGTCCGTGTAACTGCTTGGATGAACCCTCTAAATTTGTTGAAATTAAATCCAATTATTTAGAAATATAAGCTTTTGTGTATCTATTTTTAAAATACACGGCATGAATGATTGTATGCACGTATCACTACATTAATGTTTTTATGAAACCCTTATGTAAATATTTGGCGCGAAAAATTTCCGTATGTAGAAACTATATATTGTGCATATGTACATATGTATATGCCGTATGTTTACGTTCTTACGGCATTTTTGCGCGCCGAATACACTTTTTTCTCAATATGTACAAAAGGAAAAGCGTATTTGGCGCGCAAAAATTCCGTATGTAGAAATATTTGACTATATATTGTGCATATGTATGTATATGCCGTTTGTTTACGGACTTACGGCATTTTTGCGCGCCAAATATACTTGGGTTTCATAAATACATTGATGTTGTGATGCGTAGATACATACGTGCACAAATTTATATAAAATAAAACTGCGATTTTATCCTTATTCACATTTTTATTCTCAAATATGTAGATAAGTCATGTACATATCTTACACATAAAAAAACCCATAGTCTTACCTTGAGGTGTTTGTGCAGATTTCCTGTCGATTTATCATCGAATTTTATAGTTTTATTAACACACAACACGCACTTGCCGTCCGGGTTAAAAAAATTTGCATTTAATATTACTGGCAACACTTTCTCATTTATATTTTCTTTTTCGGCCATGTCTGTCGCGCAGAGTCAAATTGTTTTGTGCATATGTGAAAATTGCAATGCAACTTCACAAAACAAATGGCTAAGTTCCACTGACTTTTAATCCTGCGTTCCGACTATTACAATTTCGAAACGAAACGTTCGTGTACAACAGATTTGTATGCAAGTATCTTAATAATACCACAGGTATATAAAAATCTGTAGCTAGGTAAGGTGAAAGGTACCCACTTATTTGAATACCTAGGTAAGGTAAAAGGTACCACTAAAGTGTACCTAAGTACGTACCTAGGTAAAAGAATCTAAGTATGTCCCAACACTGGTCCCAAGTCAATATATTTATGCATGAATTTTATGTAATTTTCTTTAAGTTTTATATTTATACCCTTGCAGAGGGTATTATAATTTTGGTCAAAAGTGTGCAACGCAGTGAAGGAGACATCTCCGACCCTATAAAGTATATATATTCTTGATCAGGATCACCTCCTGAGTTGATATAGCCATGTCCGTCTGTCCGTCTGTCTGTTTCTACGCGTACTAGTCTCTCAGTTTAAAAGATATCGAATTGAAACTTTGCACACACCCTTCTTTCCTTTGCACGCAGTATATATGTCGGAACGGACTATATCCTATAGCTGCCATATAACGGATTGATCGGAAATGCCATAACTTTGGTGTTTGTAAAGTTAGAAAGTTGGGATTTCACCCACCTTGGAATTCTTATACCTTTAAGAAGTGTTAAATTTTCTATAAAGCTTTTCCATTTACTGGCATCTGAATCTGACAAATTCTGATCCCATTTTTGCTCTGTTAACCAAAGCTGTTGCATAAATAATTTTCCTATTATTGTCACTGGAGATCACCAGCCTAAAGGGTCATACATTTTTGCAAGTGTTGATAACACTACTCGCTTATTAATTTTAGTACAGGGTTCACTGTTAAAATTGAATTTAAATTCATCTTCAACAGGTTCCCATTGAAGACCCAGTGTTTTTATAGATTCATTTTCTTGAATCTGTAATATTTTATTTTCTTCTTTGCTTTCCAGTGTCTCAACTATTTCTGAGACATTGGAAATCCATTTTCCAAGATTAGGCTTCAATCTTTTCTAATTCAAAGGTTATATTTTCCACGTCTTCTTTGGCTTCCTGTATGGAATTAGCTGTCATAACCTGTCATAAGGTCATCCATATACAAATCATTTTTAATTATATCTTTTATTTACGATTTTTCGGATTTATTTGAAATTTCAGCAAGCACTCTTGTAGCTAAATAGGGTGCTGATGCTGTACTGTAATTTTATGTTTCGAGAGTCTCTCCAAATAATGTGCAAATAATCTTGATCTTCTTTATCCATGTTTATTTGCCGGTACATTTTTTCAATGTCCGCTGATAATACAAATGGCCATTTACGCAATTTGACGATGATATCAAAGATATCTTTTTGGACCCTTGGTCCAACCCACAATGTTTTATAGTTTTATTAACACACAACACGCACTTGCCGTACCTAGTACGTACCTAGGTAAAAGAATCTAAGTATGTCCCAACACTGGTCCCAAGTCAATATATTTATGCATGAATTTTATGTAATTTTCTTTAAGTTTTATATTTATACCCTTGCAGAGGGTATTATAATTTTGGTCAAAAGTGTGCAACGCAGTGAAGGAGACATCTCCGACCCTATAAAGTATATATATTCTTGATCAGGATCACCTCCTGAGTTGATATAGCCATGTCCGTCTGTCCGTCTGTCTGTTTCTACGCGTACTAGTCTCTCAGTTTAAAAGATATCGAATTGAAACTTTGCACACACCCTTCTTTCCTTTGCACGCAGTATATATGTCGGAACGGACTATATCCTATAGCTGCCATATAACGGATTGATCGGAAATGCCATAACTTTGGTGTTTGTAAAGTTAGAAAGTTGGGATTTCACCCACCTTGGAATTCTTATACCTTTAAGAAGTGTTAAATTTTCTATAAAGCTTTTCCATTTACTGGCATCTGAATCTGACAAATTCTGATCCCATTTTTGCTCTGTTAACCAAAGCTGTTGCATAAATAATTTTCCTATTATTGTCACTGGAGATCACCAGCCTAAAGGGTCATACATTTTTGCAAGTGTTGATAACACTACTCGCTTATTAATTTTAGTACAGGGTTCACTGTTAAAATTGAATTTAAATTCATCTTCAACAGGTTCCCATTGAAGACCCAGTGTTTTTATAGATTCATTTTCTTGAATCTGTAATATTTTATTTTCTTCTTTGCTTTCCAGTGTCTCAACTATTTCTGAGACATTGGAAATCCATTTTCCAAGATTAGGCTTCAATCTTTTCTAATTCAAAGGTTATATTTTCCACGTCTTCTTTGGCTTCCTGTATGGAATTAGCTGTCATAACCTGTCATAAGGTCATCCATATACAAATCATTTTTAATTATATCTTTTATTTACGATTTTTCGGATTTATTTGAAATTTCAGCAAGCACTCTTGTAGCTAAATAGGGTGCTGATGCTGTACTGTAATTTTATGTTTGGAGAGTCTCTCCAAATAATGTGCAAATAATCTTGATCTTCTTTATCCATGTTTATTTGCCGGTACATTTTTTCAATGTCCGCTGATAATACAAATGGCCATTTACGCAATTTGACGATGATATCAAAGATATCTTTTTGGACCCTTGGTCCAACCCACAATGTTTTATAGTTTTATTAACACACAACACGCACTTGCCGTCCGGGTTAAAAAAATTTGCATTTAATATTACTGGCAACACTTTCTCATTTATATTTTCTTTTTCGGCCATGTCTGTCGCGCAGAGTCAAATTGTTTTGTGCATATGTGAAAATTGCAATGCAACTTCACAAAACAAATGGCTAAGTTCCACTGACTTTTAATCCTGCGTTCCGACTATTACAATTTCGAAACGAAGCGTTCGTGTACAACAGATTTGTATGTAAGTATCTTAATAATACCAAAGGTATATAAAAATCTGTAGCTAGGTAAGGTGAAAGGTACCCACTTATTTGAATACCTAGGTAAGGTAAAAGGTACCACTAAAGTGTACCTAAGTACGTACCTAGGTAAAAGTATCTAGGTATGTCCCAACACTGGTCCCAAGTCAATATATTCATGCATGAATTTTATGTAATTATACCCGTTACTCGTAGAGTAAAAGGGTATATTGTATTCGTGCAAAAGTATGTAACAGGTAGAAGGAAGCGTTTCCGACCCTATAAAGTATATATATTCTTGTTCAGGATCACTAGCCGAGTCGATCTAGCCATGTCCGTCTGTCCGTCTGTCTGTCTGTCCGTCTGTCTGTCCGTCCGTATGAACGCTGAGATCTCGGAAACTATTTTGCATGTAGATTTTAGGAGTTCCTAAGCAGCGCATGTTTGTTTCAAAATGGTGCCACGCCCCCTCTGACGCCCACAATGCACAAGCTGTGGCCACAGTTTTGATGCTATTATGAAAATTTTAATTGATATGTATTTGTTTCGTCAATACCTATCGATTGGCCTAATAAAAGTTTGCCACGCCCACTCTAACGCCCAAAAACCCATTAAACGCTTAAGCCTTGCTAGCGCCTACATTTCCGTCTTTCATGGCCCGTGGTACCAATGTATTGGGGTAGATGGCGCAATACAATAGCGCCATCTAACGGATGACTTTGGAACAGCTGGCCAAGGTGCTCAACAGAGTCAACGTTAATTCTCGATAAGGATTTCTATTAAAGGAAATTGCGATGGTTTTCATTTGTCAATAGCGAACTATATCCCAAGAACTATGCAAATCAAATCAAGTTAGCCAAATTGGAGGTCTGCCAGCTCTAAGAGATCGCCGAATTCAAATTGATAATTTGAAATTTTGTCCTTTTTTCCTGTGGTCACTCTAATTCACATTATGTTAATGCAAAATCTAAAGTTGTTTAGCTGAGTAACGGGTTTCTTATGGTCGAGGCACTCTCTTGTTTTCTTTAAGTTTTATATTTATACCCTTGCAGAGGGCATTATAATTTTCCTACTTCCATAGTAGTATCCACAATTAATTTTGTACCTTTAGATTTTGTACAACCAGATATAATCCATCCGAATTAAGTGTTCTGTCCTAGTAGTCCGTCTATTTTAACTTCTCCATCTTTTACGATATAGGGATATAAATCAACTCCTATTATAATATCTACCGTACTTGGTTTATTAAAGTGAGGGTCCGCCAACGTATATTTCGTCCACTTCGACTTGTCAACATCTAATGTTTTGATCGGTGAAGCCTTCATTAGTTTTGGAAGAATGATAGCTTCAATATTCAGGGGATTTTTGTAGCGTCGCGCATCTTTATACTTAAATTAACTTTGTGCTTTGAAGTACAAGTGTCTGAACAGGACACTCCACTAACCTCGGTGATAGTTTGTTTACGAGATAAATTTAATATTTGCGCAGCTTCTTCTGAAATAATGGTGCACTGCAATCCACTATCAATTAATGCCCTTAGGTTTTCATAGCCACCTTTATTTGATTTTACCTTAATCAATGCGGTAGCTAGAAATGCTTGTTCCTTAGTAACACAGGTATTTACTTTTTCTCTTTTTTCAGTCGAAACATGGAGCATGGTGTGATGCGGTTTTTTGCAAATTGAGCATAAATATTCCGAGTTACACTTCTTGAAAACAGAATGCTTAAAGCATCTGTTGCCCAAGCGCTGTTTTCTGATAAACTCCCCTTCTTCTATCGGGCTCATTCCCCTAAACTTATAACAATTCGTTACAAAGTGTCCAACCATTTTACAAAGTAGACAACTTTCCTTAACAGTGGTATTTACCACTCTTTTAAAAACTTTCTTTTCCTCAATTATTGTTGAGCTAAAAGAACTCACACGTTGCTCTAAAATTGTACCTTTGCACACACCCTTCTTTCCTTTGCACGCAGTATATATGTCGGAATATGCCGGGATCAGCCGACTATATCCTATAGCTGCCATATAACTGATTGATCGGAAATGCCATAACTTTGGTGTTTGTAAAGTTAGGATTTTCTATGGAATTTATATTTGGCTAATCAATCCGACCTACCGAATTTCATAAGGATCGGCCGACTTTATCCTATAGCTGCCATATAACTGAACGATTGGAAATGCCATAACTTTGGTGTTTTTAAAGTTTGAAAGTTGGGATTTTTTACGAGTATTAAGAATGCATCATATGAATAATTTTGGAGAATATAATTTACAGAGTATTTTGCAAGGGTATATCAACTTCGGCTCCGCCCGAAGTTAGCTTTCCTTTCTTGTTTTATTTAGTTTTCTTTCTAAGTTATAAAATCGCGCTTTTGCTTGCGCTTTGGAGTCTCCTAATTCTTTTTCATTTTTAAATGGAATTTTGACCACATATCTCCCATTTTTATACCCTTTTTTGTTTTATTTATTTTTTTTGTCTTATTACATTGGGGAATCAAGTCAACTTAAAATAAGACTAGGTTTCAGTTTATATAAATATGTAACATTATCTTTTCATTTCATTTCAATTTAAATATTATCTCGTCCCCGTTAGAAATACATCCAAAATGCATATATATTTTTGTAAAGATTTTTGAAAGTATCATATTCGTCTTGGCTTAGCTTTCATGGCCTCGTAGTCCGTGTAACTGCTTGGATGAACCCTCTAAATTTGTTGAAATTAAATCCAATTATTTAGAAATATAAGCTTTTGTGTATCTATTTTTAAAATACACGGCATGAATAATTGTATGCACGTATCACTACATTAATGTTTTTATGAAACCCTTATGTAAATATTTGGCGCGAAAAATTTCCGTATGTAGAAATTATATATTGTGCATATGTACATATGTATATGCCGTATGTTTACGTTCTTACGGCATTTTTGCGCGCCGAATACACTTTTTTCTCAATATGTACAAAAGGAAAAGCGTATTTGGCGCGCAAAAATTCCGTATGTAGAAATATTTGACTATATATTGTGCATATGTATGTATATGCCGTTTGTTTACGGACTTACGGCATTTTTGCGCGCCAAATATACTTGGGTTTCATAAATACATTGATGTTGTGATGCGTAGATACATACGTGCACAAATTTATATAAAATAAAACTGCGATTTTATCCTTATTCACATTTTTATTCTCAAATATGTAGATAAGTCATGTACATATCTTACACATAAAAAAACCCATAGTCTTACCTTGAGGTGTTTGTGCAGATTTCCTGTCGATTTATCATCGAATTTTATAGTTTTATTAACACACAACACGCACTTGCCGTCCGGGTTAAAAAAATTTGCATTTAATATTACTGGCAACACTTTCTCATTTATATTTTCTTTTTCGGCCATGTCTGTCGCGCAGAGTCAAATTGTTTTGTGCATATGTGAAAATTGCAATGCAACTTCACAAAACAAATGGCTAAGTTCCACTGACTTTTAATCCTGCGTTCCGACTATTACAATTTCGAAACGAAACGTTCGTGTACAACAGATTTGTATGCAAGTATCTTAATAATACCACAGGTATATAAAAATCTGTAGCTAGGTAAGGTGAAAGGTACCCACTTATTTGAATACCTAGGTAAGGTAAAAGGTACCACTAAAGTGTACCTAAGTACGTACCTAGGTAAAAGAATCTAAGTATGCCCCAACACTGGTCCCAAGTCAATATATTTATGCATGATTTTTATGTAATTTTCTTTAAGTTTTATATTTATACCTTTGCAGAGGGTATTATAATTTTGGTCAAAAGTGTGCAACGCAGTGAAGGAGACATCTCCGACCCTATAAAGTATATATATTCTTGATCAGGATCACCTCCTGAGTTGATATAGCCATGTCCGTCTGTCCGTCTGTCTGTTTCTACGCGTACTAGTCTCTCAGTTTAAAAGATATCGAATTGAAACTTTGCACACACCCTTCTTTCCTTTGCACGCAGTATATATGTCGGAACGGACTATATCCTATAGCTGCCATATAACGGATTGATCGGAAATGCCATAACTTTGGTGTTTGTAAAGTTAGAAAGTTGGGATTTCACCCACCTTGGAATTCTTATACCTTTAAGAAGTGTTAAATTTTCTATAAAGCTTTTCCATTTACTGGCATCTGAATCTGACAAATTCTGATCCCATTTTTGCTCTGTTAACCAAAGCTGTTGCATAAATAATTTTCCTATTATTGTCACTGGAGATCACCAGCCTAAAGGGTCATACATTTTTGCAAGTGTTGATAACACTACTCGCTTATTAATTTTAGTACAGGGTTCACTGTTAAAATTGAATTTAAATTCATCTTCAACAGGTTCCCATTGAAGACCCAGTGTTTTTATAGATTCATTTTCTTGAATCTGTAATATTTTATTTTCTTCTTTGCTTTCCAGTGTCTCAACTATTTCTGAGACATTGGAAATCCATTTTCCAAGATTAGGCTTCAATCTTTTCTAATTCAAAGGTTATATTTTCCACGTCTTCTTTGGCTTCCTGTATGGAATTAGCTGTCATAACCTGTCATAAGGTCATCCATATACAAATCATTTTTAATTATATCTTTTATTTACGATTTTTCGGATTTATTTGAAATTTCAGCAAGCACTCTTGTAGCTAAATAGGGTGCTGATGCTGTACTGTAATTTTATGTTTCGAGAGTCTCTCCAAATAATGTGCAAATAATCTTGATCTTCTTTATCCATGTTTATTTGCCGGTACATTTTTTCAATGTCCGCTGATAATACAAATGGCCATTTACGCAATTTGACGATGATATCAAAGATATCTTTTTGGACCCTTGGTCCAACCCACAATGTTTTATAGTTTTATTAACACACAACACGCACTTGCCGTCCGGGTTAAAAAAATTTGCATTTAATATTACTGGCAACACTTTCTCATTTATATTTTCTTTTTCGGCCATGTCTGTCGCGCAGAGTCAAATTGTTTTGTGCATATGTGAAAATTGCAATGCAACTTCACAAAACAAATTGCTAAGTTCCACTGACTTTTAATCCTGCGTTCCGACTATTACAATTTCGAAACGAAGCGTTCGTGTACAACAGATTTGTATGTAAGTATCTTAATAATACCAAAGGTATATAAAAATCTGTGGCTAGGTTAGGTGAAAGGTACCCACTTATTTGAATACCTAGGTAAGGTAAAAGGTACCACTAAAGTGTACCTAAGTACGTACCTAGGTAAAAGTATCTAGGTATGTCCCAACACTGGTCCCAAGTCAATATATTCATGCATGAATTTTATGTAATTATACCCGTTACTCGTAGAGTAAAAGGGTATATTGTATTCGTGCAAAAGTATGTAACAGGTAGAAGGAAGCGTTTCCGACCCTATAAAGTATATATATTCTTGTTCAGGATCACTAGCCGAGTCGATCTAGCCATGTCCGTCTGTCCGTCTGTCCGTCTGTCTGTCTGTCCGTCTGTCTGTCCGTCCGTATGAACGCTGAGATCTCGGAAACTATAAAAGCTAGAAAATTGGCATTTTGCATGTAGATTTTAGGAGTTCCTAAGCAGCGCAAGTTTGTTTCAAAATGGTGCCACGCCCCCTCTGACGCCCACAATGCACAAGCTGTGGCCACAGTTTTGATGCTATTATGAAAATTTTAATTGATATGTATTTGTTTCGTCAATACCTATCGATTGGCCTAATAAAAGTTTGCCACGCCCACTCTAACGCCCAAAAACCCATTAAACGCTTAAGCCTTGCTAGCGCCTACATTTCCGTCTTTCATGGCCCGTGGTACCAATGTATTGGGGTAGATGGCGCAATACAATAGCGCCATCTAACGGATGACTTTGGAACAGCTGGCCAAGGTGCTCAACAGAGTCAACGTTAATTCTCGATAAGGATTTCTATTAAAGGAAATTGCGATGGTTTTCATTTGTCAATAGCGAACTATATCCCAAGAACTATGCAAATCAAATCAAGTTAGCCAAATTGGAGGTCTGCCAGCTCTAAGAGATCGCCGAATTCAAATTGATAATTTGAAATTTTGTCCTTTTTTCCTGTGGTCACTCTAATTCACATTATGTTAATGCAAAATCTAAAGTTGTTTAGCTGAGTAACGGGTTTCTTATGGTCGAGGCACTCGACTATAGCGTTCTCTCTTGTTTTCTTTATGTTTTATATTTATACCCTTGCAGAGGGCATTATAATTTTCCTACTTCCATAGTAGTATCCACAATTAATTTTGTACCTTTAGATTTTGTACAACCAGATATAATCCATCCGAATTAAGTGTTCTGTCCTAGTAGTCCGTCTATTTTAACTTCTCCATCTTTTACGATATAGGGATATAAATCAACTCCTATTATAATATCTACCGTACTTGGTTTATTAAAGTGAGGGTCCGCCAACGTATATTTCGTCCACTTCGACTTGTCAACATCTAATGTTTTGATCGGTGAAGCCTTCATTAGTTTTGGAAGAATGATAGCTTCAATATTCAGGGGATTTTTTGTAGCGTCGCGCATCTTTATACTTAAATTAACTTTGTGCTTTGAAGTACAAGTGTCTGAACAGGACACTCCACTAACCTCGGTGATAGTTTGTTTACGAGATAAATTTAATATTTGCGCAGCTTCTTCTGAAATAATGGTGCACTGCAATCCACTATCAATTAATGCCCTTAGGTTTTCATAGCCACCTTTATTTGATTTTACCTTAATCAATGCGGTAGCTAGAAATGCTTGTTCCTTAGTAACACTGGTGTTTACTTTTTCTCTTTTTTCAGTCGAAACATGGAACATGGTGTGATGCGGTTTTTTGCAAATTGAGCATAAATATTCCGAGTTACACTTCTTGAAAACAGAATGCTTAAAGCATCTGTTGCCCAAGCGCTGTTTTCTGATAAACTCCCCTCCTTCTATTGGGCTCATTCCCCTAAACTTATAATAATTCGTTACAAAGTGTCCAACCATTTTACAAAGTAGACAACTTTCCTTAACAGTGGTATTTACCACTCTTTTAAAAACTTTCTTTTCCTCAATTATTGTTGAGCTAAAAGAACTCACACGTTGCTCTAAAATTGTACCTTTGCACACACCCTTCTTTCCTTTGCACGCAGTATATATGTCGGAATATGCCGGGATCAGCCGACTATATCCTATAGCTGCCATATAACTGATTGATCGGAAATGCCATAACTTTGGTGTTTGTAATGTTAGGAAGTTGGGATTTTCTATGGGCTTTATTTTTGGGCAATCAGTCCGACCTACCGAATTTCATAAGGATCGGCCAACTTTATCCTATAGCTGCCATATAACTGAACGATTGGAAATGCCATAACTTTTGTGTTTTTAAAGTTTGAAAGTTGGGATTTTTTACGAGTATTAAGAATGCATCATATGAATAATTTTGGAGAATATAATTTACAGAGTATTCTGCAAGGGTATATCAACTTCGGCTCCGCCCGAAGTTAGCTTTCCTTTCTTGTTTTATTTAGTTTTCTTTCTAAGTTATAAAATCGCGCTTTTGCTTGCGCTTTGGAGTCTCCTAATTCTTTTTCATTTTTAAATGGAATTTTGACCACATATCTCCCATTTTTATACCCTTGCAGAGGGTATTATAATTTTGGTCAAAAGTGTGCAACGCAGTGAAGGAGACATCTCCGACCCTATAAAGTATATATATTCTTGATCAGGATCACCTCCTGAGTTAATATAGCCATGTCCGTCTGTCCGTCTGTCTGTTTCTACGCGAACTAGTCTCTGAGTTTTAAAGATATCGAATTGAAACTTTGCACACACCCTTCTTTGCTTTGCACGCAGTATATATGTCGGAACGGCCGGGATTGGCCGACTATATCCTTTAGCTGCCATATAACTGATTGATCGGAAATGCCATAACTTTGGTGTTTGTTAAGTTAGGAAGCTGGGATTTCCTATGGGTTTTATATTTGGCTAATCAATCCAACCTACCAAATTTCATAAGGATCGGCCGACTATATTTTATAGTTGCCATATAACTGATTGATAGGAAGTGCCATAACTTTGTTGTTTGTAAGGTTAGGATGTTGGGATTTTCTATGAGTATTAAGAATGCATCATATGAATAATTTTGGAGAATATAATTTACAGAGTATTCTGCAAGGGTATATCAACTTCGGCTCCGCCCGAAGTCAGCTTTCCTTTCGTTTTATTTAGTTTTCATTCTAAGTTATAAAATCGCGCTTTTGCTTGCGCTTTGGAGTCTCTTAATTCTTTTTCATTTTTAAATGGAATTTTAACCACATATCTCGCATTTTTATACCCTTGCAGAGGGTATTATAATTTTGGTCAAAAGTGTGCAACGCAGTGAAGGAGACATCTCCGACCCTATAAAGTATATATATTCTTGATCAGAATCACCTCCTGAGTTAATATAGCCATGCCGTCGTCCGTCGGTCCGTGTCCGTCTGTCTGTCCGTCTGTCGTCCGTCTGTTGTCCGTCTGTCCCGTCTTCCGTCTGTCTGTCCGTCTGTCTGTCCGTCTGTCTGTCCGTCTGTCTGTTTCTACGCGAACTAGTCTCTCAGTTTTAAAGATATCGAATTGAAACTTTGCACACACCCTTCTTTCCTTTGCACGCAGTATATAAGTCGGAACGGCCGGGATCGGCCGACTATATCCTATAGCTGCCATATAACTGATTGATCGGAAATGCCATAACTTTGGTGTTTGTAAAAATAGAATGTTGGGATTTCCTATGGGTTTTATTTTTGGCCAATTAATCCAACCTACCAAATTTCATATGGATCGGCCGACTATATCCTGTAGCTGCCATATAACTGAAAGATTGGAAATGCCATAACTTTGGTGTTTTTAAAGTTAGGAAGTTGGGATTTTTTATGAGTATTAAGAATGCATTATATGAATAATTTTGGAGAATATAATTTACAGAGTATTCTGCAAGGGTATATCAACTTCGGCTCCGCCCGAAGTTAGCTTTCCTTTCTTGTTTTATTTAGTTTTCTTTCTAAGTTATAAAATCGCGCAATTTGCTTGCGCTTTGGAGTCTCCTAATTCTTTTTCATTTTTAAAAGGAATTTTGACCACATATCTCCCATTTATATACCCTTGCAGAGGGTATTATAATTTTGGTCAAAAGTGTGCAACGCAGTGAAGGAGACATCTCCGACCCTATAAAGTATATATATTCTTGATCAGGATCACCTCCTGAGTTGATATAGCCATGTCCGTCTGTCTATCCGTCCGTCTGTTTCTACGCGAACTAATCTCTCAGTTTTAAAGATATCGAATTGAAACTTTGCTCACACCCTTCTTTCCTTTGCACGCAGTATATATGTCGGAACGGCCGGGATCGGCCGACTATATCCTATAGCTGTCATATAACGGATTGATCGGAAATGCCATAACTTTGGTGTTTGTAAAAATAGAATGTTGGGATTTCCTATGGGTTTTATTTTTGGCCAACTAATCCAACCTACCAAATTTCATATGGATCGGCCGACTATATCCTGTAGCTGCCATATAACTGAAAGATTGGAAATGCCATAACTTTGGTGTTTTTAAAGTTAGGAAGTTGGGATTTTTTATGAGTATTAAGAATGCATCATATGAATAATTTTGGAGAATATAATTTACAGAGTATTCTGCAAGGGTATATCAACTTCGGCTCCGCCCGAAGTTAGCTTTCCTTTCTTGTTATCTATTTTAGTGGTCTCTAAGAAATGTCTTTCGCAAATTTCTTCCTCAATGTCTTTATCATCATTTTCCATTTCCCAAAACCTCTCTAAATCTCCTACTTCCATAGTAGTATCCACAGTTAATTTTGTACCTTTAGATTTTGTACAACCAGATATAATCCATCCGAATTCAGTGTTCTGTCCTAGTAGTCCGTCTATTTTAACTACTCCATATTTTACGATATAGGGATATAAATCAACTCCTATTATAATATTTACCGTACTTGGTTTATTAAAGTGAGGGTCCGCCAACGTATATTTCGTCCACTTTGACTTGTCAACATCTAATGTTTTGATCGGTGAAGCCTTCATTAGTTTTGGAAGAATGATAGCTTCAATATTCAGGGGATTTTTTGTAGCGTCGCGCATCTTTATACTTAAATTAACTTTGTGCTTTGAAGTACAAGTGTCTGAACAGGACACTCCACTAACCTCGGTGATAGTTTGTTTACGAGATAAATTTAATATTTGCTCAGCTTCTTCTGAAATAATGGTGCTCTGCGATCCACTATCAATTAATGCCCCTAGGTTTTCATAGCCACCTTTATTTGATTTTACCTTAATCAATGCGGTAGCTAGAAATGCTTGTCCCTTAGTAACACAGGTGTTTACTTTTTCTCTTTTTTCAAATTAATCATAAATATTCCGAGTTACACTTCTTGAAAACAGAATGCTTAAAGCATCTGTTGCACAAGCGCTGTTTTCTGATAAGCTCCCCTCTTTCTAACGGAC
Organism: Drosophila carrolli; assembly: GCA_018152295.1. Taxonomy (NCBI): domain Eukaryota; kingdom Metazoa; phylum Arthropoda; class Insecta; order Diptera; family Drosophilidae; genus Drosophila; species Drosophila carrolli. Next base: position 223,706 of record JAECXJ010000009.1, on the reverse strand, counting down.
TCATTCCCCTAAACTTATAACAATTTGTTACAAAGTGTCCAACCATGTTACAAAGTAGACAACTTTCCTTAACAGTGGTATTTACCACTTTTTTAAATCTTTCTTTTCCTCATTTATTGTTGAGCTAAGAGAACTCACACGTTTTTATACCGTTGCAGAGGGTATTATAATTTTGGTCAAAAGTGTACAACGCAGTGAAGGAGACATCTCCGACCCTATAAAATATATATATTCTTGATCAGGATCACCTCCTGAGTTGATATAGCCATGTCCGTCTGACCGTCTGTCTGTTTCTACGCAAACTAGTTTCTCAGTTTTAAAGCTATCGAATTGAAACTTTGCACACACCCTTCTTTCCTTTGCACGCAGTATATATGTCGGAACGGGATCGGCCGACTATATCCTATAGCTGCCATATAACTGATTGATCGGAAATGCCATAACTTTGGTGTTTGTAAAGTTAGGATTTTGTTGGGATTTTCTATGGGTTATATATTTGGCCAATCAATCCGACCTACCAAACTTCATAAGGATCGGCCGACTATATCCTATAGTTGCCATATAACTGAACGATTGGAAATGCCATAACTATGGTGTTTTTAAAGTTTGAAAGTTGGGATTTTTTATGAGTATTAAGAATGCATCATATGAATAATTTTGGAGATATAATTTACCGAGTATTCTGCAAGGGTATATCAACTTCGGCTCCGCCGGAAGTTAGCTTTCCTTTCTTGTTTTTATATGCGTTTCGTATAATTGAAGCGTTTCCCTGTTGAACTTTCGGATGATAATGTGTGCGAAAATCACATCCTCACTTAAATTCGCTTTTGTTCTGATTAAATGAATTGATTCATTTATTGAATCAATAAACCATTTAATCTGTTTTGCTGAATCGTTGTCTAGAATGCGCAACTCGATCAAACGATTCAGCTGATCTGAGAATATTTTTCTCTTATTTTCATACCCTTGGTTAATAGTTCCCAAGCGGCAGTATAATTTTCGGTAGAACCTGTCAGCAAATGAGCAACCATACTCCTTGCCTCGCCTTTAAGAGCGGTTTTCAAATAATTAAATTTTAGAGATGTCTGAGCTCATCTCTATTATGATTTATTTCTTTAAATAATTCAGAAAATAAGTGCCACTCTTTTCCTTCTCCAGAAAATGTGGGAACTTGTATTTTTGGTAACAGGGGAAGGTCATCAACTCTATCCCTTACCAATACCCCATTATTAGTTCCTATGCTCACATCGGAAGATTTTATCGTTTCGTCTAGGATGTCTAACACGTTTTTAACGTCAAATTCTAACTCTTCGACGGTTTCGTTGAATGATATGTTGTGTTCATAACTTTTGCAGAACTCCTTTATTTTACTGCTTGTTCTATTCCATAAAAATTCTATTTTATTAGCTCTTAGTAAGCAGTCTTCACGGCTAGCTTTATTGAGCTCCTTAATGGTTTCCTTTAAATAATCTGCTACCTTTACCATTTTGGTTTTAGAACCAACTTTTAAATTTGCAAATTTACTTCTTAGGCTTTCAACAACCCTACAAATCTCCTCAAACAATTTTTTGTTAAAATCATGATCGACTACTCCACATTTTAATAATGATGCATGATTTGCAACAAATCTAGCTTTGAGGCTATCTACTTTTGAAATGCTTTCAGTTGTTAATTGACCTGCTTCAATTACTCTAATTTCTTTTGTTAAGCTTGCCTGTGCTTCAAGGAGCTTTATAATGGTTTCGGACAACATTTTTTTTTTAATATTTAAATATTCTTATAATCTATTTCTTATATGTTTTGTTACGAAAAAATATTTTAAAAGTTAACTTATCTGCTGCTTCGATGACGTCTGCGAGATTGTGGCTTCGTGTCGTCTGATTTTAGCTTCGATGTCGTTGTAAAATTATTGCTTCGATGTCGTTGTTGTTAAGACTTGGTTGATGCTGCTTCGATGTCCTTTATTTGGTTGTTACTTCGATGTCGTTGTTGTTGAGACTTGGTTGATGCTGCTTCGATGTCCTTTATTTGATTGTTACTTCGATGTCGTTGTTGTTGAGACTTGGTTGATGCTGCTTCGATGTCCTTTATTTGGTTGTTACTTCTGGTTTGGTTGTTGTGGTTGTTTATTTATTTATTTTGATTGTAACCACTTTAGGTTCGAGCTATTGAGTTCGTCCTTTTTAAACACTGTTCCCGTTTAACCGAACACCTTTTTTTTAACAATTAACCAATGTTCCTGGCCTTGGTAACGCCCACGTCGCGTAACACACTCGTGTAATTTCGCAGAATTTTTTGTGCCAGTTTGGCTTATTAACTTTTTTTTATTTAACAAGATTCAAACTTGTGAATTTTTATATTCTCGGTCTCTTACCACTGATGGGGGAAAACACGAGTATTATTATTTTTTTTTTTGCAACCTTTAGCTGACCGTGCGCTCGCAACAAATCAGACTCTAAGGTGCTGGTTTCAAAACTCTGAGTCTCTTACCACTGGTGGGGAAAACTACAGAGTGCCTCGAAGGACCAAAATGTTAGAGCGTTCTAATAAAAGACGTCCATTTGCTGAGTTATAATTTCAAACTGTTTTTATTTCATGAAGTTTCTTATCAAGTAACATTGGTGTGATTCGTATTCTATTCTTATCTGTGGCCTACGCAGAGACCGCATCTGTTTTGCCCTGGGCAACCATTCCGCAGGAGGTCATTTTACATGTTATGTGTGCAAATTTTCTTTTATACAAGTGCCTGCTATACTTATATTTAGACGTGTTAATGTTTGAACACTGGCAGATACCCATGGCCAATGACAGCCGGGCATGTACCGCATTTACGGTACCCGGACGAGGCCTATTTCAGTGGCGAGTCATGCCTTTCGGTTTGCATTCAGCCCCGGCCACATTCCAGCGTACTCTAGAAAGCGTGATCGGGCCAGACCTCGACCCATACGCGTTCGCCTACCTCGATGACATTATTGCCATCGGAGCCAGCCTAGGAGAACACATGGACAATCTGCGCAAAGTCTTTGAACGATTGAGGAGAGCCAACCTGCGCATCAACCAGAAAAAGTTCTCATTGTTCAAGAGATAACTGGCCTACCTCGGGCATGTGATCAGTGACCAGGGCATCCACACCGATCCGGACAAGGTAGCCGCCCTCCCATGAGCATACGGGAGCTGAGGAGATGCCTCGGGATGGCCTCATGGTACCGGCGATTCGTACCCAACTTCGCCTCAGTGGTCCAGCCCATGACCAACCTGCTGATGAAAAACCAACGGTGGAAGTGGAAGCCGGAGCAACAGAGTGCCTTCGATCTCCTGAAAAATTTACTGACAGACGCACCCGTGCTGGCATGCCCAGATTTCTCCGTAATCACCGACCACCTGGCCCTGAAATGGCTTGACCAAATAGAAAACCGAACCGCAAGGATTGCCAGATGGGCCTTAGAACTCCAGCAATATCAATAAGACGTACATTACCGCCGCGGGAAGTATAACGTTGTAGTCGACGCTCTATCCCGATAACCTCTGGAGAACTTACAGAGACTTAGGCAAAGCGAGCAGCAGTGCAAGTGGCTGCAACGAAAGATGAAGGTCGTTCGACGACCCACAGCAGTTCCCCGACTTCATCATTGAAAACTATATCGCCACCGTCCAGATGACCAGGACTGGAAGCTGTGCGTAGCAGCCGAACATCGAGCTCGAATCCTACATGAATGCCATGATGCACCCACAGCCGGGCATCTTGGCGTTAGGAAGACCATCATCAGAATCTCGCAGAAGTACTACTGGCCAAGGATGCCCGAAATGGGATCACTGGTCCTCGTGCGGCAACACCATCTGTCGAAAGCAATAGAAGGGTTCGCAGCGAAGCTCGCCCCGAAGTTTGGCGGACCGTATAAAGTGGTCGCTTTCTCTTCGCCTAACGTCGTCCGAATCCGCCTACCCGGCCAGCGGAAGGGGCGACTTGCAAATATTGGAGACTTAAAAGCGTTCCATTCTTCTTCCACAGGTAACACCGATGATGAAGACAGCGAAACCACCAAGGAGGACACCGGCGACCCACCCGGACAGTCCCAAAGAGGTCAACCGACCGACTCTAGCAACGGGGGGTGATCATAAGTACCTCAATCTTCCGTTGTGTCCCCGCTAAATTTAAATTTGTTTTAAACCATTAAGACCTTAAGATTCTGAGATTCCTTCGCTGCTGCCCATTTCTCCCTATTGCTAAGTATCCCACAGATCGAACAGGACATGGAGACGATAATACTGTCGTCCCGGGTAACCGCCAGTCGACGACCGCACGGGATCCTCGGCTACGTCCGGGAACGGCGTATGCGGAGAGATCCACCCGGTCATGCCCGACGGGTAGGCGCCAGCCAAGAGGCTCTGGAAGAGCGACCTCACCCTCTCCAGCGCTAGGACACCACCCCGCCGGGCATCTTCGAACTGCGCACCAGACAGCAGCTCAGAGGACAAGCTGACGTCGACACACGCTCGAGCCGGGGGAGTCTCTCCCCATTATACGGACGCGGCCGGGCATCTACCCGAAGCCGTATCGATACCACCCGAGTCCAGCCGGGTCATCGATGAGCAGCCGGGAATACAACCCCTGCGGGGGCAGCGACGACGACCGGGAGCACCCGACACCTGACGACAAAGACGCCAACGACGACGAGGAAGGACGCGGAGAACAGGCGCCCTATGTCGTGGACGCCAGCGACAACGGGAGCTAGGATGCGTACTCAACCCACAGGTAGGCGCGTCACACTACGTGTACACGGGCGAGGACCGTTGCGGGTCCTGGATGTACCTCCTCAGAACGAGCTGGGAGATGATCCAGATCCAAGCACCGTATCGGCCACCCGATGACCCGATCGTGACCTTCTCGCCGTCCCCCGTGCGCCTGTACATCATGGGGCCCGACGCAGCCGAGGACCTAGGAGTCCAGATGGAACGCCCCGTCGACCTCACCTACACGCAGGATGAAGAGATGCCACCGATGCCGTCCACAACACTCTCCCTCGGGACATCCACCACCCAGGATGAGCCCGATCCCCCGCGCTACCCTACGGGCAAGGCGATGGAGTGGGAGTCGGAACCCAGCGACGACGAGGAGAACACCGAGCAGCGTTTTAGACGGAAGGAGCCCACACCCGCACCAACAACACCAACATCCCGCTCATCGGACACCTCAATCGAGACGTCACCCACGACCCTCAACCTCCTCTTGTGGGCAAACCTCCCCAGAAATGGAGAGGAGTCGCCATCCGGGTGGGACTCGGGCGAGGTCGCCAACCCACAGTCCGAAGCGACAGCTTCAAACGAAAGTCGCCTAGCTCCCGAAAGCAGTCCGCCCTCCGCTGGCTTCTGACTGGGTGGACGTGCAACACTGCGGACGGCCAAGTCTCGGCCGCAGCCTGGCAGGCCATCTGCGCACGACGCCCTGCAGCACGCATTTCGCGACAGCGCTTCAGGATCCCGACCGAAGAAGGTTCCTACCAGATCACCCTAAAGCCGAACGGCGATGGAAACATTTCTTTTCTTCCCCGAAGTAGGGAGGGGATGTAACGCCCTAAATCGAGGGCGCACAAATCCCCCGAGTCGTGACGAGGAGCATTGGAGTCACCATACGAATATCTAGTTTATTATATTACATTGTAATCTTAGTCATAGTTTTATTATTAGCTTTAAGATCGGACATGAAGTCCCCGTGTTATTAATTGAAATAATAGGAACTAATGAAACTAATTAAGCCAGTATTAATCTTGAGCCAAGACACGCACCCTGGACAAAGCCCCCTAACGCGTTATCGCACTCGTGAGGCCCGCGCTCGATAGCACAATCTATAGCGGGGAACTGGTTCAGCGAGCGCGACGCTCGACGGAAGTTCGATCTCTGATTCCTAACCTCGGTCTCTTTCGTTTTTGACTTTTCGCGGAGAGTGAACGTGGGCTCGAGCGTCCCTCCGGTACACTACTACGAATACAAACAAATTATCCGCGCAACACCGACCAGTGCACCGAGCTCCGTTCCTGTACATCTCGTCCGGCACACCCGCACGTGATAAACGCGTCGATCCGCGCAACACCGAACTGTGCATCAGATTTCACGTAAGCAAAGGTACCCATTGTGAGGGCAGCAGCCTGAACTTATAAAACCCGTGCATTATTTCTACCCTTACATCCCCCCTCCTTCACCTACCCTTTCTCGACCCAGATCATCCACTCGGAGCATCTCGGCCACCTTAGAATCCTTGTAGCGTAGAAACCCCGTAGACTCCGAGAATATCCGGAGCGTAGAAACACCGTAGACTCCGAGAATATCCGGAGTTTAGTACCCTCGTAGACTCCGAGAATAACCGGAGTGTAGTACCCTCGTAGGCTCCGAGAATATCCGGAGTATAGTACCCTCGTAGGATCCGTGAATATCCGGAGTGTAGAACCCTCGTAGACTCCGAGAATATCCGGAGTGTAGTACCCTCGTAGCCTCCGAGAATATCCGGAGGGTAGAAACCTCATAGACTCCGAGAATATCCGGAGTGTAGGACCCCCGTAGATTCCGAGTCCACCCGGAGTAGATAAACCCCGCCGTCCCCGCAGCCAACCACAGTCCGAGTCATCCCAGTTCACCTCCATGCAGTGCGATCGCCCTCTCAGTACCTCGTTCTGCCACCAGAGGGCGTCGCAAACCGGATCCTGCAGGGTTTCGCGCCAAGCAGTGTAGTATGCCCTATCGCCTCTACAGGCCCCCAGGCGGCGCCCTAATGTACTATCGGAAGAATACCCGTAAGGAAGAATACGAGACGACTGGAAACTGTGCGGAAACCTTTACGATCGGTACCCACCATCGAATAGCACCCGTCTCGAAGTGTCTACCACCTCCCATACAAATTCCTACTACAGGTTTCACCCTTCTATATAAATTTCTTGTATAGGTTCCATGGCCCCGATTGAGGTTTTACCCCGGAGATATAGTGGTCTAACGTTAATGGCATCCCTCGTTGAATTAGTTACAAAATTTCCAACAAAGTGGCATTGACAAAAATAAAATTTTTCAAATTTTTTCGAAAAAAAACCAGGCATTGACAAAAATAAAATTTTTCAAATTTTTTCGAAAAAAAACCATGACCCCCAACCTTTATGACAAGGCCCAAGTCCGGAGAAAATCAACTCGATTTTTCGGTTTTTGATCAAAACCCTGGGAATGTTGGAATGGCTTACCTCGTTACTCGTTACAAAATTTCCAACAAACTGTCATGTACCAAAAAAAAAAAAAAGAAACATTTTTTTGAAAAAAAATCATAACCCCCTCCTTATGACAAGGACCATGTCCGGATAATATCATCTCGATTTTTGGTATTTTAATCAAAACCCTTGGAAATGGGTATACCTAGTTGAATTCGTTACAACATTTCCAACAAAGTGTCATTTACAGAAAAAAAATATCATTAAAAAAATGTATGGAACAAAATTATGACTCCCACCCTATGAAAAATTTTTTTCAAACAAAAATGACCCCATTATGAGAAGGCAAAAATTCTGAGAAAATCACCTCGATTTTTCGGTTTTTTAATCAAAACCCTGGGAAATAGTGGCACCTCGTTGAATTCGTTAAAAAAATTCCAACAAAGTGTCACTTAAAGAAATAAAATATCGATTGAATTATTTTTTCGAAAAGAAATCATGTCCCCCAATCTTTTGACAAGGCCCAAATCGGGATAATATTAGCTCGATTTTTCGGTTTTTTAAACCAAACCCTGTGATATAGTGGTCGAATGTTAGAATGGCATCCCCCGTTACTTACAAAATTGAAAAATTTTTTCGAAAAGAAATCATGTCCCAAACTCTTCTGACAAGGCCGAAATCCGGATAATATCAGATCGATTTTTTGGTTTTTTAAACAAATCCCTGAGTTATAGTGGTCGAACGTCAATGGCATCCCCCGTTGAATTAGTAACAAAATTTCCAACAAAGTGGCATTGACAATAATAAAATTTGAAAAATTTTTCAAAAAAAACCATGACCCCCACCCTTATGAGAAGGCCCAAATCCGGATAAATTCACCTCGGTTTTTCGGTTTTGTAATCAAACCAACCAACTTACACTAGCCGCCGTATACTGCCCCCCTCGCTTCACTATAGCTGAAGATGAGTTTATGCAGTTTTTTAACTCACTAGGAGACCACTTCATAGCAGCAGGGGACTACAATGCCAAGCACACACATTGGGGATCACGTCCCGTGACTCCAAAAGGAATAATGCAGTTATAAAAGCCAAGAAAAAGCTGGACTGTGTTTCTCCTGGCAGACCAACATACTGGCTGGCAGACCCAATGAAACTACCCGATTTAATAGACTTTGCAATTACCAAAAACATTCCTAAAATCTGATAAGCGCCGAATGCCTCTCGGATCTTTCAACTGATCACTCGCCTGCCCTGTTTATTCTACTCCGACATCCAGGCGCATTGGAGCAATCGTTTAAATTGACATCACAGAAAACCAATTGGGTTAAGTACAAGAAATACATTAGCTTACACATTGACCTAATTCCTCATCTCAACGATGAAGCCAACGTAGACAGATTTGTTAATACACTGGAGGCTCTGCAGCTCGAGTTTTAACACCCCAAACTACAAGTAAAAAATGCAACCAAAAGAAGACAAATTTACAAATAGAACAGCTCGTCCTTGGAAAGCGACGCTTACGTCGAGAGTGGCAACTCCACAGATCGCCATCTGCTAGGCAACGCTTAAAATATGCCTCACGTCAACTGACAAAAGCTTTACAGCAAGAAGAAGCACATGTCCACCGACGCTACAACATCTAGTACAAAACACTCAATATGGAGAGCTCATCCAACTCTAAGCTCACCGAAAGTAACCGTGATGCCTATTAGAAATCCCACAGGCGGCTGGGCGCGCAGCGATGCAGACAGAGCCAGCACGTTTTCCACCCTAACCTTAACCACCTTAAAAATGTCTTCCAACCAAAGCCTGCCACTAGTGCGTTTACTTTGCCGACTTTACCATATGAGCCTCAGCTTCAACATGAGCCAATTGAGTTTCGGCCAAACAAAATCGTTAACATCATCAAAAATCAGCTGAATCCGAAAAAATCCCCGGAATGCGACCCATAACTCCCAAAATGATCTTTGAGCTCCCATATTGCGCCGTTTGCACTATCACCCAGCTTTTTAATGCCATCGCAAAACTTGGCCACTTTCCAGTGAGATGGAAAAAGTCGATTATAATAATGATAGCAAAGCCGGGAAAAGACCACACAATTCCCACGTCATATAGACCTATAAGGCTACTTTCATGCTTATCTAAACTCTTTGAAATATGCGTATTGACTAGGATAAACACATACCTAAGAATCCAGGAAGGAATTCCGTCACATCAATTTGGGTTTCATGAAAAGCACGGAACAATTGAGCAGGTCAACCGGATAACATCAGAAATTCGGAACGCGATTGAAAAGCGAGAGTACTATACTGCCATATTTTTACATGTCATCAAGCATTTGATAGAGTTTGGCTAGAAGGTCTAATGTACAAAATCAAGACAATGCTCCACTACAACACCCATAAGCTTTTAGAGTCTTACCTCTACGACAGAAAATTTGCTGTGAGATGCAACACTGCCATAACTGACGATTTCACTATTGGAGCTGGAGTTCCTCAAGGAAGGCTGCTTGGGCCAACATTATATGTCCTCTACACAGCAGACATACCAACAAGCACACGACTATCAACATCTACGTTTGCTGATGATACGCCATTCTCAGCCGCTCAAAATGCCCGATGCAAGCAACTGCGCAGCTAGCTCCTTCATCTGGTCGATGTTAAAAAGTGGCTTTCAGATTGGCGAATTAAAGTGAACGAACAAAAATGCAAGCACGTTACGTTCACCCTGAACAGGCAAAACGGCCCGCCGCTCAAGTTAAACCATACTCTACTCCCGCAAGGAAACGAAGTGACATATCTAGGAGTACACCTCGACAGAAGACTCACATGGCTCCGGCACATTGAAGCCAAAAGAACACACCTAAAGCTAAAAGCCAGTAGCCTTCATTGGCTTATCAACGCTCGGTCTCCCCTTAGTCTTGAATATAAAGTCCTGCTGTATAACTCGGTACTAAAACCTATATGGAGAGAGCCGTACTCTCAGTTATGGGGGAAAGCCAGCAATAGCAATATTGACATAGTCCAGCGAGCTCAGTCGAAGATCTTGAGAACAATCAGTCGTAGAAGCTAATCGCTATCGTTGCACTCTAACCACCTGGCGAGAGGTCTTACAAGGTTGATCAACCAATCACGCCTTCGTCGCAATGACTTACCCACCCAGCGACCGACTTGAGGGACGCGCAACCAGAATGCAGTCTTATTATACTGTTAGTTAAATTTTAATGTTAAGATTCGTAAACATATTGTTAGTCTCAAAATTAAGAGAAGATTCAATAAATAAAAGCAAAGTTAAAAAAAAAATAAAAAAGGTTAAGAGAAAAACATGAAGTTTAGTTAATAAAAGCATGAAGCGAAAGTTAAATAGTCAGGCGAGCGCGCCAAAAGGAAGAGCTGGGCACACTGACCACCGACCACCTGGCCACACGCGCTAAGTCGCATGGCACGGGATTTTGTACGGTCACACTAATCGGAGCCAACGGGTATAAAAAGGGCACCTGTTCCCCCTCCAACTCACTCTGCAAGGGTGAGTAGGAGGGTCTAGTACCCCGTCCAAATGCATTGTTAGCTAACCTTTTCCTTTCTCCCTTACAGCAACCACTCCTGACATAAATAAAAATGTTAGAACGAACACCTGGACACCGTTGAACTATCTCAGGACAGCAGGATCGGTACATGGCGCCCGAGACAGGTTAAAGTGGTTGTAAAGTGGAAGACGCCGTTAGAGAGTTATGTCGACCTGGGTGTACCTAGCAACGAAGGCGGATCTGATCGAGTACGAAGAGGAATTCGGAGACACCAGACATGCCGGACAAAAAGGAACGGAAAAAAAAGGTGGAAACCTTGGACCGAGTGCGGAACTGGGGGATACGCTACCAGGGAACAACCAATCCCCTAGGATTCCTCAGTAAAATGGAGGAGTGGGCCAAAGGCTACGGGATAGACAAAGACGCTCTGATTCAGACGATGCCCTTCATCCTGGAGGGAGTAGCAGTAGACTGGTGGAACACCACACCGAGTCAGATAAGTACATGGAAGGAACTAAAGGAGAAACTATTGGAATATTTCCTACCAACCAGATACAGGTAGAGACACAAATTGCACAGCTGCGACAGCGAGATACGGAACTAACAAGGGAATACGCAATAAACCTCAGAAAGTTTATGAGATTCACAGAGTATTCGGAAGAATCAAAGTTGGACCGTATCTAAAAAAATTGCAGAAGCAAAATAAAACTATATACTAGACGATCAGGATTCAAAACGTTGACGGAATTCCTGAAATTAGCCGAAGAAGTAGAAGAAATAGAGGCAATGGAAAGAAGCAATCGACCGGTGGTAACAGGGAACCAGAACTTAACGTCAGATATCTGCATGAGATGCGGAGGAACAGGGCATGCCACAAGAGCGTGCACAAACCCGCCGAGATTGTTCTGTTGGGTATGCGGCAGAAACGAAACAAGAACAACGGAGTGTTGCAAAGCCATGATGGGAAACCCAGTGCCACGGAAAAAGAGTGCCTAGCAATCTACTGGATCATCAATAAATACAAAATGTACCTGGAGGCCTACCGATTTGTAGTGGTAACGGACCATTTGGCGTTGAAATGTTTGAATTCGATAGAAAGCCCCTCAGGAAGGGTAGCCAGATGGGCACTCGGATTACAACCATTCCAATTCGAGGTCAGATACCGAAAAGGAAAGTTGAACGTAGTAGCTGACGCCTTGTCCAGAGCACCAGCAGTGGAAGTAAAAACTGCAAGCAGTCAAACCGATTGGGTGAAGGAAGCACACGAGGAGGTAAAAAAAGGACCCAGGCAACGGGGAATTTAAGATTGAAGGGGAAAGACTGTACAAAAAAGGCGGTAGCGAAAGAGACCTGCAACCATGGAAACTATGCATCTCGAAGAGCGAAGTTCAAACGGTGCTCCAAGAAAACCACTGCAACACAACGGCGGGACACCTGAGAATATTCAAGACTTTAAAAAGGATGAAGGAGAGATATTTTTGGCCCGGAATGCGTAAAGGCTTGCGAGAGCAAAGAGATACAAGTTGGCTCAACAAAAATCCGCGGGTAAAATGCTAACTAAGATCACCGAAGCACAATGGGAAACCTTATGCGTAGACTTCGTCGGACCACTACCACGCACAAAGCATGGCAACACCACACTAGGCAACGGCAGAGGCCTTCCTGAAACTATTTAGGGAAAGGATAATCGCAAGAGTTAGAGCACCTTTGGTGCACTGATATCCGACAATGTGGTCCAGTTTACTGGAAAGAAAACTAAGACCGCCATGGAGCAGTGGGGAATACAACAACAAATCACCGCACAATACGCCACAACAGAAAGGAAGAACCGAACCATCAAAACCATCATATCACAAATGGCAGGGGAGGAACAAACCAGGTGTGACATGAATCTACCAGATTTAGTACCGCACAGTTACTGTATGGAAGGAATCTGCGGCTTCCGGGAGGTCTATTCGACAAGGTTACTAAAGGATCTGGACTAGCAACAGAAACAGTAGCAGCAAGGTGGAAACGACTACGAGGGATCAGAAATGAAGCAATCCAGAATAAGGAAGAGGCTGCTACGGTCTACGAAAGAGAGAAGGAAACCAAGTGTGGGACAGCTAGTCTGGTGCAAAACTCATTACCTATCAAACGCCGCGGAAAAGTTAAACGCGAAACTAGCGCCAAAATACGACGTGGCCGTGAACTTCTGTTCACCACTGATAGTTAGACTAAAAGATCCAAAAACCAAGAAATCGAAACGTGCATATATAGGCGACTTAAAAATAAATATTCAAACTAACCAGGCATTAACAGACCTTGAAAATTTGTAGGCAGAAGCGGAAAGGGCGTCAGCAGACCATCTTGGTTGAGGATGTCTGCAAAACGTGGAAGGTGATATTTGGCAGAGGGTCGAAAATAACAATACCCTTCAATTTCACCTAACCCCGTAAGTGTCATACTCTGGGAACCGGTTCCAACTCTTACAGCAACCACCCCTGACATAAATAAAAATGAAAATACGAACACCTGGACACCGTTGAACTATCTCAGCACAGCAGGATCGTTACAAAGGCCCGATGTTGCAATGGCATACCTCGTTGAATTCGTTGCAAAATTTCCATCAAAGTGGCATTTCAGAAAAAAATATTATTTGAAAAATTAAAAAAAAAAATCATTTAAAAAAATTTTTGGAAAAAAATTATGACTCCAACTATTTGAAAAATTAAAAAAAAAATTCATGTCCCCCACCCTTATGGCAAGGCCAAAATCCGGAAATTTTCCGCTCGATTTTTCCGTTTTTTTTTTAAAACCCTGAGAATTGGTGCTACCTCGTTGAATTCGTTACAAAAATTCCAACAAAGTGGCATTTACAGAAATAAAATATCGATTGAAAATTTTTTTCGACAACAAATCATGTCCCCCAATCTTCTGATAAGGCCCAAATCCAGATAATATCAGCTCGATTTTTGCGGTTTTTTAATCATAACCCTGAGATATAGTGGTCAAATGGCATCCCTCGTTGAATTAGTTACAAAATTTCCAACATAGTGGCATTCACAGAAAAAAAAATTAATTTGAAAAATTTTTCGAAAAAATCATGACCCCCATTCTTATGGCAAGGCCAAAATCCTGAGAAAATTAGCTCGATTTTCGGTATTTTAATAAAAACCCTTGTATATGGTGGTCGAATGTTCGAATGGCATACCTAGTTGTGTTCGTTACAACATTTCCAACAAAATGGCATTTATAGAAAAAAATATCATTTAAACAAATTTAAAATTTAAAAAAATTATGACTCCCACACTTTGAAACATTTTTCGAACAAAAATCATGACCCCCACCCTTATGAGAAAGCCAAAATCCGAAGAAAATCACGTAGATTTTTCGGTTTTTTAATAGTGGCCCAATGTTTCGATGGCATACCTCGTTGAATTCGTTACAAAATTTTCAACAAAGTTGCATTTTCAGACATAAAATATCAATTGAAACATTTTATCGCAAAGAAATCATGTCCCCCACTCTTATGACAAGGGGCAAGTCCGGATAATATCAGCTCGATTTTCGGTATTTTAATCAAAACCCTTGGATATGGTGATCGAATGTTCGAATGACATACCTAGTTGAATTCGTTACAACATTTCCAACAAAGTAGCATTTACAGAAATAAAATATCAAATGAATAATTATTTCGAAAAGAAATTATGTCTCCCAATCGTCTGACAAGGCCAAAATCCGGATAATATCAGCTCGATTTTTCGGTATGAGATACAGTGGTCGAAAGTCAATGGCATCCCTCGTTGAATTAGTTACAATATTTCCAACAAAGTAGCATTGACAAAAATAAAATTTGAACATATTTTTCGAAAAAAACCATGACCCCCAACCTTATGACAAGTTCCAAATCCGGAAAAAATCAACTCGATTTTTCGGTTTTTTGATCAAAACCCTGAGATATAGTGGTTGGATGTTGGAATAGCTTACCTCGTATCCGTTACAAAATTTCCAACAAAGTGTCATTTACAGAAAAAAATAAAGGTTGGAAAATTGTTTCGAAAAAAATAAAACCCTTATGACAATATAAAATCCGGAGAAAATATTTTTTTTTTAAGTTTTTTAATCAAAACCCTGGGAAAAACTGGTCGAATGCTCGGATGGCATACCTAGTTGAATTCGTTACAACATTTCCAACATAGTGGCATTTACAGAAATAAAATATAATTTAAAAAAATTTTTGCTAAAAAAATTATGACTCCCACCATTTGAAAACTTTGTCGAACAAAAATCATGACCCCCACCCTTATGAGAAGGCCAAAATCCGGAGAAAATCACCTCGATTCTTCGGTTTTTTAATCAAAACCCACGGAAATAGTGGCCCGATGTTTCGATGGCATACCTCGTTGAATTCGTTAAAAAAATTCCAACATAGTGGCTGTTGAGGCCAGCGCCACCCTGTCCTCGACTTTACTTAGCACGTCCCGCTCTTAATAAAACTCGCAGGTTAACATATATCCAATTTATTATTCAGTATATAACTGCTGGCTGTATGGCGTTACATAAAGCCGTGAGACAAAGAAATAAGGGAACCGCTTTAAAAATAATCGTAGCAGACGGTGGCTAATGCTGTACTGAATAATTAAGGGCGAAGCAAGTACTCGCGTACCCGACAAGTCCGCTTAAAGCTTATGTTGAACGGTACAATTCCAGCCACTCATCTGCTGATTGGAACATTAACCCACTAAAGTATAGCGGACTCATTGGATCTGTCTATTGTAACAGATTTCGGCGGCAACATTCTCCCCCCGGTAAACTTGGCTCTTCTGGGTCTGGGTTACCCTCAATCTTGCCGACGTTCAATACAGCCAGCTTTGCTACGGGTCGTCGTAAGATGCCGTGGGCAGTCTTGATCGAAGCGCTTCTTACTTGCTGGTCCTTGGCTAAGGCCACATCGGTGACTATTCCTTTCGGTCACGTGTTCCGTGGTAAGTTTTCGTCTACTATGAGGACGACGCTGCCAATCGTTAAGGGTGGCTGCTTGGCGTTCCATTTTCCTCGGCGAGCTAAGTCGTACTCCCTGACCCATCGTTTCCAGAAATGGTCAGCGAATAGTTGAGCCGATTGCCACATGCATCGAACCGAGAGGTTGTTGTCGAAGATGGGCTTGCTGACCCCAGTAGTAAATGGTTGGGTGTGATGGCTTCGTCACCGTTGGTGTCCAGCGATACGAATGTGAGCGGCCTTGAGTTTATTATAAATTCGATCTCCCAGATTGCGCTTTTTAGACTCTCGCTTGTACACTTCATCGCTGGGCAGATGGCGGACAGGACTCTTTTTATGGAGCCTATAAGGCGCTCCCACGCTCCCCCCATACGGGGCGCTGCTCGCGGGTTGAAGTTCCACCTAATTGTGTCAAACGATCCGTACACTTTGTCGAAGTTAACCCTTTGAAGCTCCTCGCAGATCACCTTCTCGGAAGCCGTTGTCCGTGAATATTTCTCTAGGTGTCCCACGGCGGTTGAAGAAGTTGCGGATACACATAATGCAGGACGAGGGGTCGAGTGAGTGAGCTATTTCTAGATGCACTGCTCTGACAGTGAGACAGGTGAAGATTACTCCCCATCGTTTCTCCTTCCTCCTGCCAACGGTCACGGGAATTGGTCCAAAGTAATCGATCGGTAAATGGACGTTGATAGGCGGCGACTCTAGCAATGGGTAGTTTGGCCATTTGCGGGAGTTTTGGGGAGGCATTATCGTTTCTGAAGCGTTAGCATGCTCGTCGGGCTGACTTATATAAAACTCGTAAGCGTGGTATATAATAAATGCCACGAATCCTATTGATGCAGGCCTCGTGCATGGTGTGGTGCATCTGACGGTGATACCAGTTGACAATTAGGCGTGTTACGTAAGTTTTCAGCTCTCCCTCGGATTCGTAGCAGCTGGTCATCGTCTAGAAACACATTAAGACAAATTAGTTTTGAATTTCCGTGAGAGAGCAAACATATTTCTTTTCGGAACTCTGATACTTGCGCGTAGCGTATCAGTGTTGTTTGAGCGCGTCGTATCATCTCGGTGTTAATGCTCGTAATCGGAGGCGTTTTCCGGGCTGTTGCTTTCAGCTTTTCGACGTATAACATGAACGTTGCTACCGCTCGATATAGCCTCCGCCAGTCGGAAAAGTGTTCAACGTTCACAATGGGGTCCAGTGGCGTAGTAGCGACGAAAAATACCTGCTTCACTTCGATGTTGGTTGTGGCTCCTAGGTCGGTACAGGTGGGTCAACGATAGCGTTCCTGGAGAAGGTACTCCGGGCCATCAAACCATTTATGCATGGAAGTGAAACTCGTAGTCTTAGTGGCGATGTCAGCAGGGTTTAAGTCCGATTGCACCCAGTGCCATTGGTCGACATTGGTGAGCTCCAACACTTCTTCTACTCGATGCATTACGTACTGCTGTACGTATGCGAGTTCACTCGCGTCTACGAAGGTGTGGAGCTGCACGTCATGGATGTCCTCGTTGGTTCTGAAGAAGCACCGCTGAATCTTAACCGTGGCGATTAGGGTTAATGCCTGCTTCCATCGCTTCCATCTTGGGAGCAGGCTTTCTGGTATGCAGTCGTCGCAGTCGGTGGGGGTCCGCCACACTTAAGGTAATCATATTTTCAGCTCTATGGTGTAGCAGGCGATGAGGCCGAGGGGGTCGTACATTGACATAAGTACTTGGAGGAGTTCCCGCTTCGAGGGTGCATCGTTTTCTGTCCATATGTCCCGTTTCAGACGTGAGAATTTGAAGATAAACGTTAGGTCGTCCGTTTCCGGGATCCACTATAGGCCGAGGACTTTCTCGGCGGTGGTGATTTCGACCTCCGTTGACGATGGTTCTCCGCCTAGTTCGCTAAGCACAGTCTTCGAGTTGGATGCGCAGTTGCGAATATAGAACCCTCCTGCGGCGTGAATATGGCGAACTTCTGTGGCGATTTCTATCACCTCCTTATGGTCATTGCCGCTGTAGATAAAGTCGTCGACGTAATGGTAATTTTTTACGGCTTGTGTGGCGGCGGGATATTGCTGTTGGAACCTATCAGCGTTTCTGTCCCGTATGAAGTGTGCTATACATGGTGCGCAGTTTATGCCAAATGTGAGCGCTTCCATTGTGTAGACGCTTGGGTGGTGTAGCTCGTCATCTTACCAAAGGAATCGCTGAACATGGGCATCTTCCGGCTTGACTCGAATTTGATGAAACATCTCCGCGATGTCACCGATGATCGCCACCTTTCCTGCGCGAAATGAGATCAGCAGATCCACCAATGGTTTCAAGAGCGTGTATGAAGTCGTTCAGCCGAACCCTATTAGGTTTGTTCGGGTTTGTAATTAAAAGGTTGGTAGATACCATACCCTCGCGTGTTCTTCCAGTATTTCGGCTGCATTTAGCTTACGGGCATATTTCTTTTGCACGAGATTATCGATCTCCTTTTGGGTTTGAATCTTTAGTGCTGGTTCCTTGATGAATTTCCGTTGTAGGCATATCAGTCGTCTAAGGGCGTTTGGGTAACTATCTGGTAGAGCTGCGTTCTCGCTCTTCCACAGCAGTCCAATTTCAAATCTGCCGTCCTTAAATTTGGCTGTCGAGTTCATGATGGCTATGGCACGGGAGTCAGCTTCAGAATATAGGACGGCACGTCGGGGAGTCTCTACTGCGAAGGTATGGCCTCGTGTAAGGCGTTGTCGGTTTCGTAGCATCTGCACTCATGGATGTTAACGTCTCCCTCTGCGTTAGTTCTTTTGCTCGGAGGGATTTGCAACGTCCATCCTAGTCGAGTTTTGGAAGCAATTGGCTGGCGCCACGCTCCCTACCGGATTCTAAGAGGTACGGCTAAGTTCCAGTTATCCGCTCCAACGATTATAGTTGGTCGCACGTTGGCATATGAGGCGATCGGTACTCCTTTAAGGTACGGGAACTTCATAGCGAGCTCCTCCATGTTGGCGGACTGCATTGGCAAGTTTAGGCTTCTGACGCTGCGAACATCTCTCAGTTTAAATTTGGCTCCGTTCTGCGTGTTGATGACACGTAAGGTCGCTGTCTTAGAAGTTTCTTCGACACGGGTTGTATTGTCGGTCCATTTCAGGCAGAGTGGGTGTGGTATGCTGCTGCTGAAAGATAGTTTCTTCGATCAGAGTTACTGATGATCCTTCGTCTAGAAAGGCAAAGGTGTTAATTTGTTGAGTCTTATAATAAATTTTAATCGTTACGATACGGAAATTAGTTTGATCCGCATGTCTATGGGCGAGAATTTGACCGCTCTCCAGCTCGGGTGCTGTTGGCTGGCGCGGATGTTCGGCGCGGTAGAGTTGTTGTGCGTGCATTAGTGGATGGTGACGTTCACGACAGTTGTTTATGTTGCATGTCTTCCTTGAAAGGCACTGGCTTCGGTGCTTGTTGAGGCAATTGGGGCACAAGTGATGGGTGCGGGACACTTCCCATCTTTCTGCGATGTTCATAGCGGAGAAGATAGGGCAGGTTTGGATCTTGTGGTCTACCGCATCGCATATCACGCATTTCCCTCTAACACGAAGTGGTTCTCACTCGCCGAATGGTAATTAAGGCGTTCGCTGCGGCCGAAGTATAGTGGGGATGATACTTGACTAGCTGCTTCGGCAATTGTGTACATCCATTTGCTGAATACTTTCACCACTGGCACTGCGGTTTCTTTTGGGTGCATGCACAAGGAGTGGGTTGCTCATCTAGTCGCCCACATGCTCGCAGGCTTCCATCCTTGAATATATGTTTTTGACGCAGAGCTCGTACTTGATCAGAGGTTCTAGTTTGTCCTTTGGAGGTGGCATTTTACGTGCTTTATCAAGCATTGTTTGAAGTACATGCTCTGGCCGACCGAAACACATTTAAAGTGTCTGTATGATTTCGGGGACCATCGCTGGTAATAGTACTTTACTTTGTACTAGTTCTCGGGCCCTACCTCTTAGGCTTGACTGTAGGCGCATGAGGTTCTCCGCGTTGGTGGAGCCGGCGATCTCTGTGCTAGTTGGAAAACTGCTATTAAATAATGGCCAAGCTTGGGTGTTGCCATCGAATTCTGGTAGCTCTTTTGGGATCGCTTGATGAGCGGCAATCTGCGAAGGTGTTGGTATGCCAGAGGTCAGCATTATTTTGTTGGCTGCGTCTGGTCCCAGTAATAAGCGCCCTGCGGCTTCGCCGTCCTTTGGCCTGATCAGCTGTTGCGTAACCGGGGCCGGACCATGTGAGGTTAGGTTCGATAAGCCGCTTGGCGTTTGAGCGGGCTTTTCACCTACCGCTGAGATGACACCCACTGCCATGCTAGTGGTCGTGACCGTCGTCGACGCGTACTGTGTATTTTTGTTAATGTGTTCCAAATGAGAAGCTTGAAATGACGGGTTGTATGGAAGTTTAGCCAATCCGTTTCCTTGTGTCGGTGATGAGGCGGCCTGGGGTTTGTGGAATGACATCGGCATCGTTGGCACCACTGTGATGACGTCGCGTATTATATTCTCGCAGTCACATTGCCAGCTGGGATCATCATCAACGCCGACGCACTCGCTGTGGTACCAGGAGTGGCATTTGCCGCACTGAACCATTTGATCACAATCCTCCTGTGCACATAGCTTGCAATGGTACACTCCACTTGATAGGTTGTTGTTATCCATATTGGGAATTGATGTATGTATGTATGTCGGGCAGTTCCCCGAATATTGTTATTTTCACTTGGACGGGGCTAATGGACTATTAAGTCGGGCACCACGTGATCCGCGTGTTTAGTTACGTAATTTATTACGATTATTTTTAAAGAATGTTGAGGCCAGCGCCACTCTGTCCTCGACTTTACTTAGCACGTCCCGCTCTTAATAAAACTCGCAGGTTAACATATATCCAATTTATTATTCAGTATATAACTGCTGGCTGTATGGCGTTACATAAAGCCGTGAGACAAAGAAATAAGAGAACCGCTAATGCTGTACTGAATAAGCATGGGCGAAGCAAGTACTCGCGTACCCGACAGGAGCGCTTAAAGCTTATTTTGAACGGTACAATTCCAGCCACTCACCTGCTGATTGGAACATTAACCCACTAAAGTATAGCGGGCTCATTGGATCTGTCTATTGTAACAGATTTCGGCGGCAACAGTGCCATTTACAGAAATAAAATATCGATTGAAAAATTTTTTCGAAAAGAAATCATGTCCCAAACTCTTCGGACAAGGCCCAAATCCGAATAATATCAGCTCGACTTTCGGTATATTAATCAAAATCCTTGGATATGGTGGTCGAATGTTCGAAAGGCTTACCTAGTTGAATTCGTTACAACATTTCCAACAAAGTGTCATTTACAGAAAAAAAATATCATTTAAAAAAATTTTTTCCAAAAAATTATGACGTCCAGCCTTTAACAAATATTTTCAAACAAAAATCATGACCCCCACCCTTATGACAAGGCCAAAATCCGATTTTTCAGTTTTTTAATCAAAACCCTGGGAAAAAGTGGCCCGATGTTTCAATGGCATACGTCGTTGAATTCGTTGCAAAAATTCCAACATAGTGGCATTTACAGAAATTAAATATCGATTGAAAAATTTTTCGAAAAGAAATCATGCCCCAAACTCTTCGGACAGGGCCCAAATCCGGATAATATCAGTTCGATTTTTCAGTTTTTTAAACAAAACCCTGAGATATAGTGGTCAAACGTCAATGGCATCCCTCGTTGAATTAGTTAAAATATATCCAACAAAGCGGCATTGACAAAATTAAAATTTGAAAAATTTTGTCGACAAAAAAACATGATCCCCACTCTTATGACAAGTCCCAAATTCGTAGAAAATCAACTCGAATTTTCGGTTTTTTGATCAAAACTCTGGGAAATAGTGGTCGGATGTTGGAATTGCTTACCTCGTTATTTATTTCCAACAAAGTGTCATTTACAAAAAAAAATAAAGGTTGAAAAATTTTTCGAAAAAAAAATCAAACCCTTATGACAATATAAAATCCGAAGAAAATCACATCGATTTTTCAGTTTTTGAATCAAAACCCTGGGAAATAGTGGTCGAATGTTAAAATGGCATATCTCGTTGAAAATTTTCAACATAGTAGCATTTACAGAAAAAAATTTCATTTAAAAAATTTGTCAAAAAAAATGATGACCCCCACCCAACATCCGGATAAAAACACCTCGATTTTTGGGTTTTTTAATCAAAACCCTGGGAAATAGTGGTCCGATGTTGCAATGGCACCCCCTCGTTGAATTCGTTACAACATTTCCAACAAAGTGGCATTTACAAAAAAAAATATCATTTGAAAATTTTTTTCGCAAAAAAAACCATGACCC
Organism: Drosophila carrolli; assembly: GCA_018152295.1. NCBI lineage: Eukaryota > Metazoa > Arthropoda > Insecta > Diptera > Drosophilidae > Drosophila > Drosophila carrolli. The sequence continues at coordinate 201,663 of JAECXJ010000009.1, read as the reverse complement.
CCACCCTTATGAGAAGGCCAAAATCTGAAAAAAAATCAGCTCGAATTATTAAAAAAAAAAAACATTACCCCCACCCTTAAGACAAGGCCAAAATCCGGACAAAAACAGTTCGATTTCTCGGTTTTTTGGTGGTCGATTGTTAGAAAATGGCATCCCTTGTTGAATTAGTTACAAAATTTCCAACAAAGTGGCATTTACAAAAATAAAATATCGTTTAACATTTTTTTCAAGTGATATTTGGAAAAAAGTGGTCGCTTGTTGGAAAAATTCGTTACAAAATTTCCAACAAACTGGCAATTACAGAAAAAACAAGAAAGGAAAGTTAGCTTCGGGCGGAGTCGAAGTTGATATACCCTTGCAAAATACTCTGTAAATTATATTCTCCAAAATTATTCATATGATGCATTCTTAATACTCATAAAAAATCCCAACTTCCTAACTTTAAAAACACCAAAGTTATGGCCTTTCCAATCGTTCAGTTAAATGGCAGCTATAGGATATAGTCGGCCGATCCTTATGAAATTTGGTAGGTCGGATTGGCTGGCCAAATATAACACCCATAGAAAATGCCAACTTCCTAACTTTACAAACACCAAAGTTATGGCATTTCCGATCAATCAGTTATATGGCAGCTATAGGATATAGTCGGCCGATCCTTATGAAATTCGGCATGTCGGATTGATTAGCCAAATATAAAACCCATAGAAAATCCGAACATTCTAACTTTACAAACACCAAAGTTATGGCATTTCCCATCAATCAGTTATATGGCAGCTATAGAATATAGTCGGCCGATCCCGGCCGTTCCGACATATATACTGCGTGCAAAGGAAAGAAGGGTGTGTGCAAAGTTTCAATTCGATAGCTTTAAAACTGAGAGACTAGTTTGCGTAGAAACAGACAGACGGACAGACGGACATGGCTATATCAGCTCAGGAGGTGATCCTGATCAAGAATATATATACTTTATAGGGTCGGAGATGTCTCCTTCACTGCGTTGCACACTTTTGACCAAAATTATAATACCCTCTGCAAGGGTATAATATTAGTTGAAAAAATTTTTGGAAATAAAACCCTCTGCAAGGGTATAATATTAGTTGAAAAAATTTTTGGAAATAAAATTATGAACCCAACCTTTATGACAAGGCCAAAATCCGGATAATATCAGTACGATTTTTCGGTTTTTAAATCAAAACCCTGAAAAATAGTGGTCCGATGTTAGAGTGGCATTCCTCGTTGAATTCGTTTCAAAATTTCCTGCAAAATGGCATAAATAGAAAACAAATATCATTTAAATAAATTTTTCGAAAAAAAATTAGGACCCCCACGCTTATGACAAGGCCAAAATCCGGATAAAATAAGCTCGATTTCTCGTTTTTTTAATCAAAACTTAGGGATATAGTGGTCGAAAGTTAGAATGGCATACCTCGTTGAATTCGGTACAAAATTTCCAACAAAAAGTCATTTACAGTAGAAAATTATTATAAAATAAAATCCGCAGAAAATCACATCGATTTTTCAGTTTTTGAATCAAAACCCTGGGAAATAGTGGACGAATGTTCGGATGGCATACCTCGTTGAATTCGTTAAAACATTTCCAACATAGTGGCATTTACAAAAAAAACAAGAGAGAACGCTATAGTCGGGTGCCCCGACTATCAGATACCCATTACTCAGGTAAAGGGAGTGCGAGGGAGATGGTGATAGAAACTTTGATCACGCATAACTTTTTAACGAATGGTCCGATTTGAAAAATTTCTTCTACATTTCGATAGGTATTGATAAACACAATAAAACTGCATTTTTACTTTTCCGAAATATTTAAATTTTTAAAATAGTATATAAGCTATTGTGGGCGTTAAAGGGGGCGTGGCACCTTTTTGAAACAAACTTGCGCTGCGTAGGAACTCCTAGAATCTGCATGCAAAATGCCAATCTTCTAGCTTTTATAGTTTCCGAGATCTCAGCGTTCATACGGACAGACAGACAGACGGACAGACAGACGGACAGACGGACATGGCTATATCGACTCGGCTAGTGACCCTGATCAAGAATATATATACTTTATAGGGTCGGAAACGCTTCCTTCTAGCTGTTACATACTTTTGCACGAATACAATATACCCTTTTACTCTACGAGTAACGGGTATAAATATCATTTAAAAAATTTGTCGAAAAACAATTATGACCCCCACTGTTATGACAAAGCCAACATGCGGATATAATCACCTCGACTTTTCGGTTTTTGAATCAAAACCCTGGGATATAGTGGCCCGATGTTGCAATGGCATCCCTCGTTGAATTCGTTACAACATTTCCAATCTAACTAATAAAAACTACTTCCATATCATCGGATATATATTCCACGCGACCAACATCCCGGACGGTAAAGCATACGGAGGTACCGGTATACTCATAAAACAACGCATAAAACATCATCCCTTGGAGACATTCGCTACTAACTACCTGCAGGCCACATCCCTACGTATAAACCTAATTGGCGGCCCACTTACCCTATCCGCCATATATTGCCCCCCACGCTTCAGTATTGCAGAAAATGAGTTTATGAATTTTTACAAGTCACTAGGACGCTGCTTTATAGCTGCCGGTGATTATAACGCAAAGCATCCCCACTGGGGATCTCGTCTTATCAACCCCAAAGGCCGCCAATTATAAAACGCTATCATCACTCCTGGTAATAAGCTTGACTTTGTCTCACCAGCTAGGCCTACATACTGGCCCACAGATCCAAATAAACAACCTGACATTATCGATTTCGCTGTTATTAGAAGAGTCTCGCACAGGCTGATAAAAGTAAAGACCTTAGAAGAGCTTACATCGGACCACTCGCCAGTTCTCCTCTGTCTATCTGAACAGCCGCAGCTTCTGGAACGCCCCCAACATCTAACATCAAACAAAACAAACTGACTGAAGTACAAAAAATATGTAAGTGCACACATCGAACTTGATCCTGAAATTTCCTCTGAATCTGACATTGATAAGTCGCTTAAACACCTCACGGACGTAATGTCCTCTGCCGCCAAACATTCTACGCCAGAAATCTCATCCACAAACCCGCTAAGAACTGGACGCTCAAGTATCCAGATCGAGTCTCTCCTACTTGAAAAACGTAGACTTCGCAGAGACTGGCAGACTCATCGGTCCCCAGCTACTAAGAAAAGACTAATGAAGCATCTCGAAAATTGTCGAAGGTCCTCTCTACCGAAAAGAACCAGGCCCAACGGGCCTACATTCCCACTATGAAGAGCTCATCCAAACATGCAACCACCAATAGATCCTGATTGGCCAATTCGATCACAAACAGGTGCCTGGGCGCGCAGTGACGAAGAAAGAGCTAACACTTTTGCCCATCACTTGGAAAACGTCTTCAAGCCTCACCCGCCAACCAATTCACTCTACCGAATGTCTCGCTAGCGTCGCCGTCCTCCCCAGTTACCCTTGAAACCAGCACAATACTTAAGGCTATTAAAGAACATATAAACCCAAAGAAAGCTCCTGGTCACGATTTTATTTCTCCAAAAATGATAATTGAATTACCTGCATGCGCAGTCAGATGCATCGCATTTATATTTAACTCAATATTGAAATGGGGCTACTTTCCTGACCAATGGAAAAAGTCTGTCATTACAATGATCCCGAAGCCAGGAAAAGACAAATCCCAGCCTTCCTCGTACCGGCCCATCAGTCTGCTCCCATGTCTATCAAAGCTATTTGAAAAACTGCTTCTTGTTCATCTAGTAACACATCTTCAAAACAACAGAACGATCCCTCTGCACCAATTCGGATTTAGGGAAAAGCATGGAACTATCGAACAGGTAAACCGCTTAACATCTGAAATTCGCCCGGCTTTCGAACACAAGCAATATTGCAGTGCCTTATTTCTGGACGTATCACAGGCATTTGATCGCGTCTGGATCGACGGTCTGGTATAAAAAATCAAAACCCTCCTACCGGAAAACACTCACAAGTTGCTTAGTCATACCTCAGAAACAGAGTTTTCACCGTGAGATGTAAAACCTTTACTTCAACCATCCGTAACATCGAAGCTGGAGTACCCCAAGGAAGTGTGCTTGGACCAATCTTGTACATCTTTTACACGGCAGACATTCCAACAAGCCGCCAGACCCTCATCTCAACCTTTGCTGACGACACTGCCATTGTCAGCCGCTCGAAACAGCTACAGCCCATTTAAAAGAACACCTGCTAGCTGTAGAAAAATGGCTCGCAGACTGGCGTATCAAAGTCAACGAGCAAAAGTGTAAGCACATTACATTTACACTAAACTTGTCGAAATGCCCACCACTGACGCTAAACAACAAGCCGGTTCCACAAGCAGACGAAGTCACCTATCTCGGCATACACCTAGACAGGAGGCTTACCTGGAGAAAGCATATAGAAGCAAAGAAGACTCATTTAAAACTAAAGGCCAGCAGCCTTCACTGGCTCATGAACTACCGCTCCCCCCTTCCACTCGAATATAAAGTACTACTGTATAACTCGTGCTTAAAGCCGATCTGGACCTACGGTTCCGAGCTCTGGGGAAACGCAAGCAGCAGCAATATAGAAATTATTCAAAGAGTACAATCAAAGAACCTACGAACAATAACTGGAGCCCCCTGGTACATCCGCAATGCAAACATCCAGAGAGACCTGGATATAAAGCCCGTAAAAGAAGAAATTGTTTCCAGAAAAATTAAATATGAAGCCAGATTATCAAATCACCCAAACCTGCTTGCCAGACAACTCAACCGGCTAAGCTATCATTCCCGTCTACAGCGGAATGATTTCCCATCCCTCTTCAATAACATAAATTAACGTAACATAGATTAAGATTTGAAAACTTATTGTTAGTCTCTTAAGTAATAGAGAAGATCCAATAAATAAGAATAAAGTATAAAAAAAAAAAAAAAAAACATTTCCAACAAAAAATATACAGAAAAAAATATCATTTGAAAATTTTTTTTTCGAAAAAAAAACCTTATATGACAAGGCCAAAATCCGGTTTTGTCATGTAGTTCTCTGCCGGTGTAAAACCTCAATCGGGGCTAAGGAACCTATACAAGAAATTTATATAGAAGGGTGGAGCCTGTAGTAGGAATTTCTATGGGAGGTGGTAGGACGCCTAGAGACGGGTGCTATTCGATGGTGGCTACCGATCGTAAAAGTTTCCGCACAGTTTCCAGTCGTCTCTTATGCTTCCTTACGGGGGAGCCGTAAGTGGATCCGATCGTACCGCGAGGTTGACGACCCGAGATGTACAGTAGGTCGGTGCCTGGCGGCCTGTAGTGGCGATGGGGCCTACTACACTGCTTGGCGCGAAACCCGGAAGGTTCCGGTTTGCGGCGCCCTCTGGTGGCAGAACGAGGTACTGAGAGGGCGATCGCACTGCTTGGTGGGGAACTTGAAGGAGGCCCGCTGAGAACGCCCTCTGGTGGCAGAACGGGGTACTGAGAGGGCGATCGCACTGCTTGGTGGTGAACTGGGATGACTCCGACTGGTGTTGGCTAAGTGGACGGCGGGGTTTATCTATTCCGTGTGGACTCGGAATTTCGGATATTCTCGTAGTCACTAGTGCGATAACGCGTTAGGGGGGCTTTGTCTAGGGTGTGTGTCTTGGCTCAAAATTAATACTAGTTTAATGGGTACCTTGTGCTATCGATCGCGGGCCTCACGAGTGCGACAACGCGTTAGGGGGGCTTTGTCTAGGGTGTGTGTCTTGGCTCAAAATTAATACTAGTTTAATTAGTTTCCTTAATTTCTATTATTTCAATTTATAACACGGGGCTTCATGTCCGATCTTAAAGCTAATAACAAATCTTATGACTACGATTACAATGATTATGTTGACTAAATATTGTTTGTCCGCCCTCGATTTAGGGCATTACAGTATTTACAGAAAAAAAAATGATTTGAAAAAATTTTTCGAAAAAAAATCATCACCCCCACCCTAATAACAAGGCCAGATTCGGAGAAAATCAACTCGATTTGTCGGTTTTTTGATTAAAACCCTGGGAAATAGTGGTCGGATGTTGGAATGGCTTACCTCGTTATTTATTTCCAACAAAGTGTCATTTACAGAAAAAATAAAGGTTGAAAAATTTTTCGAAAAAAAGCAAACCCTTATGACAATATAAAATCCGCAGAAAATCACATCGATTTTTCAGTTTTTGAATCAAAACCCTGGGAAATAGTGGTCGAATGTTAAAATGGCATATCTCGTTGAATTCGTTACAAAATTTTCAACAAAGTAGCATTTACAGAAAAAATATCATTTGAAAAATTTGTCGAAAAAAAATTATGACCCACACCCTTATGACAAGGCCAACATCCGGATAAAATCACCTCGATTTTTCGGTTTTTTTAATCAAAACCCTGGGAAATAGTGGCCCGATGTTGCAATGGCATCCCTCGTTGAATTCGTTACAACATTTCCAACAAAGTGGCATTTACAGAAAAAACAAGAGAGAAAGCTATAGTCGAGTGCCTCGACTATTAGATACCCGTTACTCAGCTAAAAAAGTTCAAATTATCAATTTGAATTCGGCGATCTCTTAGAGCTGGCAGCTTTACAACACGAGCATGAGCACCAGCACTGCTTTAGCGCAGGCAGCTTTTGTCCTGCACCAGCAGCTGTGTTTATGTTTATGTTTTTGAGAGCAATAAATTGACTAGAAATATTAAACATACATACTTATATTGGCTAAACACATACATTCTTAAATAGTATTATGTATATTAAAGTCTAAATGTTTGCACAACACGAGTAAGGGTATAGCGAATAGCTTTCTTTGAAAGGAGTTATCTTTGCCGGGCAATTGCAACTGTGTACAATGTATATACATACATATGTATATGCTTATATACAATTAACGTTGACTCTGTTAAGCACCTTGGCCAGCTGTTCCAAAGTCATCCGTTAGATGGCGTCATGAAAGGCGGAAATGTAGGCGCTAGCCAGGCTTAAGCGTTTAATAGGTTTTTGTGCGTTAGAGTGGGCGTGGCAAACTTTTATTAGGCAAATCGATAGGTATTGACGAAACAAATACATATCAATTAAAATTTTCATAAAAGCATCAAAACTGTAGCCACAGCTTCTGGCTTGTGGGCGTCAGAGGGGGCGTGGCATCATTTTGAAACAAACTTGCGCTGCGTAGGACCTCCTAAAATCTACATGCAAAATGCCAATCTTTTAGCTTTTATAGTTTCCGAGATCTCAGCGTTCATACGGACGGACAGACAGACGGACAGACGGACATGGCTAGATCGACTCGGCTAGTGATCCTGAAGAAGAATATATATACTTGATAGGGTCGGAAATGCTTCCTTCTACCTGTTACATACTTTTGCACGAATATAATATACCCTTTTACTCTACGAGTAACGGGTATAAATATCATTTGAAAATTTTTTTTCGCAAAAAAAAACCATGACCCCCACCCTTATGAGTAGGCCAAAATCCGGATAAAATCAGCTCGATTTCTCGGTTTTTTAATCAAAACTTAGGGATATAGTGGTCGAAAGTTAGAATGGCATACCTCGTTGAATTCGATACAAAATTTCCAACAAAAAGTCATTTACAGAGAAAAAATATCATAAAATAAAATCCGCAGAAAATCACATCGATTTTTCAGTTTTTGAATCAAGACCCTGGGAAATAGTGGACGAATGTTCGGATGGCATACCTCGTTGAATTCGTTACAAAATTTCCAACATAGTGGCATTTACAAAAAAAAATATCATTTGAAAAATTTGTCGAAAACAAATTATGAGCCCTACCCTTATGACAAGGCCAACAAATAGTGGGAAATAGTGGCCCGATGTTGCAATGGCATCCCTCGTTGAATTCGTTGCAACATTTCCAACAAAGTGGCATTTACAGAAAAAACAAGAGAGAAAGCTATAGTCGAGTGCCTCGACTATTAGATACCCGTTACTCAGCTAAAAAAGTTCAAATTATCAATTTGAATTCGGCGATCTCTTAGAGCTGGCAGCTTTACAGCACGAGCATCAGCACCAGCGCTGCTTTAGCGCAGGCAGCTTTTGTCCTGCACCAGCAGCTGTGTTTATGTTTATGTTTTTGAGAGCAATAAATTGACTAGAAATATTAAACCTACATACTTATATTGGCTAAACACATACATTCTTAAAAAGTATTATGTATATTAAAGTCTAAATGTTTTGCACAACACGAATATCTTTCTTTGAAAGGAGTTATCTTTGCCGGGCAATTGCAACTGTGTACAATGTATATACATACATATATACATATATATACATACACACATACGCCATTGTTTGACTCAGACCTCCAATTTGGCTAACTAGATTTGATTTGCATAGTTCTTGGGATATAGTTCGGTATTGACAAATGAAAACCATCGCAATTTCCTTTAAAAGAAATCCTTATCGAGAATTAACGTTGACTCTGTTAAGCACCTTGGCCAGCTGTTCCAAAGTCATCCTTTAGATGGCGTCATGAAAGGCGGAAATGTAGGCGCTAGCCAGGCTTAAGCGTTTAATAGGTTTCTGGGCGTTAGAGTGGGCGTGGCAAACTTTTATTAGGCAAATCGATAGGTATTGGCGAAACAAATACATATCAATTAAAATTTTCATAAAAGCATCAAAACTGTAGCCACAGCTTCTGGCTTGTGGGCGTCAGAGGGGGCGTGGCACCATTTTGAAACAAACTTGAGCTGCGTAGGACCTCCTAAAATCTACATGCAAAATGCCAATCTTTTAGCTTTTATAGTTTCCGAGATCTCAGCGTTAATACGGACGGACAGACAGACGGACATAGCTAGATCGACTCGGCTAGTGATCCTGAAGAAGAATATATATACTTGATAGGGTCGGAAATGCTTCCTTCTACCTGTTACATACTTTTGCACGAATATAATATACCCTTTTACTCTACGAGTAACGGGTATAAATATCATTTGAAAATTGTTTTTCGCAAAAAAAAACCATGACCCCCACCCTTATGAGTAGGACAAAATCCGGATAAAATCAGCTCCATTTCTCGGTTTTTTAATCAAAACCTAAATCCTGAGAAAATCACCTAGATTTTTCGTTTTTTTAAGCATAACCCTGGGAAATAGTGGTCGGATGTTGCAAAGGCATACCTCGTTGAATTCGTTACAAAATTTCCAATAAAGTGGCATTTACAGAAAACAAATATCATCTGAAAAAAATTTTTGGAAAAAAATAATGAACCCCACACTAATGACAATGATATCAGGAAATCAGCTCGATTTTCGGTATTTTAATCAAAACCCTTGGATTTATTGGTCGAATGTTCGAATGGCATACCTCATTGAATTCGTTACAAAATTTCCAACAAAGTAACATTTACAAAAATAAAATATAATTTTAAAAAATTTGCGAAAAAAAACCATGACCCAACCCTTATGACAAGGCCAAAATCCAAAAAAATCAGCTCGAATTATTAACCCTTAAGACAAGGTCAAAATCCGGACAAAAACAGCTCGATTTCTCGGCTTTTTGGTGGTCGATTGCTAGCAAATGGAATCCCTTGTTGAATTAGTTACAAAATTTCCTACAAAGTGGCATTTACAAAAATAAAATATCGTTTAACATTTTTTTCAAGTGATGATTTGGGAAAAAGTGGTCGGTTTTTGGAATGGCAAAAATTCGTTACAAAATTTCCAACAAACTGGCAATTACAGAAAAAAATATAAGTTGAAAAAATTTTTGGAAATAAAATTATGAACCCAACCTTTATGACAAGGCCAAAATCCGGATAATATCAGTACGATTTTTCGGTTTTTAAATCGAAACCCTGAAAAATAGTGGTCCGATGTTGGAGTGGCATTTCTCGTTGAATTCGTTTAAAAATTTCCTGCAAAATGGCATTAACAGAAATAAAAAAAATTTCATTTGAATAAATTTTTCTAAAAAAAATTATGACCCCCACGCTTATGACAAGGCCAAAATCCGGATAAAATAAGCTCGATTTCTCGTTTTTTTAATCAAAACTTAGGGATATAGTGGTCGAAAGTTAGAATGGTTAGTGGCATTTACAAAAAAAAATATCATTTGAAAAATTTGTCGAAAACAAATTATGACCCCCACCCGGCCAACATCCGGATAAAATCACCTCGACTTTTCGGTTTTTTAATCAAAACCCTGGGAAATAGTGGCCCGTGTTGCAATGGCATCCCTCGTTAAATTCGTTACAACATTTCCAACACAGTGGCATTTACAGAAAAAAATATCATTTGAAAATTTTTTTTCGAAAAAAAAACCTTTATGACAAGGCCAAAATCCGGGTTTGTCATGTAGTTCTCTGCCGAGGTAAAACCTCAATCGGGGCTAAGGAACCTATACAAGAAATTTATATAGAAGGGTGGAGCCTGTAGTAGGAATTTCTATGGGAGGTGGTAGGACGCCTAGAGACGGGTGCTATTCGATGGTGGCTACCGATCGTAAAAGTTTCCGCACAGTTTCCAGTCATCTCGTATGCTTCCCTACGGGGGAGCCGTAAGTGGATCCGATCGTACCGCGAGGTTGACGACCCGAGATGTATATTAGGTCGCTGCCTGGCGGCCTGTAGTGGCGATGGGGCCTACTACACTGCTTGGCGCGAAACCCGGAAGGATCTGGCTTGCGGCGCCCTCTGATGGCAGAACGAGGTACTGAGAGGGCGATCGCACTGCTTGGTGGGGAACTTGAAGGAGGCCCGCTGAGAACGCCCTCTGGTGGCAGAACGGGGTACTGTGAGGGCGATCGCACTGCTTGGTGGTGAACTGGGATGACTCCGACTGGTGTTGGCTAAGTGGACGGCGGGGTTTATCTATTCCGGGTGGACTCGGAATTTCGGATATTCTCGTAGTCACGAGAGCACTGCTGCCAACTTTTGCCCAGCAAAAAAAGCTGTTTTTGACGGGAAGAATTCAGAAAAAAGCTAAAAATATTATCAAAAAATCCAATAAAAATCTAAAGAAAAATGTATAAAAAAAACGAAAAAATATCAAATTAATAACAATTTATTAAGGTAATTTTTGCTTAAAATATTTTCATAATTTCATCAATATCTTCTTGGTCGTCCTTATTTGCGTATGACATATTAGTGCCTATCATGCGCAGATATTTTACAGGCACTTCATAGTCGACGCAGCATTTTCCATTCCTTCGCAATCCGTATCTGTATATTAAAATAGAAAATGAATACAGTATATCTTTTGTTTGTAAATAACACTTTACCTTATGCTTAGAATGCTGTTAGTCGTGCTGAGGCCTATCGAATTCCTTAATTTGGATTTAATTAGGTTAACCTGGCTAAAAATCCTTTCTATTTCCGCGTTTGAACAGGGCAAACATAATATTTGGATGGCCTAGTTGCCAACCCAAAAAATCTTCGGTTTCCTCCAGAATCTTTAAATTGGAGCACCTCAAACCAAAATTTGTTTGTGTCGCTGATGTTTTCCCACTTGATCGAATTAATGTTATTGTATTGGCGTTCAATTTCTGCAATATTCTTACATTCCAGGAACTCTAAAATTTCTGTGACGCTTTTAATTTCTTAATTTCTAAAAAGCCAGAATTCCCGCTTTTCACAATTCCCGCAGTTCACAAATTTTTCCCGCAGTTAGTCTTCAAAAAAAGCCCGTTTTGACGGGAAAAAATCCAAATTGGCAGCACTGCACGAGTGCGATAACGGGTTAGGGGTTGAACATTTTTTTCGAAAAAAATCAAACCCTTATTTTTTTTTTTTTAATTAAAGCTTGGTTTTATTTATTGGATCTTCTCTTAATGAGTCTAACAATAAGGTTGCAAATCTTAAAATAATACATTATCTAACAGTTTAATTTTAACTGAATAGACTATATGGTCCTAATCATTAGCGCTGGATGGTCGTTGCGACGAAGACGAGAACTGCTGGAAACTAGCGTAAGGGCTCTCGCGAGATGATTTGGATGTACTGATAGCCTGTTGTAGTACTTTGTTGTGATTTGTGCTATCTCTTCTCTGACGAGTGATATGTGGAGGTCCCTGTGAATGTTTACATTCCGAACGTACCACGGTGCCCCGGTGATGGTTCTGTGAATTTTTGATTGAGTTCTTAGCATTATATCCACACTGCTGTTACCGGCATTCCCCCACAACTGAGAGCCGTACATCCAGATTGGTTTTAAAACGGTGTTGTATAAAAGTACCTTATAGTCCATGCTAAGGGGCGAGCGGCTATTGATAAGCCAGTGGAGACTGTTGGCTTTGAGCTTTAAATGTGTTCTTTTGGCTTCAATGTGGCTGCGCCAAGTACGCCATCGAGGTGTACGCCAAGATATGTTACTTCGTTTGCTGCCGGAACCACTGTGTTGTTAAGAGTAAGTGGAGGGCAGTCTTGCCTGTTAAGTGTGAACGTTACGTGTTTTTGTTCGTTAACTTTGATTCGCCGGTCGGATAGCCATTTCTCCACTGCCACTAGGTGTTTAGCAAGTTGCGCCGTTGCTTGCTTGGGACATCTCGAGCGGCTTAGGATCGCTGTGTCATCAGCAAAAGTGGATGTGGTTAGTCTCATGCTCGTTGGGATGTCCGCGGTGTAGATAAGGTAGAGTGTTGGTCCTAACACGCTGCCTTGAGGAACTCCGGCCCTGATGATGTAATCATCTGACATGGCAGCATTACATCTTACTGAGAATTTCCTGTTGTAAAGGTATGACTTCAGAAGTTTGTGAGTGTTGGTTGGGAGCATTTCTGTTATTTTGTGCATTAAACCTTCTAACCATTCTCGGTCAAAAGCTTGTGATACGTCCAGAAATATCGTAGTGCAGTACTCCCTTTGTTCGAATGCATTTCGGATTTCTGAAGTTATGACTTGCTCGATGGTTCCATGTTTTTCTCGAAAACCGAATTGATGAGTCGGGATTTTGTTGTGTGTTCTGAGATATGGGGTAATATGTGCCAAGAAGCATTTTTCGAAAAGTTTTGATAGACACGTTAGTAAACTAATTGGTCTATATGATGAAGCAATTGTGCGGTCTTTGCCAGGTTTTGGTATCATTATGATCAGTGCTGCCAATTTGGATTTTTTCCCGTCAAAACTGGCTTTTTTTGAAGACTAACTGCGGGAATAATTTGTGAACTGCGGGAATTGTGAAAAGCGGGAATTCTGGCTTTTTTAGAAATTAAGAAATTAAAAGCGTCACAGAAATTTTAGAGTTCCTGGAATGTAAGAATATTGCAGAAATTGAACGCCAATACAATAACATTAATTCGATCAAGTGGGAAAACATCAGCGACACAAACAAATTTTGGTTTGAGGTGCTCCAATTTAAAGATTCTGGAGGAAACCGAAGATTTTTTGGGTTGGCAACTGTGGCCATCCAAATATTATGTTTGCCCTGTTCAAACGCGGAAATAGAAAGGATTTTTAGCCAGGTTAACCTAATTAAATCCAAATTAAGGAATTCGATAGGCCTCAGCACGACTAACAGCATTCTAAGCATAAGGTAAAGTGTTATTTACAAACAAAAGATATACTGTATTCATTTTCTATTTTAATATACAGATACGGATTGCGAAGGAATGGAAAATGCTGCGTCGACTATGAAGTGCCTGTAAAATATCTGCGCATGATAGGCACTAATATGTCATACGCAAATAAGGACGACCAAGAAGATATTGATAAAATTATGAAAATATTTTAAGCAAAAATTACCTTAATAAATTGTTATTAATTTGATATTTCTTCGTTTTTTTTATACATTTTTCTTTAGATTTTTATTGGATTTTTTTGATAATATTTTTAGCTTTTTTCTGAATTCTTCCCGTCAAAAACAGCTTTTTTTGCTGGGCAAAAGTTGGCAGCAGTGATTATGATTATCGACTTTTTCCATCTCTCTGGGAAGTGTCCGTGTCTCGTTATTGCATTGAAGAGGTGGCAAATAGCTCGAACTGCACAGAGAGGAAGTTCAATAATCATTTTTAGTGATATTAGGTCGCATCCTGGAGATTTTTTTGGGTTGAGTTGTTCATTTATGATTTTGAGTAACTCATGTGGTCTAAATACAATTGGTTCATACGTAGATGTGTCGATATCTGATGTTGCTGGCAGTGAGATCCCGTTTGATGCTGTATTGGGCTGAAGTACATTTTGAAGATGTTCTGCAAATCTGTCGGCTCTTTTTCCGTCGCTGCGCGCCCAGTTGCCTGTGGATGTCCTTATTGGCATTACATATGCACTGAGTGTGCTCTCCAAAGTGGGAACTTGGAGCTCGTTGGGGATAACTGCTCTATGTAATGTTTTTGGGACCTTTCTTCTTCATGACGTAATGCAACTGAGAGCCTCCGTGTAGCATCTTTTAACCTTTGTTTTGCAGATGGTGATCTGTTGGATTGCCAGTCTCGCCGTGAACGTCGCTTTGCTAGAACAAGCTGTTCTATTTCAACGTTCGTGTATCTATGATTGTACGCTGTTTTTTGCGTTTGTGGAGTTGACATACGAGCTGCTGCGACCAAGACGGATTAAAGAGTGTTTGTGGATAAGTTGATATCAGCTTCGTCATTCAAACGTGGGTTCAACTCAATATGCGAACTTACATATTTTTTGTACTTAAGCCAATTGGTTTTATTCGTTGTTAGTCTGAATGGTTTATCTACCGCAACTGGATGTAGATTTAGTTGAAGGAGGTCAGGCGAGTGATCAGACGATAGATCTGATAAGGAGTTGGCGCTTATCAGGTTGCGTGGAATGTTTTTTGTGACTGCAAAATCTATCAAGTCTGGCAGTTTTCTGGGATCTGTTGGCCAATATGTAGGTGTCCCAGGTGACACACAGTCTAGCTTGTTGCTTGCTTTTATTATTGCATTGTACAACTGCCTTCCCTTTGGAGTAACAAGTCGAGATCCCCAGTGCGTATGCTTGGCATTAAAGTCTCCTGCTACTATAAATTGTTCGCTCAGAGAGTTGAAATAGTCCATGAATTGGGATTCGGATATTGTAAACCGAGGAGGACAGTATACGGCGGCAAGATTTAAAGAACGGTGCTTAATGCGATTTCTAATCAGAATCCCAGAGCCTCCGTGTGCTTTCCCGTCTGGGTGATTCGTGTTATAGAAGAAGTAGTCTCGAATTTGGAAATTGTATTTATTTGTAAGATGAGTTTCTGCGAGTAGCATTACATCGATATGGTTATTATTTAGAAATTGAGTTAACTCGAGTTTGCGCTGTGAGACGCCGTTGGCGTTCCACAGTGATATACGGAGTGGAGCCATTGATTACTTAGTCTGTTTTTGAGCAACAAGCAGCTCAATCAGATCGTTCTGGTTACGCATAAGATCTTGCATAGTTGTCTGCATGAATGACATGAAATCCATCATACTTTGTTGAAGATTACATATCATTGTTTCAATTTTGTTCGTAGACTGTTCTCCTGGTTGATGAGGGGAAACTGATGATCGTGGCTTGGTGGGAGCGGTACTTTTCAGACCCATTTTTAAAGCATTTGCAAAACTTTCGGGTTTGTCGGTGAACTCATTGTTAGTTGAAGATTTCACGGCTGTAGGGGGGAAGACATCACGCGTAGATTTCATAGGTGTTATATGTTGGCGAGCAGTGGTCACTCTTTGGTGTGTACGACTTTTCAGTTCCATGTAGACTGGACAGCCCCTGAAGTTAGCCGTAACCCCACAGTTTCCACACTTTTTGCTGCTGGGATCCTCTTTATTTTTTGGGCATTTGTGAGAGTCATGAAGGTCTCCACAAGCAACGCATACTGGACGAAGCGTGCAATAAGACCTTGTGTGGCCATATTCCTGACAATTGTTACACTGCACCGGCCCATTTCTTTTATGCGGCTCTTCTACGGTTATTCTGCGGTGTAGTAGGAACTGGAGAGTAAAAATTGGATGCACTTTATTTTTTTTCAGAGGCTTGGATTTGGTTTCGGGTTCAAGTTCTACCTTGAAAAGAGGTTGAGGCTTTCTTTCTCTATTCAAAATGTTAATAACATTTTTTACATTAAAACCTTTCTCCTTCAGTGCGCCTGTAACTTCAGCTGGTGTTACTTCCGGTTCAATACCTTAAAGTACTACTTGCTGGCCTTTACTGCTTTTTAATTGGTACGTGTAGAAGTTTTTATTGTTGTCGTTTAAGTACTTCGACAAAATTTTGTAGCTTACTTCCGTATTAGTCTGAACTTTTGTTTCGTGAATATTTCCCTTTGTTAAAGGAATTATGTGGAAATTGTCTGGTCCGATTAGATTCAGTATCGAGTTTACGAGGGCATTATAACTTTTCTCTCGAATGTAAATCGGCGGCGGCTTAGGCTTTTTATTGTCCCCTATGATGTATTCAGGAGGTGTATCATCGGATTTATCTGCCAAAATAGCAAATCTGTTTGTTTCTATGGCTTTTCTATTGTAGATTGTTTTGAGGTGCTGCGAGTTATTTTAGCAGAATTGCCAAGTCTAGAGTTCTGCGGGCTGAGCTTACGTTTTATTTGTATATACCGATCCATACCTGTCTGTACGGCCGAACTTTGTTTTGAAGAGAGCGCGCTGTGTGTGCTGCATTATTTGCTTGCAAGGCAGATTTCGTTGTTACAGTAGATGGTATTGCGCGAGCAGTCGATACTATTGTAGTTGTTGTAGAAGTTGCCGTTGCAGTTGCTAGTGACGTCACTGTACTGGTGACCGTGGCTAAGCAGGTTGGCATGAGGGGAGGGTATGGGGTTCTGTCCAACAAGAGCGCTGGAGAGGAAGAGCGCGCCCTGCCTAGCGATGTTGGATTGAGTTCATTACTCGGGCTTGGGGTTATTGATCGCGGTTGGTTAGTTTTTGTTAAGTTTGCGGTCGCGTTGTCTTGCATTGACACGATTGAATGGTAGGTGTTGTTACGTTGCAGAGAGAGCCGACGCTCGTCTTGCTGACGTTGGAGCACCGTATGAGTGTCGAATTCACTCATAACTTAATGTTTTAGATTTTCTTCTTGTTTATTTACACAAAAAGTACGAAGTTCATCGCACTAAGCGTCTTTTCGTTGACGATAAGAAGACAGGAAAAACACGTGTACTTTTGCCGACGTTCGCAATCCAACCCTTATGAAAATATCAAATCAGGAGAAAATCACATCGATTTTTCAGTTTTTTAATCAAAACCCTGGGAAAAACTGGTCGTATGCTCGGATGACATACCTCGTTGAATTCGTTACAAAATTTCCAACATACTGGCATTTACAGAAAAAACTATCATTTGAAAAGTTTTTTGGCAAAAAAATTATGACACCACCCTTGTGACAAGGCCAAAATCCGAAAAATATCATCTCGATAGTGGCAAGTGTTGCAATGGCATACTCCGTTGAATTCGTTACAAAAATTCCAACAAAGTGGCATTTACAGAAATCAAATATCGATTGAAAAATTTTTTCGAAAAATAATCATGTCCACCACTCTTATGACAAGGCCCATGTCCGGATAATATCAGCTCGATTTTCGGTATTTTAATTAAAACCCTTGGATATGGTAGTCGAATGTTGGAATGGCATACCTCGTTTAATTCGTACACGGGGGCTTATAAGTTCAGGGCTTTTATTTGGCAATTGCTAAGAATAAAGGCCCTGGCTGCTGCCCTCACAATGGGTACCTTGTGCTATCGATCGCGGGCCTCACGAGTGCGACAACGCGTTAGGGGGGCTTTGTCTAGGGTGTGTGCCTTGGCTCAAAATTAATACTAGTTTAATTAGTTTCCTTAATTTCTATTATTTCAATTTATAACACGGGGCTTCATATCCGATCTTAAAGCTAATAACAAATCTTATGACTACGATTACAATGATTATGTTGACTAAATATTGTTTGTCCGCCCTCGATTTAGGGCATTACAGTATTTACAGAAAAAAATATGATTTGAAAAAATTTTTCGAAAAAAAATCATCACCCTAATAACAAGGCCAGATTCGGAGAAAATCAACTCGATTTGTCGGTTTTTTGATTAAAACCCTGGGAAATAGTGGTAAGATGTTGGCATGGCTTACCTCGTTATTTATTTCCAGCAAAGTGTCATTTACAGAAAAAAATAAAGGTTGAAAAACAATATAAAATCCGCAGAAATTCACATCGATTTTTCAGTTTTTGAATCAAAACCCTGGGAAATAGTGGTCGAATGTTAAAATGGCATATCTCGTTGAATTCGTTACAAAATTTTCAACAAAGTAGCATTTACAGAAAAAAATATCATTTGAAAAATTTGTCGAAAAAAAATTATGACCCACACCCTTATGACAAGGCCAACATCCGGATAAAATCACCTCTATTTTTCGGTTTTTTTAATCAAAACCCTGGGAAATAGTGGCCCGATGTTGCAATGGCATCCCTCGTTGAATTCGTTACAACATTTCCAATAAAGTGGCATTTACAGGAAAAACAATAGAGAACGCTATAGTGGAGTGCCTCGACTATTAGATACCCGTTACTCAGCTAAAAAAGTTCAAATTATCAATTTGAATTCGGCGATCTCTTAGAGCTGGCAGCTTTACAGCACGAGCATCAGCACCAGCGCTGCTTTAGCGCAGGCAGCTTTTTTCCTGCACCAGCAGCTGTGTTTATGTTCATGTTTTTGAGAGCAATAAATTGACTAGAAATATTAAACATACATACTTATATTGGCTAAACACATACATTCTTAAATAGTATTATGTATATTAAAGTCTAAATGCTTGCACAACACGAATATCTTTCTTTGAAAGGAGTTATCTTTACCGGGCAATTGCAACTGTGTACAATGTATATACATACATATGTATATGCTTACATACATACACACATACGCCATTGTTTGACTCAGACCTCCAATTTGGCTAACTAGATTTGATTTGCATAGTTCTTGGGATATAGTTCGGTATTGACAAATGAAAACCATCGCAATTTCCTTTAATAGAAATCCTTATCGAGAATTAACGTTGACTCTGTTAAGCACCTTGGCCAGCTGTTCCAAAGTCATCCGTTAGATGGCGTCATGAAAGGCGGAAATGTAGGCGCTAGCCAGGCTTAAGCGTTTAATAGGTTTTTGTGCTTTAGAGTGGGCGTGGCAAACTTTTATTAGACAAATTATTAAATTATTGACGAAACAAATACATATCAATTAAAATTTTCATAAAAGCATCAAAACTGTAGCCACAGCTTCTGGCTTGTTGGCGTCAGAGGGGGCGTGGCACCATTTTGAAACAAACTTGCGCTGCGTAGGACCTCCTAAAATCTACATGCAAAATGCCAATCTTTTAGCTTTTATAGTTTCCGAGATCTCAGCGTTCATACGGACGGACAGACAGACGGACAGACGGACATGGCTAGATCGACTCGGCTAGTGATCCTGAAGAAGAATATATATACTTGATAGGGTCGGAAACGCTTCCTTCTACCTGTTACATACTTTTGCACGAATATAATATACCCTTTTACTCTACGAGTAACGGGTATAAATATCATTTGAAAATTGTTTTTCGCAAAAAAAACCATGACCCCCACCCTTATGAGTAGGCCAAAATCCGGATAAAATCAGCTCGATTTCTCGGTTTTTTAATCAAAACCTAAATCCTGAGAAAATCACCTAGATTTTTCGTTTTTTTAAGCATAACCCTGGGAAATAGTGGTCGGATGTTGCAAAGGCATACCTCGTTGAATTCGTTACAAAATTTCCAATAAAGTGGCATTTACAGAAAACAAATATCATCTGAAAAAAATTTTTGGAAAAAAAAATCATGAACCCCACACTAATGACAATGATATCAGGAAATCAGCTCGATTTTCGGTATTTTAATCAAAACCCTTGGATTTATTGGTCGAATGTTCGAATGGCATACCTCATTGAATTCGTTACAAAATTTCCAACAAAGTAACATTTACAAAAATAAAATATAATTTTAAAAAATTTTCGAAAAAAAACCATGACCCAACCCTTATGACAAGGCCAAAATCCAAAAAAAAAAAGATCGAATTATTAAAAAAAACATTACCCCCACCCTTAAGACAAGGCCAAAATCAGGACAAAAACAGCTCGATTTCTCGGTTTTTTGGTGGTCGATTGCTAGCAAATGAAATCCCTTGTTGAATTAGTTACAAAATTTCCAACAAAGTGGCATTTACAAAAATAAAATATCGTTTAACATTTTTTTCAAGTGATATTTGGGAAAAAGTGGTCGGTTTTTGGAATGGCAAAAATTCGTTACAAAAATTCCAACAAATTGGCAATTACAGAAAAAAATATCATTTGAATAAATTTTTCGAAAAAAATTATGACCCCCACGCTTATGACAAGGATAAAATAAGCTCGATTTCTCGTTTTTTTAATCAAAACTTAGGGATATAGTGGTCGAAAGTTAGAATGGCATACCTCGTTGAATTCGATACAAAATTTCCAACAAAAAGTCATTTACAGAGAAAAAATATCATAAAATAAAATCCGCAGAAAATCACATAGATTTTTCAGTTTTTGAATCAAGACCCTGGGAAATAGTGGTCGGATGTTGGAATGGTTATTTATTTCCAACAAAGTGTCATTTACAGAAAAAAATAAGGGTTGAAAAATTTTTCGAAAAAAAATCAAACCCTTATGACAATAAAAAAAATATCATTAGAAAAATTATGACAAGGCCAACATCCGGATAAAATCACCTCTATTTTTCGGTTTTTTAATCGAAACCCTGGGAAATAGTGGCCCGATGTTGCAATGGCATCCCTCGTTGAATTCGTTACAACATTTCCAACAAATTTTTTCGAAAAACAACATGACCCCCACCCCTATGACAAGGCCAAAATCCGGATAAAATCAGCACGATTTTTCGGTTCTTTGATCAAAACTGTGAGATATGGTGGTCGAATGTTACAATAGCATCGACTGCTGCCAACTTTTGCCCAGCAAAAAAAGCTGTTTTTGACGGGAAGAGTTCAGAAAAAAAGATAAAAATATTATCCAAAAAAATCCAATAAAAAGCTAAAGAAAAATGTATAAAAAAACGAAAAAATATCAAATTAATAACAATTTATTAAGGTAATTTTTGCTTTAAATATTTCCATAATTTTATCAATACCTTCTTGGTCGTCCTTATTTGCGTATGACATATTAGTGCCTATCATGCGCAGATATTTTACAGGCACTTCATAGTCGACGCAGCATTTTCCATTCCTTCGCAATCCGTATCTGTATATTAAAATAGAAAATGAATACAGTATATCTTTTGTTTGTAAATAAAACTTTACCTTATGCTTAGAATGCTGTTAGTCGTGCTGAGGCCTATCGAATTCCTTAATTTGGATTTAATTAGGTTAACCTGGCTAAAAACCCTTTCTATTTCTTATTTGGATGGCCACAGTTGCCAACCCAAAATATCTTCGGTTTCCACCAGAATTTTTAAATTGGAGGACCTCAAACCAAAATTTGTTTGTGTCGCTGATGTTTTCCCACTTGATCGAATTAATTTTATTGTATTGGCGTTCAGTTTCTGCTTTCCAGGAACTTACATTCCAGGAACTTTAAAATTTCTGTGATGCTTTTAATTTCTTAATTTCTAAAAAAAGAATTCCCTCTTTTCACAATTCCCGCAATTCACAAATTTTTCCCGCAGTTAGTCTTCAAAAAAACCAGTTTTGACGGGAAAAAATCAAAAATGGCAGCACTGATAGCATCCCTCGTTGAATTAGTAACACAATTTCCAACAAAGTGGCATTTACAAAAATAAAATATTGTAGTATGCGCATATATTGGATATCTACTGTACCAAGAGTACTTGACGCAAACACACTGTAACGTCTTTCTGCCGTCCAAATGTAGGCAGCGCAGCTACGAGACTTAGGCTTACTTAGAACCTAAGAGAAATTGTAAGAATCAGACACAACTCGACGTTGGTAGCGGCACTAATGCTGCTCCAGCCTTTTAAATAAAGATTGATAAAGAAAAGAATAAAACTGAGTGTTCTCATTTACGACATGGCGACCGTGACATTGGTCAAAAAGGATCTGGACCTTGATCTGGACTTCGAAGTATACTAGGAAACGGCAACAACGACAACAACGCCAACAACGGCAACAACAGAAACAGCGGCAACAACAGCAACAACAACAATAACGGCAACAAATGCAGCCAAAGAACAAAGTAGAGTGTGAGTAGAGTGTGATGTGTGCCAAACGTAGTGGCGTGGTGAAAAGATTGAAAGCCAGAAAGGCTGAACTGTTGAAGCTGCTGAACAGCGGCAATGCAATAAGTTGGAACAACTCGGTAAAACTACATGCCGAAGTTGAACACATCAAAAATTTGCTAACAGTGCGTAAAAATCAAATCACAGCCACACACATCCACCTACCATGTTATTTCGAATATTGCCAAAAATCTAAAAACATTGCCTCCTCCAGAAAAAATTGCCATCCCAAAGCTGAAGAAGACATGCCCGGATGACTGCAAGGGCCCACTGTGCTCACCCTATTGCGACTACACCTGTGCAGCCAGCACCGGGGCCCCACCAAAGAAGTAATAACCTGTGCAGCCAGCACCGGTGCCCCACCAAGAAGTTCAGCCTGTGCAGCCAGCACCGGCACCGTCGGGCGCACCAAGCCACCCCAAGGACAAGTGAACCGCCAGCGCTACCAAGAGCGCATAATTATACCCGTTACTCGTAGAGTAAAAGGGTATATTGTATTCGTGCAAAAGTATGTAACAGGTAGAAGGAAGCGTTTCCGACCCTATAAAGTATATATATTCTTCTTCAGGATCACTAGCCGAGTCGATCTAGCCATGTCCGTATGAACGCTGAGATCTCGGAAACTATTAAAGCTAGAAGATTGACATTTTGCATGTACATTTTAGGAGGTCCTACGCAGCGCAAGTTTGTTTCAAAATGGTGCCACGCCCCCTCTGACGCCCACAAGCCACAAGCTGTGGCCACAGTTTTTATGCTATTATGAAAATTTTAATTGATATGTATTTGTTTCGTCAATACCTATCGATTTGCCTAATAAAAGTTTGCCACGCCCACTCTAACGCCCAGAAACCTATTAAACGCTTAAGCCTAGCTAGCGCCTACATTTCCGCCTTTCATGGCGCCATCTAACGGGTGACTTTGGAACAGCTGGCCAAGGGGCTTAACAGAGTCAACGTTAATTCTCGATAAGGATTTCTATTAAAGGAAATTGCGATGGTTTTCATTTGTCAATACCGAACTATATCCCAAGAACTATGCAAATCAAATCTAGTTAGCCAAATTGGAGGTCTGAGTCAAACAATGTCGTATGTGTGTATGTATGTAAGCATTTACATATGTATGTATATACATTGTACACAGTTGCAATTGCCCGGCAAAGATAACTCCTTTCAAAGAAAGCTATTCGCTATACCCTTACTCGTGTTGTGCAAACATTTAGACTTTAATATACATAATACTATTTAAGAATGTATGTGTTTAGCCAATATAAGTATGTATGTTTAATATTTCTTGTCAATTTTTTGCTCTCAAAAACATAAACATAAACACAGCTGCTGGTGCAGGACAAAAGCTGCCTGCGCTAAAGCAGCGCTGGTGCTGATGCTCGTGCTGTAAAGCTGCCAGCTCAAAGAGATCGCCGAATTCAAATTGATAATTTGAACTTTTTTAGCTGAGTAACGGGTATCTAATAATCGAGGCACTCGACTAAAGCGTTCTCTCTTGTTTTTTTGTACTCTGCACTGCGTTGCAACATTTTTTTTAATTGCACTACGATGCATATGTTTTCATTTACTATATAAAACAATTGTTTAAAATTGAGCGACATAAAAGTTGCCCAATTAGAGTGTGGCCTGAAAACCATACACAAAATAGGTAGAAAACTTGTAAAAATAGATGCATAGTAATGCAATAAGTGAATTTTCCACATAAACAGAACATTATAATTATACTTTAAAAATATATACCCCGAAAATGGGAATAGTAGACGTTAAGTCAGTGGACTCCACTGCTAATGTTATTAATAAAGTAGAGTCAAGCAATGTGGACTTCAAATATGTACACATATTTTTAATAATAATTGTTATTATATTGTGCGCAAATTGCATAATAAATGTCTTAAAAAGAAATATATGAGCCAGGCAAATGATCTGGACAAAATTTAAAAATATATAGCACAACAACAATAATAGAAAACTGAAACTAAAACTAAATAGAATCAGAAGACCTTACTGGAACAAATCCTAAAATAGAAGAGCAAGATTTAAATAATCTTACTATTCCAGCTGTTTTAATGTAAGATTTAGATAATTCTACAGATTCTGATGATAGTTCAAGCATAATAGAGAATAAAATAAGGACCGATATCACAATGGCACAATCTAATATTGATTTTATTAATATTAATTAATACAGCATCCAAGCTTATACCGGTGTTCGATGGTAAAGCTGAAAATTTAACAGATTAAAAAGCAACGTCAAAGGTTAAACTGTAGAAGTATTGTCAGCAAAACTGATGAACCTACAGCAACGCAATAAAACTGCTAACCAGTACACACAAGAGGTTGAGCAGATGACAAAAGCTGACAAAAGTTAGTCAGAAGCTATTCCACTCAGCATGCAGTTAAAGCAATGACTAAAAATTGTACAATCGATAAGGTAAAACTTATCATGCAAGCTGGTACATTAAATACGATGAACGATGCCGTATCAAAATTTGTAAATAGTTGCACAGAAGCAACCGGACAGCCAAACACTGTCCTATATTACAAAAATTATCCAAATTACAGAGGTAACTTTGGTAATCCTAATAATAATAATTACAACAATGGTAAGCAATATAATAATGCTAATAACAACAGCAATGGTAACCAATACAATAATAGACGAGGCCAATATAGAGGAAACTATAGAGGCCGTGGCAACTTAAGTGGAGGCCACAACAATAATAACCAAGGTAATATCCGAGTTACCAACAATACATCGGGAAACTCACAAAACCCTTTAGAGACTCAACAGTAGAAAATGCAAGGGTTCATACCGTTAATCTCAGTCAGAACATATTTGTATCATTCAATCAAGTGTCTACAGGAAAAGAACTCATCTTCTTAGTAGACACAGGTGCAGACATTTCAATAGTTAGAGAAAATTCGGATGTCTTTCATGACATATAAGATAATTACATTACAGACATAAGAGGACATAAGTCAAGAGGTAACAAAATCCAAGGGGTATTGAGATACAGACCACCAAGTACATAATCAAACACGATTTTCATATCGTGGACTTACATTTCGCCCTTGTGATGGCATTTTAGGAATCAATTTTATAAAAAAATACAACTGTCAATTAGACTTCAAGCCATCTGAAGATTGGCTTAATAGCTTAAAATTTCCGATTTATGTTCTAATAACATACAGTTCTGGCAACAACTTAATACTTCTGCCAGCAAGATCCCAAGTTATTAGAAAATTTCAACTAAATTCATAAGAACACATTGTATTGATTCCAAATCAAGAAATTAAGCATGGTATTTATATAGCAAGTACCATAGCAAAATATAAAAACGCTTTCATAAGACTACTTAATACCGCAAATAAAGATCAAGTAGTCAGTACAAATAATTTAGCTTATGAATCACTTTCGAACTACGATGTAGTCAAAACTAATCTAGAAAATAGAGAAAATTCTGTATTATCTCAACTTTCAAAAAACTTCCCTCCACAATTCAAGTCACAGCTTTCAAGTCTATAGCGCCTAATTTATTTCAGAGAATGATGACTATTGCATTATCTGGATTAGAACCATCACAAGCATTCCTTTATATAGATGATTTGATAGTTATAGGCTGTTCCAAAAAACATATGCTTAAAAACTTAACAGACGTTTTTGAGAAATGTCTAAGGTTACATCCAGAAAAATGTTCATTTTTTTATGCAGAATGGTGACTTTTCTCGGTCATAAATGCACAGATAAAGGAATACTTCCAGACGAAAAGAAATACGATGTCATTATGAACTATCCAGTCCCACATGATGCGGACACCGCTAGACGTTTCATAGCATTTTGTAATTATTATAGGCGTTTTATTAAAAATTTCGCCGAATATTCACTGCACATAACAAGATTATTTAAAAAGAATGTTACTTTTGCATGGACAGATGAATGCCAAAACGCATTCCAATATTTAAAAACAAAACTAATGGAACCTACTTTGCTACAATATCCCGATTTCAGCAAAGAATTTTGTATAATTACTGATGCAAGTAAACAAGCATGTGGAGCGGTTTTAACTCAAAACCATAACGGACTCCAACGTCCCATCGCATATGCATCGAGAGCTTTTACTAAGGGAGAAATCACTTTACAATTAAATCAGATCACAGACCATTAATATACCTATTTTCAATGAGTTAGAAGAGTATGATTTTACAGTTGAATATCTAAAGGGAAAAGACAATTATGTAGCTGATGCGTTATCAAGAATAACCATTAAATTTCTGCAAAATATTACTGGAAATATAAAAAAAGTCACTACTAGATATCAAACTAGACAGAAAATCCGCGCGGAAAACAAAGAAATAGAATTGCCTAGGCAATCTATAGAGAAAGCTTCTAAGCCCAACGTATACGAAGTCATAAACAATGACGAAGAACGAAAAGTAGTGACCTTGCATGTAAAAAATATGATATGTTTATTTAAACATGGCAGAAAAATTACTGCGAGATATGATGTTAACGATTTATATACCAATGGAATCCTAGACTTAGGTCAATTTTTCCAAAGGCTTGAACTAAAAATGGCACCGTGGGAAAATATCTTTGAACATGTTTCAATAGATAATTTTAAACAAATGGACAATAAGATATTGAATATATTAAGAGTAGCGCTACTCAACCCGGTGGCCCTTATAGAAAAACAAGATGAGAAAGAAGCTATACTGTCTAAATTCAATGACGATCCCATACAAGGAGGTCATACTGGCATAACAAAAACCTTGGCCAAGGTCAAAAGACATTATTTTTGGAAAAGTATAACTCGAGATATTACTGAGTACATACGAAAATGTCAGAAATGCCAAAAAGCTATAATAACTAAGCACCATAAGACTCCATTGATACTAACTGATACGCCTACAAATGCTTTTGACAGAGTGATAGTGGACACTATTGGTCCATTACCAAAATGAGAAACTGGCAATGAATATGCAGTCACTCTAATATGTGACCTAACTAAATACTTAGTAGCCATACCAGTTCCAAATAAGAACGCGAAAACTGTCGCTAAAGCAATTTTTGAATCATTCATTCTGAAGTACGGTCCAATGAAGACGTTCATTACGGACATGGGTACAGAGTATAATAATTCAATTATAAATGATTTGTGCAAATACCTAAAAATTGAAAATTTAACATCTACGGCACACCACTACCAGACAGTCGGAACAATAGAACGAAGTCATCGAACTTTCAATGAATATATCCGCTCATATATATCTGTTGATAAAACTGATTGGGACGTATGGCTCCAATATTTCGTTTTTTGTTTCAATACGACCCCCTCAATAGAACATAATTATTGTCCATACGAGCTAGTATTTGGTAAAACAAATAATTTACCAAAACAATTTAATAGTATAGAAAATATAGAACCCATATATAATATAGATAACTATGCTAAGGAAAGTAAATATAGATTAGAAGTAGTATACAAAAGAGATAGATATAATTTACCAAAACAATTTAATAGTATAGCAAATATAGAACCCATATATAATATAGATAACTATGCTAAGGAAAGTAAATATAGATTAGAAGTAGCATACAAAAGAGCTAGAGTAATGATAGAAGAAAATAAGAAAAATAATAAAATACTATATGATCAGAAAATAAACAACATAGATATATCAGTAGGTGTCAAGTCCTTTTAAGAAATGAAACAGGTCATAAGTTAGATTATCAATATATATGTCCGTATAAAGTAACGGAAATAGGAGAAAGAAATAACATTATAATAATGAATAATAAAAACAAAAAGTTCATAAGGATAGATTAAAAACGTTTATTTCATAATTGCATTTAGCATGACCATGCTTAGAAATACTTCTTTCTTAAATAAGAATACTATTGTCAATTCCATTCTCTTTATGTCAAAAAAGAAAAATTAAAAAAAAAATTTTAATAAAAAATTATTATTATTCCTTTAAGTAAAATATACCAATAAAATAAATTCATAATATATTACGTTATTTTTCAAAAGCAGGGAGATGTAGTATGCGCATATATTGGATATCTACTGTACCAAGATTACTTGCCGCAAAAACACTGTAACACTTTGTGGCAGTGCATTCATAAACAAAGGGCCGGTCGAAAACCTAAGTGGCCGAACACGAGTCAATCGGCGCGCTCACAGAAAGTGCAAGTGTCAGCATTCTGTTACACACGCCGGCCGAACTCAAATGCATGCATATACCCTCGCGCTCCAGTTTAAGAGAGCATAATTTAATACATATAACATATAGATATACATAGCCGTCTCTCTGCCGTCCAAATGTAGGCAGCGCAGCTACGAGACCTAGGCTTAGTTAGAACCTAAGGGAAATTGTAAAAATCAGACACAACTCGACGTTGATAGCGGCACTAATGCTGCTCCAGCCTTTTAAATAAAGATTGATAAAGAAAAGAATAAAACTGAGTGTTCTCATTTACGACAATATCATTTTAAAAAAATTTTCGAAAACAAACCATGACCCTTATGACAAGTCCCAAGTCTGGAGCAAATCACCTCGGTTTCTCGGTATTTTAATCAAAACATTCTGGTCGAATGTTAGAATGGCACCCCTCGTTGAATTAGTTACAACATTTCCAACAAAGTGGCATTTGCAAAAATAAAATATCATTTGAAAAAAATTTTCGAAAAAAACATGACCCCCACGACAAGGCCAAAAACCGGATAAAATCACCACGATTTCTCGGTTTTTTAATCGAAACCCTAGGATATAGTGGTCGGATGTTAAAATTGCATACCTCGTTGAATTAGTTACAAAATTTACAATAAAGTGGAAAATAAATAATACCAAAAAAAAATTAGCTCGATTTTTTCGACAAAAAATCATGACCCCCACCCGTTTGACAAGGACAAAATCCGAATATTTTAATCAAAACCCTTGAATATAGTGGCCGAAGGCCCAAATCCGGAGAAAATGACCTCGATTTTTCGGTTTTTATTCGGATGTTGGAATGGCATACCATGTTGAATTCGTTACAAAATATCGAACAAAGTGAAATTTACAGAAAAATATATCATTTGAAAACAATTTACGAAAAAAAATCATGACCCTCACACTTATTACAGGGCCAAAATCCGAAAAAAAATCGGATCGGATTGCATGACCCTTATGACAAGGCCAAAATTCGGATAAAATCAGCTCGATTTCTCGGGTTTCTAATCAAAGTCCTAGGATATAGTGGTCCAATGTTAGAATTGCATCCCTCGTTGAATTAGTTTGTAAAGAAGTTCTTGGGCTGGGATATTGTGCTCAGGGCTCCCAGGGTCACTTACAATAATTTATTTAAGTTCAGGAACTTAAGAGAGGGGCGAGATAAAAATGACCCTATGCACACTCCGTGGCCGGAACTCACAGCGGGTTTGGATCCGACAATCGAGCAGAGCTCCGTCGTAATCTCTACCCGCCACGCGCATCGGAACCCGCAATGATCCTTGGATCCGAAAAACGAGGCTAGGTCCGTCGTAATCTTTGGCCACCACAAGGTCCGACCACGATCGTCAGAAACAGCAAAAAAAAGAAAATGAAAGGGGGTTTTGTGGGTACTGTCACCCAGAGATGCCGACCATGGGCCGAAACCTGCAGCGGATTTAGATCCGACAATCGAGTACAAGACTCCGTCGAAATCTCTCTCAGCCGCACTCTCCGGAACCCGCACTGACCCTGGACCCGACAAACGAGCCTAGCTCCGTCGCAATCCACGGCCACTACGCGCTCCGAGACCGGCAATAGCTTCGGATCCGACAATCGAGTGCAAGACTCCGTCGTAATCCTTGGCCACCACGCGGTCCGACCACGATCGGCAGAGAAGGGCGGTTTTCCTAGATGGAGGCAAGAGAAAATAGTTCCCATTCCCCTCTCTCACATACAAAACACGGCAGGCGAATAGCTTTTGGTTTTCAAATATTTGGTTTCTTTATTTAAGTTTGTTTGAGGAGAGTACAAAGCCTCCTTGTCACGCCACTCCAGTCTAGTCGTTTCAAAAAAATATTTCGAGAAAATATATAGTGGACGCTTACGTTTCCGTCTACAGCAAATCCAGCCAGTTAATTCCCCATGCCTCCGCAGCGGGAACAGGGTCGTACACTCCATCAACTTCGCCACTGCCGGTTGACATCGTATCACACGTTTTTCACGCACTTGTCAAATTTTGACGGCGGGGCGGTTTCCCGGGTTTTTGCAAAGTCTCACGATTTGAATCTGGCACGCGCGAAGCCTCAAGAGTAATTGCCTTTGCTTCTCTTTGATATCGGCGCACGCACCCCATGCATTGCGTCGGCGTCGCTGCCGCTGCGCTGGCGATTCGGCATTTTTCAGGCAAAATTATTTCCCCTTGCTCGAAAACATCGGTCGGGTTGGTTGCAATTTGGTTCGATCGTGCGAAATTATTTTCCCCTTGCTCGAAAACATCGGTCGGGTTGGTTGCAATTTGGTTCGATCGTGCGACGAAAAGCTTGTGTGTGTGTTAGCTTTGTGCAGGTGTTCAAACTGTTCGAATAGGGCGAGAGCGTGTTGGTTGCGCTCAGGGGTTCGATGGTTCAAATGTGTGCAGCTGCTGATGTTCGAAGTGTGTGTAGAAGAGAGCGAGAGCGTGTTGGTTGCGCTCAGGCGTTCGATGGTTTAAATGTGTGCAGCTGCTGATGTTCGAAGTGTGTGTAGAAGAGAGCGAGAGCGTGTTGGTTGCCCTCAGGCGTTCGATGGTTTAGATGTTGCGTGCGTTTGCTATTAAAAAGCTAAACTAATAATAATATTACATGGCTACAAAATATTCCTACATTTCTACAAAAATCCTACATGTCTACAAAAATCCTACATTGCTACAAAAATATACAAAATAAATTGTGAGGGCCGTCTTACGGTCCCTCACACCCCTTCCTTCGGGGTGCTGGAGCGAGACGTTGACGTACCGATTATTTGTAATCGCAATCCGGTAGGTTCGCCCCTTTACCTTCCGTAGGAAGCGTACCCCTCGGCGCTCGTGTTGTCGGACGAAGACGATGAGCTCGTTGGGAAGCCTGCGTCGCTCGGTGTTCACAGCCCACTCTGCGGGGCTTCTGAGCACTGATCCTCCTCCGGGGTGGCCGGAGGTATCTGGTTGTCCTCGAATGCGCGCAGTAGCTACCTTTCCTCTTCCAGGTCGAGGCAGAGTTCCCAGGGCACTGGACACTAGTCCTGGACGTGGCCGCCACTGGGGACGTCGTCTGCCGGACGTTCTGGGTGTTCTTCACTGGCGTTGTGGGACAGGGTTGCCATCGCTTCGTTCGCCACCTCGGCGATACATGGTTCGGTTAGCTCTTCGTCGCTGACGTCGCTGTAGCGGTCGTCCCGCAGGGGCGCCGTTATTTGAGGGCTGGGTGCGTCTCCGTTCGGATCGTCCTCTCCTTTGAGGCTGCTGTCGTCGGACTTGCTGGAATTGTCCTGGTCGTGGACGATTACAGGTTGACTGCTGCTGGAGCTCTGCTCCGTCGACAGCGCAGAGTCCTGGTTCGAGTCCTCGCTCGAACTATCGTCCGCAACGGGGATCTGGTCCCACGCTGCGTTGGCTGCAGCTAGGCGCATGGCCACTGGAGGAAGTACTGCGTGCTCGAACAGTCTCTCCGGCTCGGACGATGTCTCGGAGGTGTTCGCAGACTCGGACGAGCTTCCATGGACGAGCTCGGAACCGCCAACCGAACCGGTGACTACGACTCGTATTTGGCGGAGGTTCTCTTCCAACATGGAGGGTCCGAAGAAGGGCAGTCCTACCTCGTCGATCCAGTGGCTGACGGCACATATGGCTGGTTGTGTGGCTTCGTTCCCGGGCTCCAGGGCTTGGACTTGTGCCAGTCGGGTCGTGGTGAGCAGGGTTGATTCAGCCTGGCTGCAACTTGGGGTGTCATCCCCTGGATGTGGACCTAGTCCGGCTACGTCCATCCAGCTGCTAGCGGCCCGAGCCACCGGTTGGACCTCCTCGCTCGGGGGCTCCAGGACGTGGATTGTGGCCAGTCGGGACACGGAGCACCACAGTGGATCAACCTGGCTGCAACTCGGGACGTCGTCTGCCGGAGGTGCGGATCCATGTTGGTCGCTATGGCTGCTGAGTACCAACGAGTCGGCGGACGTGTTTTGCCTTCCTTGATCACCCGTCAGTGGCGCACAGGTGTCTCGGGTTTGGTGAGATTCTAGAGTGGATTAGTGGATCCACTCGGCGTCCTCTTCTGGGTCCTCGGCGGTCTGGTCCCCATGAAAGAGTTTCAAATCGGCTAGATTTGCGTTGCGACGCTTGTGAGTTCGGACCCAAACCCACATCCCAATGGTCGGTCTCCAATCCCGTCGGCGCAAGTTGTAATAGCGACTTTGTTCCTGGGCAGCTCTCTCCATGTTTTCCTTGGCTGTTTGAAATATGTTCTTGAGATGCTCTGTCTTACTCTGGGGGTCTCTGGGCGCTTCGCTGGCCCCTGGTGTAACTTCGTTGAACCAGCTTCCGGGTAATCGGGGCTCACGACCCTGTACTAGGTACGCTGGGCTGAATCCGGTGCTGTCGGAGACACTCGTGTTGATGGCCAGGGTGATTTCCAGCAACAGGTGATCCCATGTTCGTTGGTCCTCTGTGGCGTACTGCGCGATCATCGTTTTGATGGTGCGGTTGGCTCGCTCTGTAGGGTTCTGTTGGGGGGAGTATGGAGCAGTATGCTGCACTTCTATTCCTGCTTATTTGCACAATGCTTTGAAGGTCCTACTGGTAAACTGGGTCCCATTGTCGCAGATAAAAGTTTTTGGGGCGCCGAACCTAGCCAGGATTCGCTCCCGGAAGGCTAATTCCAGACTGGTGGCTCTAGCTCGGCGTAGGGGTATTAATTCCACCCATTTGGTGAAATGATCCAAAAACACCAGTTACATCGTGTGTCCTTTGCGGGACCTAGGCAGAGGCCCTACGAAATCCGCGCACAGGGTTGAGAATGGTCCCTCTGATTTCCTGGTTAGCATCTTCCCCCCTTGTTTGCGTTGACTCACCTTAAATTGCTGACAGGCTGGGCATTGTCGGACGTAACGAGCGATGTCTCGAAATAAACCCGGCCAATAATATTGTTGGCAGACCGAGTGGCCGTTTTCCTGATCCCTAGGTGTCCTGCAGTGGGGTGGTCATGACATTCTTCCAGAACCCGACGCTGATGGCTGCTAGGTATGCAAAGTCTTCATGCTCCATGGTTTTCCTTCCTAAACGCGTTGTCGAGGTGTCGGTAGAGTTGCCCGTTCTCTTGGATGTAGACAGGAAATTTCTCCGGATTGGCTTCGATTTGCTTGATCTTTGCGGTGATCGTCTTGCACGGTTCGTTGGTCTCATTCACCTGCTGGAGCGTTGCTAGCGGTTGCCTGGACTGAGCGTCCGCGACGACGTTCTGTTTTCCCCGTCGGTATGAGATGTCAAACTGGAATTGGTGGAGTTCGAGGGCCCATCGTGCCATCGTTATCGATTGAGTTCAACCACTTCAGGGTCAGGTTGTCTGTTACAACGTCAAATCGGTATCCTTCGAGGTAGCACCTCATCTTCCTGATTGCTCACACACTTCTTTTCCGTAGCAGAGTAGTTTTCTTCTGCTGCAAGCAACTTCCTGCTGGCATAGGCGATGACTCGTTCGGTTCCATCGACTTGCTGGGTTAAGACGGCTCCAAGGCCGAAGTCGCTTGCGTCGGTTTGCAGTTGAAATTTGAGGTTGAAGTCCGGGCAGGCCAGTACTGGTGCCTCGGTGAGCTTCCTTTTCAACTCCTCGAATGCCTGCTGCTCCGGGTCGCTCCAGGTCCATTTCTGCTTCCCTTCCTGAGCAGGGCGGACATTGGTTGGACGATTGTGGCGAAGTTCTCCACAAATCGCCGGTACCAGGATGCTATCCCCAGACATCGTCGAAGTTCCTTGCTGATAGTGGGTGGCTGGAGTTCTCTTACAGCGGCTATCTTGTCTGGGTCGGTGTGTATTCCGTCTTCGCTGATGACGTGCCCTAGGTCAGTTATGCTAGGCTGGAAAAACTTACACTTCGCTTTATTCAGCTTCAAGTTGGCCTGCCTAAGCCGTCGGAGTACTTCCCGTAGGTTGGTGAAGTGTTCGTCCAACGAGGTCCCGATGACGATGATGTCATCTAGATAGGCGAATGCGTGAGGCTCCATGTCGGGTCCTATCACGCTGTCCAGTGCCCGCTGAAATGTAGCAGGAGCCGAGTGCAAGCCGAATGGCATTATTTTCCACTGGAAGAGCCCGGCTCGGTAAATGCGGTACAGGTGCGGCTGTCTGGGGCCACCGGGATCTGCCAGAAATCGCTTTTTAGATCGAGCGTTAAGATAAACTTAGCGTTGCGAAGTCGTTCCAAGATATGCCCTATCCGCGGTAATGGGTAGGCGTCGGGCACCGAGTGAGCGTTGAGCTGAAGGTAGTCCACGCACATGCGCACATCTCCTGTCTTCTTGTCGACAAGGACGATGGGTGCGCAGTGAGGACTCCGGTAGGGCTCGATGCGTCCGTCGCGAAGCAGTTCATCAACCTGTTCGTGCCATCGTTATCGATTGAGTTCAACCACTTCAGGGTGAGGTGGTCTGTTATAACGTCAAATAGGTATCCTTCGAGGTAGCACCTCATCTTCCTGATTGCTCACACACTCCTTTTCTGTAGCAGAGTAGTTTTCTTCTGCTGCAAGCAACCTCCTGCTGGCATAGGCGATGACTCGTTCGGTTCCATCGACTTGCTGGGTTAAGACGGCTCCAAGGCCGAAGTCGCTTGCGTCGGTTTGCAGTTGAAATTTGAGGTTGAAGTCCGGGCAGGCCAGTACTGGTGCCTCGGTGAGCTTCCTTTTCAACTCCTCGAATGCCTGCTGCTCCGGGTCGCTCCAGGTCCATTTCTGCTTCCCTTCCTGAGCAGGGCGGACATTGGTTGGACGATTGTGGCGAAGTTCTCCACAAATCGCCGGTACCAGGATGCTATCCCCAGACATCGTCGAAGTTCCTTGCTGATAGTGGGTGGCTGGAGTTCTCTTACAGCGGCTATCTTGTCTGGGTCGGTGTGTATTCCGTCTTCGCTGATGACGTGCCCTAGGTAAGTTATGCTAGGCTGGAAAAACTTACACTTCGCTTTATTCAGCTTCAAGTTGGCCTGCCTAAGCTGTCGGAGTACTTCCCGTAGGTTGGTGAAGTGTTCGTCCAACGAGGTCCCGATGACGATGATGTCATCTAGATAGGCGAATGCGTGAGGCTCCATGTCGGGTCCTATCACGCTGTCCAGTGCCCACTGAAATGTAGCAGGAGCCGAGTGCAAGCCGAATGGCATTACTTTCCACTGGAAGAGCCAGCGGCCCGGCACGGTAAATGCGGTACAGGTGCGGCTGTCTGGGGCCACCGGGATCTGCCAGAAACCGCTTTTTAGATCGAGCGTTGAGATAAACTTAGCGTTGCGAAGTCGTTCCAAGATGTGCCCTATCCGCGGTAATGGGTTGGCGTCGGGCACCGAGTGAGCGTTGAGCTGACGGTAGTCCACGCACATGCGCACATCTCCTGTCTTCTTGTCGACAAGGACGATGGGTGCGCTGTGAGGACTCCGGGAGGGCTCGATGCGTCCGTCGCGAATCAGTTCATCAACCTGTTCGTTAATGATTTTTTGCATGGCAGGGTTCTTTGGAAAGTACCTCTGCTTGATAGGCTTGTCGTCCTTCATGACAATCCTATGTTCGGCTATGTGAGAGGTACCGGTCATATGCTCGAATGGAGCGAGTTCCGCTTCGAGAAAGGCTTGGATCCGGGATTCCTCGAGTCCTTCAGTGATGACTGTTGCTAGGCTGGCTGTTACCTCTTGGGTTTGTCTCGGTGGGTGGGTAGTCGTTGGTGACTTTCGAAAGGGGTTGCTTTTCCGTGCTGTGGCGGCGTCGGCCAAAGGTTTTAAATAAAAGGCGTTATTCACTGGTGACGGCGTGGGTCGGGGTCGCGGTGTTACGGTGGGGGTCTCCACTTGTAGAAGTGCCGGTGATCGTTGTGGGGTTACGGTAGGCTGCCACGGGTGGTACCGTGCAGCGTGGTGATGGTGTAGGTCCGACGGCGCTTGGACTGATAGCAGCTACTCGTGGCGTGACGATGGGTGGCTTGCTTCTGCTCGTTAGCGGCGGGGCATAGAAGGAGAGAGACAACTGGGCTTTCCCACACTGGATAATGGTCTTGATCCCGCAGAGGAAGTCGATTCCGAGAATGATCTCGTCCAAGATGGACGGTAGCAGTAGCAGTGTGGTCTTAACCGTATCCCGTCCTAGGGTTACGGTGGTGTTCAGGGCGTGGGTGACGTCGGTGGTGGATCCATCTGCCAGGGCAATCCTTGTTCGTACATCCCGGTGGTTATTGTTACTCCCAATGTCGTCGGCTATTTTCGCGCTGATGAAGCTCCTGGACGCCCCGGTGTCCAGGGTGGCGTGAAACGTCTTCCCCTCGATGCTGACCGTCGCCACGATGCGCCCCCCTTCAAACCGTAAAGGTGGGGTTGGTTCTGGGGTCCTTGGTGTGTGGTCCTCGCTGGTTCCCCGGATGGACGAGGACTCGGTCCGTTTCCCGGGTGTCGGGCCCGACAGCATTCGTTGGTTCGCACTCCCCTCCTTCCACACTGCCAGCAGAACAGGACCTGCGGATTGGGTCACTCTTGGCGGAAGTGTCCTGTCTCCCCGCAGCGGGGACAAGCGTTTCGTACATCGTTACGGGGTTCGGGTACCTGCGCCACCATTCAATTTGTCGCCGGGGTGCCTGGAAGTTCCAGGGGGTGACCCACGTTTCCTGTGGATGGTATGGGAGCTGGAAATCGTCTGGGTTCTCGGTGTGGCATAGCTGCTAGAAAGTTGGTATGAAGTGCTCGATCGTGGTCGCGTGTGATCTCATAGGCCGTGGCCCGTTGTATCAGAGATCCTCGAAGTCTTGTCGCCTCACAAATAACTGGTATTCCGGTCGAAGGTTCTGGTAGAGTCGCTCCAGTTCCCGCCCCGGAGTAAACTTTGCCCGCAGCATCAGGAGTCGGAGCACAACTACGTATTCCTTGCAGCTCTCGCCCGGTTGCTGGTAACTCGTCCGGATGTGTCTTCCAATCGTTGGAAGTATTGTGGTGGGAGGAAAAAATCCAAAAATTTTTTCCTGAAGATTTCCCACGTCACGTCCTGCATCTGGAATGTGCGGTATCAACTTCCCGCTCTTCCCGTAAGCAATCCGGAGATTACCCTGGGGAGTCGTGCAGTCTTGAGGCGTTCGACAAATGTTGTGGGTCGGCCTGTCCATCGAATAAAATGCCCCAGCTTCGCAGTTTTTCCGCCAAGGTGGCGGAGGATATTTCCTCGCGTGCGGGAGGGTCCCCGTTTGTGTTCCTTGTCGGTCGGTTGCCTGGCGGTTCTTCCAGTCTTAGGGCGGTGCTCCCGGTGTCGACGCCCGGTGTGTTTAGCTTCTGTTCCCGGGGTTCTTGTCTCCCAGAGGGCTCGAGGATTTGTCCCTGGGTGTGGCTGCTTCTGGGAATGTACTAGCCAATTCCTTGGCTCGGTCCTGCAGATCCGGTTCGAGATCCTCTCGGGTGAGGAAAGTCGCTAGCCGACTGCGCAGTTCCTCGACGGTTCCCCCTTTGGGGTAACACGAACTCGGCTAAGGGGAGTTGTAGTTCCTCTTTGCGGCGATAGGATATTTACCTTACACCCATGGTTTCCGAGCGACAGAGAGCGGAGGGGGAAAAGAATTTTAAAAAATCGTACCGCTTAGTGGTAATTCGGGGCGAGGGTACCGAATATTTATAGGACTCGGGGGTCCTTGTTGTGCACGGTGCTAGGATTCGGGCTAGGATGTCGAATGTTTACAGGACTCGGGGGTCCTTGCTGTGCACGGTGCTAGAATTCGGGCTAGGACGCCGAATGTTTACAGGACTCTGGGGTCCTTTGATTGTGTACGCGGAAAAGTGATTCGGGGCGAGGGTACCGAATATTTATAGGACTTCAGGGTCCTTGCTGTGCACGGTGCTAGGATTCGGGCTAGGATGCCGAATGTTTACAGGACTCTGGGGTCCTCTAATTGCGCGAGCTAAGATACTAGGATCCTTATACTAGGGTTTTCACTGGTGATCGTTGTTCGCGACGATGTTCCCCGTTTGATGGCCAGAGCTTGACTGCCTTCTGGTAGCCCGGTGTGCTCCTCTTATAGTCGCCGGCCACGTGGCCGCCGCGTTCGGGATAACGTGGGAAGCGAGAGAGGAGTTTTCACTGGTGATCGTTGTTCGCGACGATGTTCCCCGCTTGATGGCCGGAGCTTGACTTCCTTCTGGTAGTCCGGTGTGCTCCTCTTATAGTCGCCGGCCACGTGTCCGCCGCGTTCGGGACAACGTGGGAAGCGAGAGAGGAGTTTTCACTGGTGATCGTTGTTCGCGACGATGTTCCCCGCTTGATGGCCGGAGCTTGACTCCCTTCTGGTAGCCCGGTGTGCTCTTCTTATAGTCGCCGGCCACGTGTCCGCCGCGCTCGGGACAACGTGGGAAGCGAGAGAGGAGGAAAAAAAATTACGTATGTGTGGTTTTGTGCAACCACACATATTTATATTTTCTTTCCCGTTTTTACAGTGAAAAATTTTTCGCGTGCTCCGGGACCCGACAAACGAGTTAGCTCCGTCGTAATCCACGGCCGCTAGGCGCTCCGGGACCGGCAATAGCTTCTGATCCGACATGCGAGTGCAAGACTCCGCCGTAATCCTGGGCCACCACTCGGTTTCGTAGAGAGAAAACAGATATTTTTTTTTCGTCTGATCTTAGGTGTCTATCTCATGGGTCTGTACGCCATATACCCCAACAAAAATTTTATTTTTCTTGAGAAAAAAATTATATATTTTTTTTTGAGCAAAAATTATTTAAAAATTTTCCGTATCCTTGAAGTCCCTGCTCGGGCGCCATGTAAGAAAGTTCTTGGGCTGGGATATTGTGCTCAGGGCTCCCAGGGTCACTTACAATTATTTATTTAAGTTCTAGGACTTAAGAGAGGGGCGAGATAAAAATGACCCTATTCAGACCGGAACTCAGAGCGGGCTTGGATCCGACAATCGAGCAGAGCTCCGTCGAAATCTCTACCCGCCACGCGCATCGGAACTTGCAATGATCCTTGTATCCGAAAAACGAGGCTAGGTCCGTCGTAATCTTTGGCCACCACGAGGTCCGACCACGATCGTCAGAAACAGCAAAAAAAAGAAAAGGAAAGGGGGTTTTGTGGGTACTGTCACCCAGAGATGCCGACCACAGGCCGAAACCTGCAGCGGATTTAGATCCGACAATCGAGTACAAGACTCCGTCGAAATCTCTCTCAGCCGCACTCTCCGGAACCCGCACTGACCCTGGACCCGACAAACGAGCCTAGCTCCGTAGAAATCCACGGCCACTACGCGCTCCGGTACCGGCAATAGATTCGGATCCGACAAGCGAGTGCAAGACTCCGTCGTAATCCTTGGCCACCACGCGGTCCGACCGCGATCGGCAGAGAAGGGTGGTTTTCCTAGATGGAGGCAAGAGAAAATAGTTCCCATTACCCTCCTACGTTCACTCACACACAAAACACGGCAGGTGAATGGCTTTTGGTTTTCAAATATTTTGTTTCTTTATTTAAGTTTGTTCGAGGGGTGTACAAAGCCTCCTTGTCTCGCCACTCCAGTCTACTCCAGTTCAAAAAAATATCTCGAGAAAATATATAGTGGGCGCTTACGTTTCCGTCCACAGCAAATCCAGCCAGTTGATTCCCTATGCCTCCGCAGCCGGAACCGGGTCGTACACTCCATCAACTTCGCCACTGTCGGTTGACATCGTATCACACGTTTTTCACGCACTTGTAAAATTTTCACGGCGGGGCGGTTTCCCGGGTTTTTGCAAAGTCTCACGATTTGAATATGGCACGCAAAATTATTTCCCCTTGCTCGAAAACATCGGTCGGGTTGGTTGCAATTTGGTTCGATCGTGCGAAATTATTTTAATATTACATGGCTACAAAATATTCCTACATTTCTACAAAAATCCTACATGTCTACAAAAATCCTACATTGCTACAAAAATATACAAAATATATTGTGAGGGCCGTCTTACCGTTCCTCACAAGTTACAAAATTTCCAACAAAATGGCATTTACAATAATAAAATATCATTTAAAAAATTTGTATACCCGTTACTCGTAGAGTAAAAGGGTAAATTGTATTCGTGCAAAAGTATGTAACAGGTAGAAGGAAGCGTTTCCGACCCTATAAAATATATATTCTTGTTCAGGATCACTAGCCGAGTCGATCTAGCCATGTCCGTCTGTCCGTCTGTCCGTCTGTCTGTCCGTCTGTCTGTCCG
Organism: Drosophila carrolli; assembly: GCA_018152295.1. Lineage (NCBI taxonomy): Eukaryota > Metazoa > Arthropoda > Insecta > Diptera > Drosophilidae > Drosophila > Drosophila carrolli. Next base: position 161,099 of record JAECXJ010000009.1, on the reverse strand, counting down.
TCTGTCTGTCCGTATGAACGCTGTGATCTCGGAAACTATAAAAGCTAGAAGATTGGCATTTTGCAAGTTGATTTTAGGAGTTCCTACGCAGCGCAAGTTTGTTTCAAAATGGTGCCACGCTCCCTCTGACGCCAACAAGCCACAAGCTGTGGCCACAGTTTTGATGATATTATGAAAATTTTAATTGATATGTATTTGTTTCGTCAATGAATATCGATTGGCCTAATAAAAGTTTGCCACGCCCACTCTAACGCCCAAAAACCCATTAAACGCTTAAGCCTGGCTAGCGCCTACATTTCCGCCTTTCATGGCGCCATCTAACGGATGACTTTGGAACAGCTGGCCAAGGTGCTAAACAGAGTCAACGTTAATTCTCGATAAGGATTTATATTAAAGGAAATTGCGATGGTTTTCATTTGTCAATACCGAACTATATCCCAAGAACTATGCAAATCAAATCTAGTTAGCCAAATTGGAGGTCTGAGTCAAACAATGGCGTATGTGTGTATGTATGTAAGCATATACATATGTATATATTTACATTGTACACAGTTGCAATTGCCCGGCAAAGATAACTCCTTTCAAAGAAAGCTATTCACTATACCCGTTACTCGTGTTGTGCAAACATTTAGACTTTAATATACATAATACTATTTAAGAATGTGTGTGTTTTTAGCCAATTTAAGTATGTATGTTTAATATTTCTAGTCAATTTATTGCACTCAAAAACATAAACATAAACACAGCTGCTGGTGCAGGACAAAAGCTGCCTGCGCTAAAGCAGCTGATGTTCGTGCTGTAAAGCTGCCTGCACTAAGAGATCGCCGAATTCAAATTGATAATTTGAACTGTTTGTCCTTTTTTCCTTTGGTCACTATAATTCACATTATGTTAAAAAAAAACAAAAAAAACACAAGAAGGCATACTTATATTAAGTTGTTTAGCTGAGTAATGGGTATCTAATAGTTGAGGCACTCGACTATAGCGTTCTCTCTTGTTTCAAATGATATTTGGGAAATAAAGGCCAGATGTTGCAATGGCATTCGTTAGAAAATTTCCAACAAAGTGGCATCTACGGAAAAAAAAATAAGTTTGAAAAAATTTTTGGAAAAAAATTGCGAATGGCAACTAGCCTGGTCCAAACTGATGTGTAGCTCCCAATTTGTATTCTGAATTTATGCAATTGTTTCGTGTTAAATTCCTAATCAATAACCAGAGAGTGATCTCCAACGTACACTGTTGAGCCTCGATCGTGCTTTCATGGAGTGCAGACGCGTTTTATATTTGCATTGCTGAGAAATTCATGGTGAAGATTCTATGGATAAGTCCACCTTCGTGTCAAAAAAAATTTGTTTTTGTAAGCCAGGCAGCAAAAGCTGCAGTGACAGTGCTCAGACGCACCGCTCTGGTGAATCGAGAAAACAAGTGAAACAAAAATCAAAAGACAACAGTTATAATTTGTTAATCTTGCAAATAAAATCAATTTCTAACATAAACTTAATAAAAAAAAATAAAAAACAGACATCCGTTCCCCGTATTCGAGCCTGGTACCAAGGTGCACACCTTGCTTACTGGGCTACGAATACTTCTGTGTAACCTACTCTAAGTGGGTTTGTGTACTGAAAGTCGGGAAAGTAGTGCCAAGCAGAGCACAGTTTCCGTATGCCTACATTGTCGGACTCCGAATCCCAATTTGATATTCATTCTAGGGTGGCTAAGACACGCCATAGCTGGTGACGATGAAGATTGGCGGACCCCAATTAATAACAAACGCCGTTCAGAATCCAGGTCTCCCAATTCTGCCAATAAAATGCAGAGAAAATCAAATGATCACAAAACGTCTGAATCCGCCAACCGATTTGCTCAGCTTTCGGACATGGATACAAACAAAGAAAATATAAGAGCCTATCAAACAGCCAGACAGTTGAGGAACAACCCTCATCAGGCCAGTACCAGCACTGGTTTAGGCCATGGCAGCTGCAGCAACAACAGCAACGTCGAACGCAACAACAGTCAATTCAACAATGAAGGCAACCACAGTATTAACAATACTACCAATAATAATATCTACAATAATAGCACAGACAACATTACCAAACACCATCCCAATCACAAGCCACCGCCAATTGTGATTAATAGCTGCGAGAATCGTAACGGGCTTAGCCGATCCACATATAAAATCGTTCATCCGTCTAAATACTCCGTAAAATGCCTTTCTAACAATTTCGCTTTAATTCTTGCTGCAGATTCAAAAAGGATGAATTCGTACAATGCCATCGTTGCCAGGATTTCAACCATACGAAGAACAACTGTTTTCTGGATCATACCTGTGTGAGATGTGGTCAGAAACATGCCATAGAGTCTTGCGAACGGGATATTCATCCTGTTAAATGTGTAAATTGTGGTGAAAATCACACAGCACACCAACCACCAGATAGTAAGACTTCGAAAAAATCGTCCATCCCAGGGTAACGCTCTCCCCCAAAAATCCCACACAAATAGGAGTTCGATCGGATGTCGTGGGAGCTTTGTCATACGCAAATGTCACCAATGGTCATTCTCGACAGCAAACTCAACAAGGTGGCCGACCCCAGTTGCACCAACCTGCGAACCTGCACCAGAGCCAATTCCCTCCACTGGAGGCCTAATCAGCAACATAAACTAAAGGATCATCCTCGGTTACAGCCACAAGCCAAACAGACGGAAGCCCTTGACCAACAACAATACCCAGAGACCCTCGAACAGCAGCAAGAGTCCTTCCAGTAGCAACATCAACGAAATCTCCAGCAATTCCAAAACGATCAGCAATGGAAACGACAAGAACAAATGTTTTTACGATCTGAAGAAAAACTGTCTGACCTCGTTGCTCGGTTTGACAAAATGCTCCGGATAATGATGTCAATAATGTCCCTTATAACCAACCTCTTACCCCAAAAAGCGCCAAGATCTGCACAAGCAGTCGTTGGTCTCGACTCTGCCTTTCCAGCCCCACCATGAGTCAAATTGGACTCAAAATCGGCGTGTGGAACGCCGACGGCTTAACAACATCATATCGAAGTTATGTTGGTCAGCGAAACTCACTTCTGCTCTAAATCATACTATCAGCTAAGTGGATATGACGTTCATCTATCAAACCATCCTGATGATCGCCATCGCGGAGGATCCGCAATTATCATCAAATCGTGCCTTAAATACTACCAATTCTTATGTGTGTTACACCATACGGCTCAGTGTGTTACGGTCAAAGTCAAAACTGACCAAGGGGAAATAGTCATTGCGGCTATATATTGTCCCCCAAATTCTCAGCTCACAGTTAATCACTATGAAGAACTTATAAGTGACCTTGGGCCAAATTTTATAATTGCAGGGGACTGGAATTCCCATCATCGTCTCTGGGGATCACGTATTTCTTCAAACAGGGGAAGAACTCTAGCGGATATTATTTTCACATCCCATATGCAGGTACTTGCTACTGGAGGGCCTACACATGCCATCAGCCATAGACTTTGCCATCTAAAAAGGAATTCGTTCAGATTTTCTAAGCATCTCTGAAATTCTTGAACTGAGTTCGGACCACATTCCATTAATAATCCAGTACAGAGCTTCCGCTTGTAAGCTTTCCTGCAAGACGTGCATCCTGCCCCAGAATGCAAATATACCAAAGTTTCAGCAAGTCAACCTGAACATGCACCTGAACACTCCTGATGACATCGCCGATGCTACTGAAATGTTTGTGCAAAATATTCACATCGCTGCTGAGTCATCAACCTGCGGACAAAGACCAAACAACCTATCTGATCCACCTCATGCTCTTTAAAACCTGAGGTCCTGGATCTGGTGAGGCTTAAAAGAACATTGCGTCGTAGATTTATGCATTCTTGAGACCCAGCTGACAAAAGAGAATATCGTCGTGCTGAGGACAATCTTAAGAAACTATTGCTTAGAACGAAGAGAGAAAACGCCGAATTCCAATAAAGCGTGCAGACAACACATGGTGCAGATCAGACGGCGAAATCTCGACGGCCTTTGCTGAGGAATTGGAAGGGCGCCATTCAATTTTGCTAGGCCTGAACACGTCGATGAAACCCTAGCATTCCTAAATGCACCCTCCTCAACAATTGAACCTATCCCTCATGTGAGTCCGGAAGAGGTTTGTCTTCAAATTCGCAAGCTTCAACGCAGTAAAGCTCCAGGTTTCGACGGCATCGACAGCAGAACTGCCAAGGCGTTACCTAGGAAGGGTATACTATTTCTAGTTCTCATTTTCAACTCCATGTTACGTATCCACAACTTTCCCACTCATTGGAAGTGTGCGGTGTTATCGATGATACCCAAGCCAGGTAAACCGGAAAATCTAGTTGCGTCCTACCGACTAATAAATTTGCTGCCTACTTTCTCCTTAGTAGAATAATGGCAATAAGAAGTGTACAGTGTATTGTTGCAGGGTGGAATAACTTTATACATTTTTAAGATGTTGTCTTTATTGTCTTTATTCAATTAATTCGGCTTATATCTAACAAAGTACTTTAAAGCTAAGGCCGCACAACTGCGCTGCCGGGAATGCCGCATTATGTATTTCTTCTATATGCATATGCTGCTCGCTGTTGACAGCGGCTAGCTCGAGAGAGGTAGTATGTACTGGTAGTATATGTGCAGTCAAGGCATGGGAATCTGCTGACTTATGCACTTATGGTCTTCGAGACAGAGCTGGGCTGATCGTGTTACGGTCAACTCGAACCATGCCTTGTGTTTATGTAAACACATGCAACAAAGTGTTACAGTGCGTATCCCTTAAGTACTGTTGGTACAGTGGGTATTAGTTATATGTGTACATACATAAGAAGGTAAAAAAAAAATTTATGCGATTTTTAATAATAATTTTTGTTGTTTGTTAATTAAAGAATTATAATTATTTTTTTTATATTTTTTATATATTCATATATTTATTATTTAAGGTATAGTAAAGGAAATAAATTGTAAACATTTTTTTTGATTTATTATTATTTATTCTTTTTATGTAAGTATGGCCATACTACAAATATCTATTCTACAAAAATTTGTAATCTATTCTTATGAACAGTTTGTTTTTTATTTCTGCTGCTAGTAATCGTAATATTTTCTTTTTCCCCTATATCCGTAATTGTGTACGGACCTGTATATTTGGAATCTAATTTATGCCCTGTTTCGTTTTTTAATAAAACTGTATCTCCTATTGCTATGTCTATGTCGTTAGCCGTATGGTCATAAAATTATTTATTCCTCTTTTTATTTTCCTCCAACATAATTCTTGCTCTTTTATATGCTATTTCTAATCTGTATTTACTTTCTTTAGCGTAATTTTCTATATTATAGCTTACTTCTCTATTATTTATGCTATTAAAATGTTTTGGCAAATTATTAATTTTCCCAAAGACTAATTCATATGGACAATAATTATGTGCCATAGAAGTGGTCGTGTTGAAACAAACCAATTCCAAAGTGGCATACCTCTTAAGACTTCTGATTCGATTCTCTAAAAATCTGCATTCAAATTTTTCAATTTAACGTTGATCAAATTTTTGACCCATTTTCATGTCAGTTATTTCTAATTCTATGACTTATTTGACGTCGACCCAAAATTGGACTTCGAGAGCCCATAACTTTACCAAACTTAAGCCGATTCCAAAATGGCATACCTTTAAAGACTTCTGATTCGATTCTCTAAAAAACTGCATTCCAATTTTTCAATTTAACGTTGATCAAATTTTTGACCCATTTTCATGTCAGTTATTTCTAATTCGACTTAACGTTGATCAAATTTTTGTCCCATTTTCATGTCAGTTATTTCTAATTCCATGTCTTGTTTCACGTTGACCCAAAATTGGACTTCGAGAATCCATAACTTTACCAAACTCAACCCAATTCCAAAGTGGCATACCTCTTAAGACTTCTGATTCGATTCTCTAAAAATCTGCATTCAATTTTTTCAATTTAACGTTGATAAAATTTTTGACCCAATTTCATGTCAGTTATTTCTAACTTGACTTAACGTTGATCAAATTTTTGTCCCATTTTCATGTCAGTTATTTCTAATTTGACTTATTTGACGTCGACCCAAAATTGGACTTCGAGAGCCCATAACTTTACCAAACTTAAGCCGATTCCAAAATGGCATACCTTTCAAGACTTCTGATTCGATTCTCTAAAAAACTGCATTCCAATTTTTCAATTTAACGTTGATCAACTTTTTGAACCATTTTCATGTCAGTTATTTCTAATTCGACTTAACGTTGATCAAATTTTTGTCCCATTTTCATGTCAGTTATTTCTAATTACATGGCTTGTTTAACGTTGACCCAAATTGGACTTCGAGAATCCATAACTTTACCAAACTCAACTCAATTCCAAAGCGGCATACCTCTAAAGACTTCTGATTCGCTTCTCTACAAATATGCATTCAAATTTTCAATTTAACGTTGATCAAATTTTTGACCCAATTTCATGTCAGTTATTTCTAATTTGACTTAACGTTGATCAAATTTTTGTCCCATTTTCATGTCAGTTATTTCTAATTCCATGACTTGTTTAACGTTGACCCAAAATTGGACTTCGAGAATCCATAACTTTACCAAACTCAACTCAATTCCAAAGCGGCATACCTCTAAAGACTTCTGATTCGCTTCTCTAAAAATATGCATTCAAATTTTTCAATTTAACGTTGATAAAATTTTTAACCCAATTTCATGTCAGTTATTTCTAATTTGACTTAACGTTGATCAAATTTTTGTCCCATTTTCATGTCAGTTATTTCTGATTCCATGACTTGTTTAACGTTGACCCAAAATTGGACTTCGAGAATCCATAACTTTACCAAACTCAACCCAATTCCAAAGCGGCATACCTCTAAAGACTTCTGATTCGCTTCTCTAAAAATATGCATTCAAATTTTCAATTTAACGTTGATCAAATTTTTGACGCATTTTCATGTCAGTTATTTCTAATTTGACTTATTTAACGTTGACACAAAATTGGACTTCGAGAGTCCATAACCTCTAACCTCTAAAGACTTCTGATTCGATTCTCTAAAAATCTGCATTCAATTTTTCAATTTAACGTTGATCAAATTTTTGACCCAATTTCATGTCAGTTATTTCTAATTTGACTTAACGTTGATCAAATTTTTGTCCCATTTTCATGTCAGTTATTTCTAATTCAATGACTTGTTTAACGTTGACCCAAAATTGGACTTCGAGAATCCATAACTTCACAAAACTCAACCCAATTCCAAAGTGGTATACCCCTTAAGATTTCAGATTCGATTCTCTAAAAATCTGCATTCAAATTTTTCAATTTAACGTTGATCAAATTTTTGACCCATTTTCGTGTCAGTTATTTCTAATTTGTCTTATTTAACGTTGACCCAAAATTGGACTTCGAGAGTCCATAACTTTACCAAACTTAAGCCGATTCCAAAGTGGCATACCTCTTAAGACTTCTGATTCGATTCTCTAAAAATCTGCATTTAAATTTTTCATAACTTTACCGAACTTAAGCTGATTCCAAAGTGACATACCTTTAAAGACTTCAGATTCGATTCTCTAAAAATATGCATTCAAATTTTTCAATTTAACGTTGATCAAATTTTTTGACCCATTTTCATGTTAGTTATTTCAAATTTGACTTATTAACGTTGACCCAAAATTGGACTTCGGGTCCATAACTTTAAATCCAAAGTGGCATACCTCTAAAGACTTCTGATTCGATTCTCTAAAAATCTGCATTCAAATTTTTCAATTTAACGTTGATCAAATTTTCACCCATTTTCATGTCAGTTACTCAAAATTGGACTTAGAGAGTCCATAACTTCACCAAACTCAACCCAATTCCAAAGTGGCAAACCTCTTAAGACTTCTGATTCGATTTTCTAAAAATCTGCATTCAAATTTTTCAATTTAACGTTGATCAAATTTTTGTCCCATTTTTATGTCAGTTATTTCTAATTCCATGACTTGTTTAACGTTGACCCAAAATTGGACTTCGAGAGTCCATAACTTTACCAAACTCAACCCAATTCCAAAGTGTCATACCTCTTAAGACTTCTGATTCGATTTTCTAAAAATCTGCATTCAAATTTTTCAATTTAACGTTGATAAAATTTTTGACCCATTTTCATGTCAGTTATTTCTAATTTGATTTATTTAACGTTGACCCAAAATTTGACTTCGAGAGTCCATAACTTTACCAAACTTAAGCCGATTCCAAAGTGGCATATTTCTAAAGACTTCTGATTCGATTCTCTAAAAATCTGCATTCAATTTTTCAATTTAACGTTGATCAAATTTTTTAACCATTTTCATGTGAGTTATTTCCAATTTTCCGAAGACTTGTAACAGAGTGACTCAAAATTGGACGTAGAGGGTCCATAACTTTACCGAACTTAAGCCGATTCCAAAGTGGCATACCTCTTAAGACTTCTGATTCGATTCTCTAAAAATCTGCATTTAAATTTTTCAATGTCAGTTATTTCCAAGTTTCCGATGACTTGTAACAGAGTGACTCAAAATTGGACGTAGAGGGTCCATAACTTCACCAAATTCAACCCAATTCCAAAGTGGCATACCTCTTAAGACTTCTGATTCGATTCTTTAAAAATCTGCATTCAAATTTTTCAATTTAACTTATTTCCAATTTTCCGATGACTTGTAAAAGAGTGACTCAAAATTGGACTTAAAGAGTCCATAACTTTACCAAACTTAAGCCGATTCCAAAGTGACATACCTCTAAAGACTTCAGATTCGATTCTCTAAAAATATGCATTCAAAATTTTCAATTTAACGTTGATCAAATTTTTGACCCATTTTCATGTCAGTTATTTCAAATTTGACTTATTAACGTTGACCCAAAATTGGACTTCGAGAGTCCATAACTTTACCGAACTTAAGCCGATTCCAAAGTGGCATACCTCTAAAGACTTCTGATTCGATTCTCTAAAAATCCGCATTTAAATTTTTCAATGTCACTTATTTCCAATTTTCCGATGACTTGTAAAAGAGTGACTGAAAATTGGACTTAGGGAGTCCATAACTTCACCGAACTTAAACCGATTCCAAAGTTACATACCTCTAAAGACTTCTGATTCGATTCTCTAAAAATCTGCATTAAAATTGTTCAATTTAACGTTGATCAAATTTTTCAATTTAACGTTGATCAAATTTTTCTCCCATTTTCATGTCCATAACTTTACCAAACTCAACCCAATTCCAAAGTGGCATACCTCTTAAGACTTCTGATTCGATTCTCTAAAAATCTGCATTCAAATTTTTCCATTTAACGTTGATCAAATTTTTGACCCATTTTCATGTCAGTTATTTCTAATTTGATTATTTAACGTTGACCCAAAATTGGATTTCGAGAGTCCAAACTTTACCGAACTTAAGCCGATTCCAAAGTGGCATATCCTAAAGTCTTTTGATTCGATTCTCTAAAAATCTGCATTCAAATTTTTCAATTTAACGTTGATCAAATTGTTGACCCATTTTCATGTGAGTTATTTACAATTTTCCGATGACTTGTAAAAGAGTGACTCAAAATTGGACTTAGAGAGTCCATAACTTTACCGAACTTAAGCCGATTCCAAAGTGGCATACCTCTTAAGACTTCTGATTCGATTTTCTAAAAATCTGCATTCAAATTTTTCAATTTAACGTGTATCAAATTTTTGACCCATTTTCATGTCAGTTAGTTCTAATTTGACTTATTTAACGTGGACCCAAAATTGGACTTCGAGAGTCCATAACTTCACCAAACTCAACCCAATTCCAAAGTGGCATACCCCTTAAGACTTCTAATTCGATTCTCTAAAAATCTGCATTCAAATTTTTCAATTTAACGTTGAGCAAATTTTTGACCATTTTCATGTCAGTTATTTCTAATTTGACTTATTTAACGTTGACGCAAAATTGGACTTCGAGAGTCCATAACTTCACCAAACTCAACCAAATTCCAAAGTGGCAATCTTCTTAAGACTTCTGATTCGATTCTCTAAAACTGCATTCAAATTTTCAATTTAACGTTGATCAAATTGTTGTTCCATTTTATGTCAGTTACTCAAAATTGGACTTAGAGGTCCATAACTTCACCAAACTCAACCCAATTCCAAAGTGGCAAACCTCTAAGACTTCGATTCGATTCTCTAAAAATCTGCATTCAAATTTTTCAATTTAACGTTGATCAAATTTTTGACACATTTTCATGTCAGTTGCTCAAAATTGGACTTCGAGAGTCCATAACTTTACCAAACTTAAGCCGATTCCAAAGTGGCATACCTCTTAAGACTTCTGATTCGATTCTCTAAAAATCTGCATTTAAATTTTTCAATGTCAGTTATTTCCAAGTTTCCGATGACTTGTAACAGAGTGACTCAAAATTGGAAGTAGAGGGTCCATAACTTCACCAAATTCAACCCAATTCCAAAGTGGCATACCTCTTAAGACTTCTGATTCGATTCTTTAAAAATCTGCATTCAAATTTTTCAATTTAACGTTGATCAAATTTTTGACCCATTTTCATGTGAGTTATTTCCAATTTTCCGATGACTTGTAAAAGAGTGACTCAAAATTGGACTTAAAGAGTCCATAACTTCACCAAACTCAACCCAATTCCAAAGTGACATACCTCTAAAGACTTCAGATTCGATTCTCTAAAAATATGCATTCAAAATTTTCAATTTAACGTTGATCAAATTTTTGACCCATTTTCATGTCAGTTATTTCAAATTTGACTTATTAACGTTGACCCAAAATTGGACTTCGAGAGTCCATAACTTTACCGAACTTAAGCCGATTCCAAAGTGGCATACCTCTAAAGACTTCTGATTCGATTCTCTAAAAATCCGCATTTAAATTTTTCAATGTCACTTATTTCCAATTTTCCGATGACTTGTAAAAGAGTGACTGAAAATTGGACTTAGGGAGTCCATAACTTCACCGAACTTAAACCGATTCCAAAGTTACATACCTCTAAAGACTTCTGATTCGATTCTCTAAAAATCTGCATTGAAATTGTTCAATTTAACGTTGATCAAATTTTTCAATTTAACGTTGATCAAATTTTTCTCCCATTTTCATGTCCATAACTTTACCAAACTCAACCCAATTCCAAAGTGGCATACCTCTTAAGACTTCTGATTCGATTCTCTAAAAATCTGCATTCAAATTTTTCCATTTAACGTTGATCAAATTTTTGACCCATTTTCATGTCAGTTATTTCTAATTTGATTATTTAACGTTGACCCAAAATTGGATTTCGAGAGTCCAAACTTTACCGAACTTAAGCCGATTCCAAAGTGGCATATCCTAAAGTCTTTTGATTCGATTCTCTAAAAATCTGCATTCAAATTTTTCAATTTAACGTTGATCAAATTGTTGACCCATTTTCATGTGAGTTATTTACAATTTTCCGATGACTTGTAAAAGAGTGACTCAAAATTGGACTTAGAGAGTCCATAACTTTACCGAACTTAAGCCGATTCCAAAGTGGCATACCTCTTAAGACTTCTGATTCGATTTTCTAAAAATCTGCATTCAAATTTTTCAATTTAACGTGTATCAAATTTTTGACCCATTTTCATGTCAGTTAGTTCTAATTTGACTTATTTAACGTGGACCCAAAATTGGACTTCGAGAGTCCATAACTTCACCAAACTCAACCCAATTCCAAAGTGGCATACCCCTTAAGACTTCTAATTCGATTCTCTAAAAATCTGCATTCAAATTTTTCAATTTAACGTTGAGCAAATTTTTGACCATTTTCATGTCAGTTATTTCTAATTTGACTTATTTAACGTTGACGCAAAATTGGACTTCGAGAGTCCATAACTTCACCAAACTCAACCAAATTCCAAAGTGGCAAACCTCTTAAGACTTCTGATTCGATTCTCTAAAAATCTGCATTCAAATTTTCAATTTAACGTTGATCAAATTGTTGTTCCATTTTTATGTCAGTTACTCAAAATTGGACTTAGAGAGTCCATAACTTCACCAAACTCAACCCAATTCCAAAGTGGCAAACCTCTTAAGACTTCTGATTCGATTCTCTAAAAATCTGCATTCAAATTTTTCAATTTAACGTTGATCAAATTTTTGACACATTTTCATGTCAGTTGCTCAAAATTGGACTTCGAGAGTCCATAACTTTACCAAACTTAAGCCGATTCCAAAGTGGCATACCTCTTAAGACTTCTGATTCGATTCTCTAAAAATCTGCATTTAAATTTTTCAATGTCAGTTATTTCCAAGTTTCCGATGACTTGTAAAACAGTGACTCAAAATTGGACTTAGAGAGTCCACAACTTCACCAAATTCAACCCAATTCCAAAGTGGCATACCTCTTAAGACTTCTGATTCGATTCTATAAAAATCTGCATTCAAATTTTTCAATTTAATGTTGATCAAATTTTTGACCCATTTTCATGTGAGTTATTTCTAATTTTCCGATGACTTGTAAAAGAGTGACTCAAAATTGGACTTAGAGAGTCCATAACTTTACCGAACTTAAGCCGATTCCAAAGTGGCATACCTCTTAAGACTTCTGATTCGATTTTCTAAAAATCTGCATTCAAATTTTTCAATTTAACGTTGATCAAATTTTTGACCCATTTTCATGTCAGTTATTTCTAATTTGACTTATTTAACGTGGACCCAAAATTGGACTTAGAGAGTCCATAACTTCACCAAACTCAACCCAATTCCAAAGTGGCATACCTCTAAAGACTTTTGATTCGATTCTCTAAAAATATGCATTCAAATTTTTCAATTTAACGTTGATCAAATTGTTGACCCATTTTCATGTGAGTTATTTCCAATTTTCCGATGACTTGTAAAAGAGTGACTCAAAATTGGACTTAGAGAGTCCATAACTTTACCGAACTTAAGCCGATTCCAAAGTGGCATACCTCTTAAAACTTCTGATTCGATTTTCTAAAAATCTGCATTCAAATTTTTCAATTTCACGTTGATCAAATTTTTGACCCATTTTCATGTCAGTATTTCTAATTTTACTTATTTAGCGGGTCAACATTAAATATTTTTCAATTTAACGTTGATCAAATTGTACCCATTTTCATGTGAGTTATTTCCAATTTTCCGATGACTTGATAAAAGATGTGACTCAAAATTGAACTTCGAGAGTCCATAACTTTACCGAACTTAAGCCGATTCCAAAGTGACATACCTCTAAGGACTTCTGATTCGATTCTCTAAATATGTGCATTAAAATTTTTCAATTTAACGTTGATCAAATTTTTGACCCATTTTCATGTCAGTTATTTCTAATTTGACTTATTAACGTTGACCCAAAATTGGACTTCGAGAGTCCACAAGTTTACCAAACTTAAGCCGATTCCAAAGTGGCATACCTCTTAAGACTTCTGATTCGATTCTCTAAAAATCTGTATTTAAATTTTTCAATGTCAGTTATTTCCAATTTTCCGATGACTTGTAAAAGAGTGACTCAATATTGGACTTAGAGAGTCCATAACGTTACCGAACTTAAGCCGATTCCAAAGTGACATACCTCTAAAGACTTCTGATTCGATTCTCTAAAAATCTGCATTCAAATTTTTCAATTTAACGTTGATCAAATTTTTCACCCATTTTTATGTCAGTTACTCAAAATTGGACTTAGAGAGTCCATAACTTCACCAAACTCAACCCAATTCCAAAGTGGCAAACCTCTTAAGACTTCTGATTTGATTCTCTAAAAATCTGCATTCAAATTTTTCAATTTAAAGTTTATCAAATTTTTGACCCATTTTCATGTCAATTACTCAAAATTGGACTTCGAGAGTCCATAACTTTACCAAACTTAAGCCGATTCCAAAGTGGCATACCTCTTAAGACTTCTGATTCGATTCTCTAAAAATCTGTATTTAAATTTTTCAATGTCAAGTTGATTTCCAATTTTCCGATGATCTTGTCAATAGTAATGACTCAATATTGGACTTAGAGAGTCCATAACGTTACCGAACTTAAGCCGATTCCAAAGTGACATACCTCTAAAGACTTCTGATTCGATTCTCTAAAAATATGCATTCAAATTTTTCAATTTAACGTTGATCAAATTTTTGACCCATTTTCATGTCAGTTATTTTTAATTTGACTTATTTAACGTGGACCCAAAATTGGACTTAGAGAGTCCATAACTTCACCAAACTCAACCCAATTCCAAAGTGGCATACCTCTAAAGACTTCTGATTCGATTCTCTAAAAATATGCATTCAAATTTTTCAATTTGACGTTGATCAAATTTTTGACCCATTTTTATGTGAGTTATTTCTAATTTTCCGATGACTTGTAAAAGAGTGACTCAAAATTGGACTTAGAGAGTCCATAACTTCACCAAACTCAACCCAATTCCAAAGTGGCATACCTCTTAAGACTTCTGATTCGATTCTTTAAAAATCTGCATTCAAATTTTTCAATTTAACGTTGATCAAATTGTTGACCCATTTTTATGTGAGTTATTTCCAATTTTCCGATGACTTGTAAAAGAGTGACTCAAAATTGGACTTAGAGAGTCCATAACTTTACCGAACTTAAGCCGATTCCAAAGTGGCATACCTCTAAAGACTTCTGATTCGATTCTCTAAAAATCTGTATTCAAATTTTTCAATTAAACGTTCATCAAATTTTTCACCCATTTTCATGTCAGTTACTCAAAATTGGACTTAGAGAGTCCATATTTGGTGAAGTTAAGGCGAATTCCAAAGTGGCATACCCCTTAAGACTTCTGATTCGATTCTCTAAAAATCTGCATTCAAATTTTTCAATTTAACGTTGATCAAATTTTTGACCCATTTTCATGTCAGTTATTTCTAATTTGACTTATTAACGTTGACCCAAAATTGGACTTCGAGAGTCCATAACTTTACCGAACTTAAGCCGATTCCAAAGTGGCATACCTCTAAAGACTTCTGATTCGATTCTCTAAAAATATGCATTCAAATTTTTCAATTTGACGTTGATCAAATTTTTGACCCATTTTTATGTGAGTTATTTCTAATTTTCCGATGACTTGTAAAAGAGTGACTCAAAATTGGACTTAGAGAGTCCATAACTTTACCGAACTTAAGCCGATTCCAAAGTGGCATACCTCTAAAGACTTCTGATTCGATTCTCTAAAAATCTGCATTCAAATTTTTCAATTTAACGTTGATAAAATTTTTCACCCATTTTCATGTCAGTTACTCAAAATTGGACTTAGAGAGTCCATAACTTCACCAAATTCAACCCAATTCCAAAGTGGCATACCTCTTACGACTTCTGATTCGATTCTATAAAAATCTGCATTCAAATTTTTCAATTTAACGTTGATCAAATTTTTGACCCATTTTTATGTGAGTTATTTCTAATTTTCCGATGACTTGTAAAAGAGTGACTCAAAATTGGACTTAGAGAGTCCATAACTTCACCAAACTCAACCCAATTCCAAAGTGGCATACCTCTTAAGTCTTCTGATTCGATTCTTTAAAAATCTGCATTCAAATTTTTCAATTTAACGTTGATCAAATTGTTGACCCATTTTCATGTGAGTTATTTCCAATTTTCCGATGACTTGTAAAAGAGTGACTCAAACTTGGACTTAGAGAGTCCATAACTTTACCGAACTTAAGCCGATTCCAAAGTGGCATACCTCTAAAGACTTCTGATTCGATTCTCTAAAAATCTGTATTCAAATTTTTCAATTTAACGTTAATCAAATTTTTCACCCATTTTCATGTCAGTTACTCAAAATTGAACTTAGAGAGTCCATATTTGGTGAAGTTATAGTGAATTCCAAAGTGGCATACCCCTTAAGGGGGTCTTCTAGTCTAGAGGCTCGAATATCGTCCTTTTTTTAACAATTAATAAAAAAAAAGCAATATATATTTTTACTATCCGTTTTTTTATCATATGTTTATTAAACTTAAAGGAGTGCATAAAATAAATTTCAAAAAAAAAAATTAGTTTTCATTGAGTTATTTCTTCTTGAAGAAGAGGGGAAAAAAAAGAGGACGTGTCCGCGTCGCCATGATATCTATGCTTGTAGTTATCTGAAAAATAAAACAATGATAGATTCTTAATGAGTACGAATGTCGCTATGGCATGAACCACCAAAAAAAAAAATATCTTTTTTTTCATGAAATTTCATACTCAAAGAAAAAAAACGATTTTTTCACTAATTTTTCCACTTTGTCGAATTTTTAAAAATATTATAAATTTAAAATTTTAATTTTTTGTTGGTTCATGCGATAGCGATATATTTAAAGAATATTCATGCCAAATTTCAAGTAAATCGACTGATTAGAACTTGAGTTAGAGTGGCGACCGCATCAAAAAAAGTAGTTTCGAGAAAAACGTGTTTAAAGTTTCAGTCGTTCGCTCAAGCGGTCTAGTTGCCACGTCACTAAAACGGCTATAACTTTGAAAATAATTTGAGTTTTGAAAAATCCTTTTAGGGAGATATTTTTGAATATCCAAACCATCGAATTATGAAAAAATAAATTTTTCGATTTTCTCAAATTTCTAGACTAGAAGACCCCCTTAAGGGGTTATCCGGGTCTTAAAGCACGAAAAAAGCCTATTTTCGTAAATTTTTTTAAAAGATCTTACGACAATTTCACAAATTTCGTTTACTGTACATTAATGTTTATGGTTTGACCAACATTGTGTAAAAATTTGAACCAAAAATTTTTAAAATTGAGCCGTTGAGGCAAGCTTGAACTTGACCTCTTAAAAAATTGTGTCCTTGCGGTAGGCAAAATATCTCCGTCAATTTTTATCTGAAATCAAAACACCAACATTATTCTGATAGTGTATGTGTCTCGCTTGTCCTCTATGAGCCATTTTTTTTTTTAAAATTAAAAATTGAATTTTTTGTAGCGCTTTTCATAAAAAATGTCTTTTTTTACGTAAATTTTGGCCATATTTTGGCTTATAAAATGAGTTGTAATTAAAAATTAAAAAAATCCCTCCGTTAAGGACAAGAGAATTATGTCTAAAAGAAGTGTGCAAAAGCAGAAGTTGATCGGTGCAATAGTTTTTGAGAAATCGTGACTACCGACTTCAAAAAAGTGGTTTTGAGAAAAACGCGTTTAAAGTGCCGCATTTGCCCGACGCCAGAGCCCGAATTGCCTGTTGTGACGTTCGACGCGCTGGGCTTTAAATTTCTCCCATTCCTACATTTTTGCTTCGATCGACTTGAAATTTTCAGACAACATTTCTGAAACTTTGTACTATTATATAAAAAGTTTGAAAAAAATGAATTTTTTGAAGTGTCAAGACCCGGATAACCCCTTAAGACTTCTGATTCGATTCTCTAAAAATCTGCATTCAAATTTTTCAATTTAACGTTGATCAAATTTTTGACCCATTTTCATGTCAGTTATTTCTAATTTGACTTATTAACGTTGACCCAAAATTTGACTTCGAGAGTCCACAAGTTTACCAAACTTAAGTCGATTCCAAAGTGGCATACATCTAAAGACTTCTGATTCGATTCTCTAAAAATCTGCATTCAAGTTTTTCAATTTGACGTTGAGCTAATTTTTGACCCATTTTCATGTCAGGTTATTTCTAATTTGACTTATTTAACGCGGACCCAAAATTGGACTTCGAGAGTCCATAACTTCACCAAACTCAACCCAATTCCAAAGTGGCATACCTCTTAAGACTTCTGATTCGATTCTTTAAAAATCTGCATTAAAATTTTTCAATTTAACGTTGATCAAATTGTTGACCATTTTCATGTGAGTTATTTCCAATTTTCCGATGACTTGTAAAAGAGTGATTCAAAATTGGACTTAGAGAGTCATAACTTTACCGAACTTAAGCCGATTCCAAAGTGACATACCTCTAAAGACTTCTGATTCGATTCTCTAAAAATATGCATTCAAATTTTTCAATTTGACGTTGATCAAATTTTTGACCCATTTTTATGTGAGTTATTTCTAATTTTCCGATGACTTGTAAAAGAGTGACTCAAAATTGGACTTAGAGAGTCCATAACTTCACCAAACTCAACCCAATTCCAAAGTGGCATACCTCTTAAGACTTCTGATTCGATTCTTTAAAAATCTGCATTCAAATTTTTCAATTTAACGTTGATCAAATTTTTGACCCATTTTTATGTGAGTTATTTCTAATTTTCCGATGACTTGTAAAAGAGTGACTCAAAATTGGACTTAGAGAGTCCATAACTTCACCAAACTCAACCCAATTCCAAAGTGGCATACCTCTTAAGACTTCTGATTCGATTCTTTAAAAATCTGCATTCAAATTTTTCAATTTAACGTTGATCAAATTGTTGACCCATTTTCATGTGAGTTATTTCCAATTTTCCGATGACTTGTAAAAGAGTGACTCAAAATTGGACTTAGAGAGTCCATAACTTTACCGAACTTAAGCCGATTCCAAAGTGGCATACCTCTAAAGACTTCTGATTCGATTCTCTAAAAATCTGTATTCAAATTTTTCAATTAAACGTTCATCAAATTTTTCACCCATTTTCATGTCAGTTACTCAAAATTGGACTTAGAGAGTCCATATTTGGTGAAGTTATGGTGAATTCCAAAGTGGCATACCCCTTAGGACTTCTGATTCGATTCTCTAAAAATCTGCATTCAAATTTTTCAATTTAACGTTGATCAAATTTTTGACTCATTTTCATGTCAGTTATTTCTAATTTGACTTATTAACGTTGACCTAAAATTTGACTTCGAGAGTCCACAAGTTTACCAAACTTAAGCCGATTCCAAAGTGACATACCTCTAAAGACTTCTGATTCGATTCTCTAAAAACTGCATTCAAATTTTTCAATTTAACGTTGATCAAATTTTTGACCCATTTTCATGTCAGTTACTCAAAATTGGACTTAGAGAGTCCATAACTTCACCAAATTCAACCCAATTCCAAAGTGGCATACCTCTTACGACTTCTGATTCGATTCTATAAAAATCTGCATTCAAATTTTTCAATTTAACGTTGATCAAATTTTTGACCCATTTTTATGTGAGTTATTTCTAATTTTCCGATGACTTGTAAAAGAGTGACTCAAAATTGGACTTCGAGAGTCCATAACTTCACCAAACTCAACCCAATTCCAAAGTGGCATACCTCTTAAGACTTCTGATTCGATTCTCTAGAGATCTGCATTCAAATTTTTCAATTTAACGTTGATCAAATTGTTGACCATTTTCATGTGAGTTATTTCCAATTTTCCGATGACTTGTAAAAGAGTGATTCAAAATTGGACTTAGAGAGTCATAACTTTACCGAACTTAAGCCGATTCCAAAGTGACATACCTCTAAAGACTTCTGATTCGATTCTCTAAAAATATGCATTCAAATTTTTCAATTTGACGTTGATCAAATTTTTGACCCATTTTTATGTGAGTTATTTCTAATTTTCCGATGACTTGTAAAAGAGTGACTCAAAATTGGACTTAGAGAGTCCATAACTTCACCAAACTCAACCCAATTCCAAAGTGGCATACCTCTTAAGACTTCTGATTCGATTCTTTAAAAATCTGCATTCAAATTTTTCAATTTAACGTTGATCAAATTGTTGACCCATTTTTATGTGAGTTATTTCCAATTTTCCGATGACTTGTAAAAGAGTGACTCAAAATTGGACTTAGAGAGTCCATAACTTTACCGAACTTAAGCCGATTCCAAAGTGGCATACCTCTAAAGACTTCTGATTCGATTCTCTAAAAATCTGTATTCAAATTTTTCAATTAAACGTTCATCAAATTTTTCACCCATTTTCATGTCAGTTACTCAAAATTGGACTTAGAGAGTCCATATTTGGTGAAGTTATGGTGAATTCCAAAGTGGCATACCCCTTAGGACTTCTGATTTGATTCTCTAAAATCTGCATTCAAATTTTTCAATTTAACGTTGATCAAATTTTTGACTCATTTTCATGTCAGTTATTTCTAATTTGACTTATTAACGTTGACCTAAAATTTGACTTCGAGAGTCCACAAGTTTACCAAACTTAAGCCGATTCCAAAGTGACATACCTCTAAAGACTTCTGATTCGATTCTCTAAAAAACTGCATTCAAATTTTTCAATTTAACGTTGATCAAATTTTTGACCCATTTTCATGTCAGTTACTCAAAATTGGACTTAGAGAGTCCATAACTTCACCAAATTCAACCCAATTCCAAAGTGGCATACCTCTTACGACTTCTGATTCGATTCTATAAAAATCTGCATTCAAATTTTACAATTTAACGTTGATCAAATTTTTGACCCATTTTTATGTGAGTTATTTCTAATTTTCCGATGACTTGTAAAAGAGTGACTCAAAATTGGACTTCGAGAGTCCATAACTTCACCAAACTCAACCCAATTCCAAAGTGGCATACCTCTTAAGACTTCTGATTCGATTCTTTAAAAATCTGCATTAAAATTTTTCAATTTAACGTTGATCAAATTGTTGACCATTTTCATGTGAGTTATTTCCAATTTTCCGATGACTTGTAAAAGAGTGATTCAAAATTGGACTTAGAGAGTCATAACTTTACCGAACTTAAGCCGATTCCAAAGTGACATACCTCTAAAGACTTCTGATTCGATTCTCTAAAAATATGCATTCAAATTTTTCAATTTGACGTTGATCAAATTTTTGACCCATTTTTATGTGAGTTATTTCTAATTTTCCGATGACTTGTAAAAGAGTGACTCAAAATTGGACTTAGAGAGTCCATAACTTCACCAAACTCAACCCAATTCCAAAGTGGCATACCTCTTAAGACTTCTGATTCGATTCTTTAAAAATCTGCATTCAAATTTTTCAATTTAACGTTGATCAAATTGTTGACCCATTTTCATGTGAGTTATTTCCAATTTTCCGATGACTTGTAAAAGAGTGACTCAAACTTGGACTTAGAGAGTCCATAACTTTACCGAACTTAAGCTGATTCCAAAGTGGCATACCTCTAAAGACTTCTGATTCGATTCTCTAAAAATCTGTATTCAAATTTTTCAATTTAACGTTAATCAAATTTTTCACCCATTTTCATGTCAGTTACTCAAAATTGAACTTAGAGAGTCCATATTTGGTGAAGTTATAGTGAATTCCAAAGTGGCATACCCCTTAAGGGGGTCTTCTAGTCTAGAGGCTCGAATATCGACCTTTTTTTAACAATTAATAAAAAAAAAGCAATTGTAGCAGGCCAGTTAATATAAATATGCTCTGGTACCACTATCCCTTGAGTTACGCTCTCTCGAGAGAGCATGTTACTCTCTCAAGAGAGCGCCTCTCTGTGAAAACGGGGGTTGAAAGCAAGCTGCCTGCGAGCAGTGACTTCACTTGGTTTGGAGAGCGCAACAAAAGAAGATCAGTAAAAGACAAGTGGAGATTAATAAACTAAACCTAAATGAATGTAAAGCTTAAACTAAATAAACTAAAGACGCAATAAATAATATATAATAAAAACATCCTGATACAATCTCAGAAGTGGGATCGAGTAAAAAATTTTTTTGCGAAACGAATATAACAAAACCAAAATGGATTTGGCTATTAATGAAGTAACAGTGGTTCAGCTAAAAAAGTGGCTGGAGTGTTTGAATTTATCAACCAAAGGTTCAAAAGCCGATCTGTACGGCCGATTATGTGCAGTTCCACCCGAAAGCCGAGGCAGTGCACCAACGATTAGCCAGGAGGTGCAAGAAATAATGGACACGGAGGCGGAATGTGCAGAGTTGGAAAGGCGAATGCAGCAAAACCGCATTGAACTTGATAGTGGCCTGAAAACCATGGAGGAGCTGCATCAGGGAATCGAAAATGCCAAGAAAGTTCTCGAGAATCTTCAGCAGCAAATCGACAGCGTCGGTTCGAGAATTGGCGGCACGCGACACGGTGGCGCCATAAGCTACATATCTGAGAATGGCGGCGGCAACTTGTTAGAGGGAGACGGCGAATGTAGCGGTTCGGCGAATGAGGCAGACAGAAACGAAAGAGACGCCAACGAAATTTCTGGAAATTTCGAGATTCCGGGAAACGACGCTAACGGCGAAATCGGCACGAGTGTTGGCAGAGGCAGGCGAGACGATTTTGCTTCAGCGGGATTTGGTTTGGCCAAGGAAGTCCTATTGGAATTTTCGGATAATATGTCTGTTCGCTCATGGGTCTCCCAGTGGGACAATATAGCCAAGTTGTATAAGCTGTCGGACACCCAGAGCAGAGTTCTACTTATTGGCAAATTGAAAGGCAGCGCGTTGCAGTGGCTGCACGCAGATGCAACCCGTTTCTTAAGTTCGACGAGTGAGCTGGTGGACCAGTTACAGCTTGCTTTTGGCGGCAACGAATCGAAAGCAGATTTGAGGCGCAAGTTTGAGGCCCGTCTATGGAAGCCGACCGAGAAGTTTGCAGTATATTTCGAAGAGAAACGTAGGTTGGCCCGAGATGTCAACATGGAAGATGACGAGCTGTTGGATGGCCTTATTGTCGGCATTCCAGCAGCGAATTTGCGTACGCAGGCGAAGCTGCAGTGTTTCGACAACCCTGGAAGGATGCTGAGAGCGTTTGCTGACTTAATGCTGTCGGCAAGGGCTCCTGGAGGGCAAAAGGTGCAAACGGTGAGGAGTGATCCGGCAAACAAGGAATCGCGTTGCTATAACTGCAATGGAAAAGGACACTGGGCAAGAGCTTGCATCAAACCGAAGAGAACTCCAGGGTCCTGCTATGGATGTGGGGCAGTGGATCATTTCATCAGTGGATGTCCCCAAAACAAGAAGGATGCCGCTAATAATTATGTAAGATTGTTTAAAATATTTGTTTATGAAAACCCTAACCAGCCAATTATTACAGAGTGCTTAATAGATTCAGGAAGCCCAGTATCGATTATAAAATTACCTTATGTACCCAAAAATATTAAATTAGAACCGCAAGAAGCTGACTTTTATGGATTAAACAAGAGTCGATTGAATACTTATGGAAAAATATTATGTTTCATTATAAAAGAAGAAATAAAGATTTTTTTAATTTAATTGTGGTGGCAAATTAATTTATGAGCTGTAATATTGTTCTGGGCAGAGACTTTATGGAAGCATGCAATTTGAAAATGAATTTGGAAACATTAAATATGATTCCATAAGAACGCAAATATTAGTTTATTGGATAATAATATTGAGAAACCTAATAAGTTAAATTTTCAGTCCGAAAGTAAAAGTTTAGGAAGTAAAAGTTTAGGAAGCAAACGTTTAGGAAGGAAAAGTTTAGGAATTGAGAGTTTAGGAATTGAGAGTTTAGGAATTGAGAGTTTAGGAATTGAGAGTTTAGGAATTGAGAGTTTAGGAACTGAGAGTTTAGGAATTGAGAGTTTAGGAACTGAGAGTTTAGGAAATGAAAGTTTAGAAGAAGAAAGGTTAGGAAAGGAAATATTAGAAAAAGAAAGTTTAAAGCGTAGCATTTTTGAAAGCGAGAACTTAAGGAATATAACTTTAGGGGGGAAAAAGTTGGAAGAAAATTTTTCGGAAAAGGAATGTTTAAGCAGTAAATCTTTAGCAGTATTAGAAGATCGAAATTTAAATATGGATCTCTGTTATGATAACTTTGAAAAGGAAATGATGAATATAAATATTTTAGATGATGTTAAAAATGAAAAACTTTATAATATTGGTGAACAAATAAATTATTGTGATCGAGTGAAGTTTATAAAGTTGTTAGAAACAAGTTATGTTCAGGTCAAGCGACCGGAAAATCCGAAAATAAAATGTGAAATGAACATAATATTAGAAAACTCAAAACCATTTAGTTGTGCACCAAGGAGACTGTCATATTGTGAAAAGGAGGCATTACAAAAAATGTTAGAGGAATACGTTAGAGATGGAATTATACAACCTAGTAGTTCGGAGTACGCCTCTCCCATTGTGTTAGTGAAGAAGAAGTCGGGAGAACTTAGGCTTTGTATAGATTTTAGAAGATTGAACAAAATTATGGCAAAGGATAATTATCCGATACCATTAATAGACGACCTTTTAGATAATTTAGTTGGAAAGTCGGTGTTTACGAAATTGGATCTTAGGAACGGATATTTTCATGTATTTGTTAACAAAGAGTCGGTAAAATATACATCGTTTACTACGCCTTTGGGGCAATTTGAGTTTTTGCGGATGCCTATGGGTCTAAAAACAGCTCCACAGGTATTCCAGAGATTTGTTAATGACATATTTTCGGACATGATAAGACAAAACAAGGTCATCATATATATGGACGACATTTTAGTTGCAGTTTAAGTTCGAGGAAGAAGAATTAAGTTGTTTTTCGCTTTTAAAAGCAAAATTAATGGAAGCGCCAGTTCTGGCGATATACGATTACAGGGATGATGTCGAGCTTCACTGTGATGCAAGTGCTTTAGGATTTGGTGCTGTGCTTCTTCAGAAAAAAGATGACAACAAGTTGCATCCTATTTTCTATTTTTCAAAGAGGTCGACAGCAACGGAAGCAAAATACCACAGTTTTGAGTTAGAGACTTTAGCCATAATTTACGCGTTAAGAAGATTTAGAATATATTTACTCGGCAAACGATTTAGAATTGTTACAGACTGCAATTCCTTAACCTTAACGCTCAATAAGATTGAGTTGAATCCAAGAATAGCAAGATGGGCTCTAGAGCTACAGGAGTTTGATTATGAGTTAAAGCACAGGTCAGGCAGTCAAATGCAGCATGTAGATGCATTAAGTAGGTGTAATAACATAATGATAGTAGAGGCGAATACATTCGAAACAAATTTAGTAATTTGTCAGTCAAAAGATGTTAAGGTTCAAGAGATTAGAAAAATATTAGAAAAGAGTGAGCATAAATTATATGAAATGAGAAATGGGGTGATTTATAGAAAAAGTAATGACAAACGATTATTATTTTATGTACCGAATAGAATGGAAGAACATGTGTTATACAAGTACCATGACGAAATGGGTCATATTGGTAGGGACAAAATGTTAGATGTAATTAGCAAAAGCTACTGGTTTCCACATATGAAGGATAAAGTCTTAGAGCATATTCAAAATTGTTTAAAATGCATCGCTTATTCTCCGAAAGTAGGTAAAGGAGTTGGACACTTACATAGTATACCAAAAGTTAATAAGCCTTTCGAGATTATACATATAGACCATTATGGGCCGGTGGATAATAGCAGATCGAAAAAACATATATTCGCGGTTGTAGATGCGTTCACAAAGTTTGTTAGGTTGTACACAACAAAAACGACGAATACAAAGGAGATGATAAGTGCACTGACTGATTACTTTCGAGCATATAGCAGACCGAAATGTATAATATCTGATCGGGGGAGTTGTTTTACTTCTTCTGATTTTGCAGAGTTTATGGAAAATAGTAACGTTAAGCACATAAAAATCGCGACGGGCTCGCCACAGGCTAATGGCCAAGTTGAACGAATTAATCAAAGCTTAGGACCTATGATTGCAAAATTGACAGAGCCGGAAAGGGGTTTACACTGGGATAGGGTTATTGAAAAAGTAGAGTATTCAATGAATAATACGATTCATAGTAGCATTAAGCAGCGTCCAAGTGAAACATTGTTCGGAATAACACAAAGAGGAGAAGTATGTGATGAATTAAAAGAAAAATTAGAAGATGAAGAAGAGGTAGAAAATGTTAGAAAATCTTTAGAAAACATTAGAAAAGAACCAGAAGAAACACAGAGAAAGGCTCAAATAAAAAATGAAGAACACTACAATGCGAAAAAGAAATGTGCGACAGAATATAAAGAAGGAGATTATGTTATGGTTAAAAACTTTGATAGTACGGCAGGTGTCTCAAAAAAACTTATTCCGAAGAACAAAGGTCCTTATGTAATCGAAAAGATATTAAACAAGAAAGGAAAGCTAACTTCGGGCGGAGCCGAAGTTGATATACCCTTGCAGAATACTCTGTAAATTATATTCTCCAAAATTATTCATAAGATGCATTCTTAATACTCATAAAAACCCAACTTCCTAACTTTAAAAACACCAAAGTTATGGCATTTCCAATCGTTCAGTTATATGGCAGCTATAGGATATAGTCGGCCGATCCTTATGAAATTTGATAGGTCGGATTGATTGGCTAAAAATAAAACCCATAGAAAATCCCAACTTCATAACTTAACAAAAACCAAAGTTATGGCATTTCCAATCAATCAGTTATATGGCGGCTATAAGATATAGTCGGCCGATCCTTATGAAATTTGGTAGGTCGAATTGATTGCTCAAATATAAAACCCATAGAAAATCCCAACTTCCTAACTTCACAAACACCAAAGTTATGGCATTTCCGAAAAATCAGTTATATGGCAGCTATAGGATATAGTCGGCCGATCCCTTTGAAATTTGGTAGGTCGAATTGATTGGCCAAATATAAAACCCATAGAAAATTTCAACTTCCTAACTTTACAAACACCAAAGTTATGGCATTTCCGATCATTCAGTTATATGGCAGCTATAGGATATAGTCGGCCGATCCGACATATATACTGCGTGCAAAGGAAAGAAGGGTGTGTGCAAAGTTTCAACTCGATAGCTTTAAAACTGAGAGACTAGTTTGCGTAGAAACAGACAGACGGACAGACAGACGGACAGACGGACAGACGGACATGGCTATATCAACTCAGGAGGTGATCCTGATCAAGAATATATATACTTTATAGGGTCGGAGATGTCTCATTCACTGCGTTGCACACTTTTGACCAAAATTATAATACCCTCTGCAAGGGTATAAAAATGACAGGTATTTGCTTAAAGATATTGACGGGTTTCAGTTATCTCGTAATCCAAATCAAGGCATTTGGAGTGCAAATAATATTAGACACTGGATAAAGATATGATAATTATATGTAATTGTAACTAATAGACTGTAAGAAAAATTGAAGAAATTGTAAATACTGTAAATAATGTAAAGAATGTATAAAAATAATCTATAATATCAGGACGGCCGAGTTGTAGCAGTCCAGTTAATATAAGTATGCTCTGGTCACACTATTCTTTGAGTTACGCTCTCTCGAGAGAGCATGTTACTCTCTCAAGAGAGCGCCTCTCTGTGAAAACGGGGGTTGAAAGCAAGCTGCCTGCGAGCAGTGACTTCACTTGGTTTGGAGAGCGCAACAAAAGAAGATCAGTAAAAGACAAGTGGAGATTAATAAACTAAACCTAAATGAATGTAAAGCTTAAACTAAATAAACTAAAGACGCAATAAATAATATATAATAAAAACATCCTGATACACAATATATATTTGTACTATCCGTTTTTTTATCATTTGTTTATTAAACTTAAAGGAGTGCATAAAATAAATTTCAAAAAAAAAATTAGTTTTCATTGAGTTATTTCTTCTTGAAGAAGAGGGAAAAAAAGAGGACGTGTCCGCGTCGCCATGATATCTATGCTTGTAGTTATCTGAAAAATAAAACAATGATAGATTCTTAATGAGTACGAATGTCGCTATGGCATGAACCACCAAAAAAAAAATATCTTTTCTTTTCATGAAATTTCATACTCAAAGAAAAAACACGATTTTTTTCACTAATTTTTCCACTTTGTCGAATTTTTAAAAATATTATAAATTAAAAATTTTAATTTTTTGTTGGTTCATGCGATAGCGATATATTTAAAGAATATTCATGCCAAATTTCAAGTAAATCGACTGATTAGAACTTGAGTTAGAGTGGCGACCGCATCAAAAAAGTAGTTTCGAGAAAAACGTTTTTAAAGTTTCAGTCGTTCGCTCAAGCGGTCTAGTTGCCACGTCACTAAAACGGCTATAACTTTGAAAATAATTTGAGTTTTGAAAAATCCTTTTAGGGAGATATTTTTGAATATCCAAACTATCGAATTATGAAAAAAAAATTTTCGATTTTCTCAAATTTCTAGACTAGAAGACCCCCTTAAGGGGTTATCCGGGTCTTGAAGCACGAAAAAAAGCCTATTTTCGTAAATTTTTTTAAAAGATCTTACGACAATTTCACAAATTTCGTTTACTGTACATTAATGTTTATGGTTTGACCAACATTGTGTAAAAATTTGAACCAAAAATTTTTAAAATTGAGCCGTTGAGGCAGGCTTGAACTTGACCTCTTAAAAAATTGTGTCCTTGCGGTAGGCAAAATATCTCCGTCAATTTTTATCTGAAATCAAAGCACCAACATTATTCTGATAGTGTATGTGTCTCGCTTGTCCTCTATGAGCCATTTTTTTTTTAAATTAAAAATTGAATTTTTGTAGCGCTTTTCATAAAAAATGTCTTTTTTTACGTAAATTTTGGCCATATTTTGGCTTATAAAATGAGTTGTAATTAAAAATTAAAAAAATCCCTCCGTTAAGGACAAGAGAATTATGTCTAAAAGAAGTGTGCAAAAGCAGAAGTTGATCGGTGCAATAGTTTTTGAGAAATCGTGACTACCGACTTCAAAAAAGTGGTTTTGAGAAAAACGCGTTTAAAGTGCCGCATTTGCCCGACGCCAGAGCCCGAATTGCCCGTTGTGACGTTCGACGCGCTGGGCTTTAAATTTCTCCCATTCCTACATTTTTGCTTCGATCGACTTGAAATTTTCAGACAACATTTCTGAAACTTTGTACTATTATATAAAAAAGTTTGAAAAAAATGAATTTTTTGAAGTGTCAAGACCCGGATAACCCCTTAAGACTTCTGATTCGATTCTCTAAAAATCTGCATTCAAATTTTTCAATTTAACGTTGATCAAATTTTTGACCCATTTTCATGTCAGTTATTTCTAATTTGACTTATTAACGTTGACCCAAAATTTGACTTCGAGAGTCCACAAGTTTACCAAACTTAAGTCGATTCCAAAGTGGCATACATCTAAAGACTTCTGATTCGATTCTCTAAAAATCTGCATTCAAGTTTTTCAATTTGACGTTGAGCTAATTTTTGACCCATTTTCATGTCAGTTATTTCTAATTTGACTTATTTAACGCGGACCCAAAATTGGACTTCGAGAGTCCATAACTTCACCAAACTCAACCCAATTCCAAAGTGGCATACCTCTTAAGACTTCTGATTCGATTCTTTAAAAATCTGCATTAAAATGTTTCAATTTAACGTTGATTAAATTGTTGACCATTTTCATGTGAGTTATTTCCAAATTTCCGATGACTTGTAAAAGAGTGATTCAAAATTGGACTTAGAGAGTCCATAACTTTACCGAACTTAAGCCGATTCCAAAGTGGCATACCTCTTAAGACTTCTGATTCGATTTTCTAAAAATCTGCATTCAAATTTTTCAATTTAACGTTGATCAAATTTTTGACCCATTTTCATGTCAGTTATTTCCAATTTGACTTATTTAACGTGGACCCAAAATTGGACTTCGAGAATCCATAACTTCACCAAACTCAACCCAATTCCAAAGTTGCATACCCCTTAAGACTTCTAATTCGATTCTCTAAAAATCTGCATTCAAATTTTTCAATTTAACGTTCATCAAATTTTTTACCATTTTCATGTCAGTTACTTCTAATTTGACTTATTTAACGTTGACCCAAAATTGAACTTCGAGAGTCCATAACTTTACCGAACTTAAGCCGATTCCAAAGTGGCATACCTCTAAAGACTTCTGATTCGATTCTCTAAAAATCTGCATTCAAATTTTTCAATTTAACGTTGATCAAATTTTTGACCCATTTTCATGTGAGTTATTTCTAATTTTCCGATGACTTGTAAAAGAGTGACTCAAAATTGGACTTAGAGAGTCCATAACTTCACCAAATTCAACCCAATTCCAAAGTGGCATACCTCTTAAGACTTCTGATTCGATTCTTTAAAAATCTGCATTCAAACTTTTCAATTTAACGTTGATCAAATTGTTGACCCATTTTCATGTGAGTTATTTCCAATTTTCCGATGACTTGTAAAAGAGTGACTCAAAATTGGACTTAGAGAGTCCATAACTTTACCGAACTTAAGCCGATTCCGAAGTGACATACCTCTAAAGACTTCTGATTCGATTCTCTAAAAATATGCATTCAAATTTTTCAATTTAACGTTGATCAAATTTTTGACCCATTTTCATGTCAGTTATTTCTAATTTGACTTATTAACGTTGACCCAAAATTGGACTTCGAGAGTCCACAAGTTTACCAAACTTAAGCCGATTCCAAAGTGGCATACCTGTAAAGACTTCTGATTCGATTCTCTAAAAATCTGCATTCAAATTTTTCAATTTAACGTTGATCAAATTTTTAACCCATTTTCATGTCAGTTACTCAAAATTGGACTTAGAGAGTCCATAACTTCACCAAACTCAACCCAATTCCAAAGTGGCATACCTCTTAAGACTTCTGATTCGATTCTCTAAAAATCTGCATTCAAATTTTTCAATTTAACGTTGATCAAATTGTTGACCCATTTTCATGTGAGTTATTTCCAATTTTCCGATGACTTGTAAAAGGGTGACTCAAAATTGGACTTAGAGAGTCCATAACTTTACCGAACTTAAGCCGATTCCGAAGTGACATACCTCTAAAGACTTCTGATTCGATTCTCTTAAAATATGCATTCAAATTTTTCAATTTAACGTTGATCAAATTTTTGACCCATTTTCATGTCAGTTATTTCTAATTTGACTTATTAACGTTGACCCAAAATTGGACTTCGAGAGTCCACAAGTTTACCAAACTTAAGCCGATTCCAAAGTGGCATACCTGTAAAGACTTCTGATTCGATTCTCTAAAAATCTGCATTCAAATTTTTCAATTTAACGTTGATCAAATTTTTAACCCATTTTCATGTCAGTTACTCAAAATTGGACTTAGAGAGTCCATAACTTCACCAAACTCAACCCAATTCCAAAGTGGCATACCTCTTAAGACTTCTGATTCGATTCTCTAAAAATCTGCATTCAAATTTTTCAATTTAACGTTGATCAAATTGTTAACCCATTTTCATGTGAGTTATTTCCAATTTTCCGATGACTTGTAAAAGAGTGACTCAAAATTGGACTTAGAGAGTCCATAACTTTACCGAACTCAACCCAATTCCAAAGTGGCATACCTCTAAAGACTTCTGATTCGATTCTCTAAAAATCTGCATTCAAATTTTTCAATTTAACGTTGATCAAATTCTTGACCCATTTTCATGTGAGTTATTTCCAATTTTCCGATGACTTGTAAAAGAGTGACTCAAAATTGGACTTAGAGAGTCCATAACTTTACCGAACTTAAGCCGATTCCGAAGTGACATACCTCTAAAGACTTCTGATTCGATTCTCTAAAAATATGCATTCAAATTTTTCAATTTAACGTTGATCAAATTTTTGACCCATTTTCATGTCAGTTATTTCTAATTTGACTTATTAACGTTGACCCAAAATTGGACTTCGAGAGTCCACAAGTTTACCAAACTTAAGCCGATTCCAAAGTGGCATACCTCTAAAGACTTCTGATTCGATTCTCTAAAAATCTGCATTCAAATTTTTCAATTTAACGTTGATCAAATTTTTAACCCATTTTCATGTCAGTTACTCAAAATTGGACTTAGAGAGTCCATAACTTCACCAAACTCAACCCAATTCCAAAGTGGCATACCTCTTAAGACTTCTGATTCGATTCTCTAAAAATCTGCATTCAAATTTTTCAATTTAACGTTGATCAAATTTTTAACCCATTTTCATGTCAGTTATTTCTAGTTTTCCGATGACTTGTAAAAGAGAGACCCAAAATTGGACTTAGAGAGTCCATAACTTTACCAAACTTAAGCCGATTCCAAAGTGGCATACCTCTAAAGACTTCTGATTCGATTCTCTAAAAATCTGCATTCAAATTTTTCAATTTAACGTTGATCAAATTTTTGACCCATTTTCATGTCAGTTATTTCTAATTAACGTTGACACAAAATTGGACTTCGAGAGTCCATAACTTCACCAAACTTAACCCAATTCCAAAGTGGCATACCTCTTAAGACTTTTGATTCGATTCTTTAAAAATCTGCATTCAAATTTTTCAATTTAACGTTGATCAAATTTTTAACCCATTTTCATGTCAGTTACTCAAAATTGGACTTAGAGAGTCCATAACTTCACCAAACTCAACCCAATTCCAAAGTGGCATACCTCTAAAGACTTCTGATTCGATTCTCTAAAAATCTGCATTCAAATTTTTCAATTTAACGTTGATCAAATTGTTGACCCATTTTCATGTGAGTTATTTCCAATTTTCCGATGACTTGTAAAAGAGTGACTCAAAATTGGACTTAGAGAGTCCATAACTTTACCGAACTTAAGCCGATTCCGAAGTGACATACCTCTAAAGACTTCTGATTCGATTCTCTAAAAATATGCATTCAAATTTTTCAATTTAACGTTGATCAAATTTTTGACCCATTTTCATGTCAGTTATTTCTAATTTGACTTATTAACGTTGACCCAAAATTGGACTTCGAGAGTCCACAAGTTTACCAAACTTAAGCCGATTCCAAAGTGGCATACCTCTAAAGACTTCTGATTCGATTCTCTAAAAATCTGCATTCAAATTTTTCAATTTAACGTTGATCAAATTTTTAACCCATTTTCATGTCAGTTATTTCTAATTTCGACTTGTTAAGTGACCAAAATTGGACTTAGAGAGTCCATAACTTCACCAAACTCAAGCCGAATTCCAAAGTGGCATACCTCTAAAGACTTCTGATTCGATTCTCTAAAAATCTGCATTCAAATTTTTCAATTTAACGTTGATCAAATTTTTGACCCATTTTCATGTCAGTTATTTCTAATTTTCCGTTGACTTGTTTAACAGGGTGACTCAAAATTGGACTTAGAGAGTCCATAACTTTACCAAACTTAAGCCGATTCCAAAGTGGCATACCTCTAAAGACTTCTGATTCGATTCTCTAAAAATCTGCATTCAAATTTTTCAATTTAACGTTGATCAAATTTTTGACCCATTTTCATGTCAGTTATTTCTAATTTGACTTATTTAACGTTGACCCAAAATTGGTCGAGAGTCCATAACTTTACCAAACTTAAGCCGATTCCAAAGTGGCATACCTCTAAAGACTTCTGATTCGATTCTCTAAAAATCTGCATTCAAATTTTTCAATTTAACGTTGATCAAATTTTTACCCATTTTCATGTCAGTTACTTCAAAATTGGACTTAGAGAGTCCATAACTTCACCAAACTTAAGCCGATTCCAAAGTGGCATACCTCTAAAGACTTCTGATTCGATTCTCTAAAAATCTGCATTCAAATTTTTCAATTTAACGTTGATCAAATTTTTGACCCATTTTCATGTCAGTTATTTCTAATTTCCGATGACTTGTTAAAGCGTTGACTCAAAATTGGACTTCGCGAGTCCATAACTTCACCAAACTTAAGCCGATTCCAAAGTAATATACCTCTAAAGACTTCTGATTCGATTCTCTAAAAATCTGCATTCAAATTTTTCAATTTAACGTTGATCAAATTTTTGACGCATTTTCATGTCAGTTATTTCTAATTTGACGATTTAACGTGAGTGACCCAAAATTGGACTTAGAGAGTCCATAACTTTACCAAACTTAAGCCGATTCCAAAGTGGCATACCTCTAAAGACTTCTGATTCGATTCTCTAAAAATCTGCATTCAAATTTTTCAATTTAACGTTGATCAAATTTTTGACCCATTTTCATGTCAGTTATTTCTAATTTCCCGATGACTTGTAAAAGAGTGACTCAAAATTGGACTTAGAGAGTCCATAACTTCACCAAACTTAAGCCGATTCCAAAGTGGCATACCTCTAAAGACTTCTGATTCGATTCTCTAAAAATCTGCATTCAAATTTTTCAATTTAACGTTGATCAAATTTTTACCCATTTTCATGTCAGTTACTCCTTTAAAAAGTGACCCAAAATTGGACTTAGAGAGTCCATAACTTCACCAAACTCAACCCAATTCCAAAGTGGCATACCTCTAAAGACTTCTGATTCGATTCTCTAAAAATCTGCATTCAAATTTTTCAATTTAACGTTGATCAAATTTTTGACCCATTTTCATGTCAGTTATTTCTAATTTAGACTTGTTAAAGGTTGACCCAAAATTGGACTTAGAGAGTCCATAACTTTACCAAACTTAAGCCGATTCCAAAGTGGCATACCTCTAAAGACTTCTGATTCGATTCTCTAAAAATCTGCATTCAAATTTTTCAATTTAACGTTGATCAAATTTTTGACCCATTTTCATGTCAGTTACTCAAAATTGGACTTAGAGAGTCCATAACTTCACCAAACTCAACCCAATTCCAAAGTGGCATACCTCTAAAGACTTCTGATTCGATTCTCTAAAAATCTGCATTCAAATTTTTCAATTTAACGTTGATCAAATTTTTGACCCATTTTCATGTCAGTTATTTCTAATTTGACTTGTTTAACGTTGACCCAAAATTGGACTTCGAGAGTCCATAACTTTACCAAACTTAAGCCGATTCCAAAGTGGCATACCTCTAAAGACTTCTGATTCGATTTTCTAAAATCTGCATTCAAATTTTTCAATTTAACGTTGATAAAATTTTTCAGCCATTTTCATGTCAGTTACCCAAAATTGGCTTTAGAGAGTCCATAACTTCACCAAACTCAACCCAATTCCAAAGTGGCATACCTCTAAAGACTTCTGATTCGATTCTCTAAAAATCTGCATTCAAATTTTTCAATTTAACGTTGATCAAATTTTTACCCATTTTCATGTCAGTTATTTCCAATTTCCGAGACTTGTAAAACGTTGACCCAAAATTGGACTTAGAGAGTCCATAACTTTACCAAACTTAAGCCGATTCCAAAGTGGCATACCTCTAAAGACTTCTGATTCGATTCTCTAAAAATCTGCATTCAAATTTTTCAATTTAACGTTGATAAAATTTTTCAGCCATTTTCATGTCAGTTACCCAAAATTGGCTTTAGAGAGTCCATAACTTCACCAAACTCAACCCAATTCCACAGTAGCAAATTTTTGACCCATTTTCATGTGATTTATTTCTAATTTTCCGATGCCTTGTAAAGGAGTAACTCAAAATTGGACTTAGAGATCCATAACTTTACCAAACTTAAGCCGATTCCAAAGTGGCATACCTCTAAAGACTTCTGATTCGATTCTCTAAAAATTTTCAATTTAACGTTGATCAAATTTTTGACCCATTTTCATGTCAGTTTTTTCTAGTTTTCCGATGACTTGTAAAAGTTGACCCAAAATTGGACTTCGAGAGTCCATAACTTTACCAAACTTAAGCCGATTCCAAAGTGGCATACCTCTAAAGACTTCTGATTCGATTCTCTAAAAATCTGCATTCAAATTTTTCAATTTAACGTTGATCAAATTTTTGACCCATTTTCATGTCAGTTATTTCTAATTTTCCATACTTGCAAAAATTGGACTTAGAGAGTCCATAACTTCACCAAACTCAACCCAATTCCAAAGTGGCATACCTCTAAAGACTTCTGATTCGATTCTCTAAAAATCTGCATTCAAATTTTTCAATTTAACGTTGATCAAATTTTTGACCCATTTTCATGTCAGTTATTTCCAATTTTCGAGACTTGTAAAAGGGTGACTCAAAATTGGACTTAGAGAGTCCATAACTTTACCAAACTTAAGCCGATTCCAAAGTGGCATACCTCTAAAGACTTCTGATTCGATTCTCTAAAAATCTGCATTCAAATTTTTCAATTTAACGTTGATCAAATTTTTGACCCATTTTCATGTAGTTATTTCTAATTTAGACTTGTAAAAGGTTGACTCAAAATTGGACTTAGAGAGTCCATAACTTTACCAAACTTAAGCCGATTCCAAAGTGGCATACCTCTAAAGACTTCTGATTCGATTCTCTAAAAATCTGCATTCAAATTTTTCAATTTAACGTTGATCAAATTTTTGACCCATTTTCATGTCAGTTATTTCTAATTTTCCATGACTTGTAACAGTGTGACCCAAAATTGGACTTCGAGAGTCCATAACTTTACCAAACTTAAGCCGATTCCAAAGTGGCATACCTCTAAAGACTTCTGATTCGATTCTCTAAAAATCTGCATTCAAATTTTTCAATTTAACGTTGATAAAATTTTTCACCCATTTTCATGTCAGTTACTCAAAATTGGACTTAGAGAGTCCATAACTTCACCAAACTCAACCCAATTCCAAAGTGGCATACCTCTTAAAGACTTCTGATTCGATTCTCTAAAAATCTGCATTCAAATTTTTCAATTTAACGTTGATCAAATTTTTGACCCATTTTCATGTCAGTTATTTCCAATTTTCCGATGACTTGTTTAAAGTGTGACTCAAAATTGGACTTAGAGAGTCCATAACTTTACCAAACTTAAGCCGATTCCAAAGTGGCATACCTCTAAAGACTTCTGATTCGATTCTCTAAAAATCTGCATTCAAATTTTTCAATTTAACGTTGATCAAATTTTTGACCCATTTTCATGTCAGTTATTTCTAATTTGACCAAATTGGACTTAGAGAGTCCATAACTTTACCAAACTTAAGCCGATTCCAAAGTGGCATACCTCTTAAGACTTCTGATTCGATTCTCTAAAAATCTGCATTCAAATTTTTCAATTTAACGTTGATCAAATTTTTGACCCATTTTCATGTCAGTTATTTCCAATTTAGACTTGTAAAAGTTGACTCAAAATTGGACTTAGAGAGTCCATAACTTTACCAAACTTAAGCCGATTCCAAAGTGCCATACCTCTAAAGACTTTTGATTCGATTCTCTAAAAATCTGCATTCAAATTTTTCAATTTAACGTTGATCAAATTTTTGACCCATTTTCATGTCAGTTATTTCTAATTTTCCGAGACTTATTTAACGTGTGACCCAAAATTGGACTTCGAGAGTCCATAACTTTACCAAACTTAAGCCGATTCCAAAGTGGCATACCTCTAAAGACTTCTGATTCGATTCTCTAAAAATCTGCATTCAAATTTTTCAATTTAACGTTGATCAAATTTTTGACCCATTTTCATGTCAGTTATTTTTTTAATACCCAAAATTGGACTTAGAGAGTCCATAACTTCACCAAACTCAAACCAATTCCAAAGTGGCATACCTCTAAAGACTTCTGATTCGATTCTCTAAAAATCTGCATTCAAATTTTTCAATTTAACGTTGATCAAATTTTTGACCCATTTTCATGTCAGTTATTTCTAATTTTGCGATGACTTGTAAAAGAGTGACTCAAAATTGGACTTAGAGAGTCCATAACTTCACCAAACTTAAGCCAATTCCAAAGTGGCATACCTCTAAAGACTTCTGATTCGATTCTCTAAAAATCTGCATTCAAATTTTTCAATTTAACGTTGATCAAATTTTTACCCATTTTCATGTCAGTTATTTCCAATTTCCGATAACTTGTACAAAATTGGACTTAGAGAGTCCATAACTTTACCAAACTCAACCCAATTCCAAAGTGGCATACCTCTTAAGACTTCTGATTCGATTCTCTAAAAATCTGCATTCAAATTTTTCAATTTAACGTTGATCAAATTTTTGACCCATTTTCATGTCAGTTATTTCCAATTTTCCGATGACTTGTAAAAGATGACTCAAAATTGGACTTAGAGAGTCCATAACTTTACCAAACTTAAGCCGATTCCAAAGTGGCATACCTCTAAAGACTTCTGATTCGATTCTCTAAAAATCTGCATTCAAATTTTTCAATTTAACGTTGATCAAATTTTTGACCCATTTTCATGTCAGTTATTTCTAATTTAGACTTGTTAACGTGTGACCCAAAATTGGACTTAGAGAGTCCATAACTTTACCAAACTTAAGCCGATTCCAAAGTGGCATACCTCTAAAGACTTCTGATTCGATTCTCTAAAAATCTGCATTCAAATTTTTCAATTTAACGTTGATCAAATTTTTGACCCATTTTCATGTCAGTTATTTCTAATTTGACTTATTTAACGTGTGACCCAAAATTGGACTTCGAGAGTCCATAACTTTACCAAACTTAAGCCGATTCCAAAGTGGCATACCTCTAAAGACTTCTGATTCGATTCTCTAAAAATCTGCATTCAAATTTTTCAATTTAACGTTGATCAAATTTTTCACCCATTTTCATGTCAGTTACTCAAAATTGGACTTAGAGAGTCCATAACTTCACCAAACTCAACCCAATTCCAAAGTGGCATACCTCTAAAGACTTCTGATTCGATTCTCTAAAAATCTGCATTCAAATTTTTCAATTTAACGTTGATCAAATTTTTGACCCATTTTCATGTCAGTTATTTCTAATTTTCCGATGACTTGTAAAAGTTGACCCAAAATTGGACTTAGAGAGTCCATAACTTTACCAAACTTAAGCCGATTCCAAAGTGGCATACCTCTAAAGACTTCTGATTCGATTCTCTAAAAATCTGCATTCAAATTTTTCAATTTAACATTGATCAAATTTTTGACCCATTTTCATGTCAGTTATTTCTAATTTGACTTATTTAACGTTGACCCAAAATTGGACTTCGAGAGTCCATAACTTTACCAAACTTAAGCCGATTCCAAAGTGGCATACCTCTAAAGACTTCTGATTCGATTCTCTAAAAATCTGCATTCAAATTTTTCAATTTAACGTTGATCAAATTTTTAACCCATTTTCATGTCAGTTACTCAAAATTGGACTTAGAGAGTCCATAACTTCACCAAACTCAACCCAATTCCAAAGTGGCATACCTCTAAAGACTTCTGATTCGATTCTCTAAAAATCTGCATTCAAATTTTTCAATTTAACGTTGATCAAATTTTTGACCCATTTTCATGTCAGTTATTTCCAATTTTCCGATGACTTGTAAAAGGTTGACCCAAAATTGGACTTAGAGAGTCCATAACTTTACCAAACTTAAGCCGATTCCAAAGTGGCATACCTCTAAAGACTTTTGATTCGATTCTCTAAAAATCTGCATTCAAATTTTTCAATTTAACGTTGATCAAATTTTTAACCCATTTTCATGTCAGTTACTCAAAATTGGACTTAGAGAGTCCATAACTTCACCAAACTCAACCCAATTCCAAAGTGGCATACCTCTAAAGACTTCTGATTCGATTCTCTAAAAATCTGCATTCAAATTTTTCAATTTAACGTTGATCAAATTGTTGACCCATTTTCATGTGAGTTATTTCCAATTTTCCGATGACTTGTAAAAGAGTGACTCAAAATTGGACTTAGAGAGTCCATAACTTTACCAAACTTAAGCCGATTCCAAAGTGGCATACCTCTAAAGACTTCTGATTCGATTCTCTAAAAATCTGCATTCAAATTTTTCAATTTAACGTTGATCAAATTTTTGACCCATTTTCATGTCAGTTATTTCTAATTTGACTTATTAACGTTGACCCAAAATTGGACTTCGAGAGTCCATAACTTTACCAAACTTAAGCCGATTCCAAAGTGGCATACCTCTAAAGACTTCTGATTCGATTCTCTAAAAATCTGCATTCAAATTTTTCAATTTAACGTTGATCAAATTTTTAACCCATTTTCATGTCAGTTACTCAAAATTGGACTTAGAGAGTCCATAACTTCACCAAACTCAAGCCAATTCCAAAGTGGCATACCTCTAAAGACTTCTGATTCGATTCTCTAAAAATCTGCATTCAAATTTTTCAATTTAACGTTGATCAAATTTTTGACCCATTTTCATGTCAGTTATTTCCAATTTTCCGATGACTTGTTTAAAAGAGTGACTCAAAATTGGACTTAGAGAGTCCATAACTTTACCAAACTTAAGCCGATTCCAAAGTGGCATACCTCTAAAGACTTCTGATTCGATTCTCTAAAAATCTGCATTCAAATTTTTCAATTTAACGTTGATCAAATTTTTGACCCATTTTCATGTCAGTTATTTCCAATTTCGGACTTGTAACAGTTGACTCAAAATTGGACTTAGAGAGTCCATAACTTTACCAAACTTAAGCCGATTCCAAAGTGGCATACCTCTAAAGACTTCTGATTCGATTCTCTAAAAATCTGCATTCAAATTTTTCAATTTAACGTTGATCAAATTTTTGACCCATTTTCATGTCAGTTATTTCCAATTTTCCGAGACTTGTAAAAGAGTGACCCAAAATTGGACTTAGAGAGTCCATAACTTTACCAAACTTAAGCCGATTCCAAAGTGGCATACCTCTAAAGACTTCTGATTCGATTCTCTAAAAATCTGCATTCAAATTTTTCAATTTAACGTTGATCAAATTTTTGACCCATTTTCATGTCAGTTATTTCTAATTTTCCGATGACTTATTAAAGTTGACCCAAAATTGGACTTCGAGAGTCCATAACTTTACCAAACTTAAGCCGATTCCAAAGTGGCATACCTCTAAAGACTTCTGATTCGATTCTCTAAAAATCTGCATTCAAATTTTTCAATTTAACGTTGATCAAATTTTTAACCCATTTTCATGTCAGTTACTCAAAATTGGACTTAGAGAGTCCATAACTTCACCAAACTCAACCCAATTCCAAAGTGGCATACCTCTAAAGACTTCTGATTCGATTCTCTAAAAATCTGCATTCAAATTTTTCAATTTAACGTTGATCAAATTTTTGACCCATT
Organism: Drosophila carrolli; assembly: GCA_018152295.1. Classification (NCBI taxonomy): domain Eukaryota; kingdom Metazoa; phylum Arthropoda; class Insecta; order Diptera; family Drosophilidae; genus Drosophila; species Drosophila carrolli. The sequence goes on along the minus strand of JAECXJ010000009.1, from coordinate 120,538 downwards.
TTCATGTGAGTTATTTCCAATTTTCCGATGACTTGTAAAAGTGTGACTCAAAATTGGACTTAGAGAGTCCATAACTTTACCAAACTTAAGCCGATTCCAAAGTGGCATACCTCTAAAGACTTCTGATTCGATTCTCTAAAAATCTGCATTCAAATTTTTCAATTTAACGTTGATCAAATTTTTGACCCATTTTCATGTCAGTTATTTCCAATTTTCCGATGACTTGTAAAAGAGTGACTCAAAATTGGACTTAGAGAGTCCATAACTTTACCAAACTTAAGCCGATTCCAAAGTGGCATACCTCTAAAGACTTCTGATTCGATTCTCTAAAAATCTGCATTCAAATTTTTCAATTTAACGTTGATCAAATTTTTGACCCATTTTCATGTCAGTTATTTCTAATTTGACTTATTAACGTTGACCCAAAATTGGACTTCGAGAGTCCATAACTTTACCAAACTTAAGCCGATTCCAAAGTGGCATACCTCTAAAGACTTCTGATTCGATTCTCTAAAAATCTGCATTCAAATTTTTCAATTTAACGTTGATCAAATTTTTGACCCATTTTCATGTCAGTTATTTCCAATTTTCCGATGACTTGTAAAAGTTGACTCAAAATTGGACTTAGAGAGTCCATAACTTTACCAAACTTAACCCAATTCCAAAGTGGCATACCTCTTAAGACTTCTGATTCGATTCTCTAAAAATCTGCATTCAAATTTTTCAATTTAACGTTGATCAAATTTTTAACCCATTTTCATGTCAGTTATCTATTGACTCAAAATTGGACTTAGAGAGTCCATAACTTCACCAAACTTAACCCAATTCCAAAGTGGCATACCTCTAAAGACTTCTGATTCGATTCTCTAAAAATCTGCATTCAAATTTTTCAATTTAACGTTGATCAAATTTTTGACCCATTTTCATGTCAGTTATTTCCAATTTCCGATGACTTGTAAAAGTTGACACAAAATTGGACTTCGAGAGTCCATAACTTTACCGAACTTAAGCCGATTCCAAAGTGACATACCTCTAAAAACTTCTGATTCGATTCTCTAAAAATCTGCATTCAAATTTTTCAATTTAACGTTGATCAAATTTTTCACCCATTTTCATGTCAGTTATTTCTAATTTCGACTTATTAACGTTGACCCAAAATTGGACTTCGAGAGTCCATAAGTTTACCAAACTTAAGCCGATTCCAAAGTGACATACCTCTAAAGACTTCTGATTCGATTCTCTAAAAATCTGCATTCAAATTTTTCAATTTAACGTTGATCAAATTTTTCACCCATTTTCATGTCAGTTACTAAAAATTGGACTTAGAGAGTCCATAACTTCACCAAACTCAACCCAATTCCAAAGTGGCATACCTCTTAAGACTTCTGATTCGATTCTCTAAAAATCTGCATTCAAATTTTTCAATTTAACGTTGATCAAATTTTTGACCCATTTTCATGTCAGTTATTTCTAATTTTCCGATGACTTGTAAAAGAGTGACCCAAAATTGGACTTAGAGAGTCCATAACTTTACCAAACTTAAGCCGATTCCAAAGTGGCATACCTCTAAAGACTTCTGATTCGATTCTCTAAAAATCTGCATTCAAATTTTTCAATTTAACGTTGATCAAATTTTTGACCCATTTTCATGTCAGTTACTCAAAATTGGACTTAGAGAGTCCATAACTTCACCAAACTCAACCCAATTCCAAAGTGGCATACCTCTTAAGACTTCTGATTCGATTCTCTAAAAATCTGCATTCAAATTTTTCAATTTAACGTTGATCAAATTTTTGACCCATTTTCATGTCAGTTATTTCCAATTTTCCGATGACTTGTAAAAGAGTGACTCAAAATTGGACTTAGAGAGTCCATAACTTTACCAAACTTAAGCCGATTCCAAAGTGACATACCTCTAAAGACTTCTGATTCGATTCTCTAAAAATCTGCATTCAAATTTTTCAATTTAACGTTGATCAAATTTTTGACCCATTTTCATGTCAGTTATTTCTAATTTGACTTATTAACGTTGACCCAAAATTGGACTTCGAGAGTCCACAAGTTTACCAAACTTAAGCCGATTCCAAAGTGGCATACCTCTAAAGACTTCTGATTCGATTCTCTAAAAATCTGCATTCAAATTTTTCAATTTAACGTTGATCAAATTTTTAACCCATTTTCATGTCAGTTACTCAAAATTGGACTTAGAGAGTCCATAACTTCACCAAACTCAACCCAATTCCAAAGTGGCATACCTCTAAAGACTTCTGATTCGATTCTCTAAAAATCTGCATTCAAATTTTTCAATTTAACGTTGATCAAATTTTTGACCCATTTTCATGTCAGTTATTTCCAATTTCCGATGACTTGTAAAAGTGTGACTCAAAATTGGACTTAGAGAGTCCATAACTTTACCAAACTTAAGCCGATTCCAAAGTGGCATACCTCTAAAGACTTCTGATTCGATTCTCTAAAAATCTGCATTCAAATTTTTCAATTTAACGTTGATCAAATTTTTGACCCATTTTCATGTCAGTTATTTCCAATTTTCCGATGACTTGTAAAAGAGTGACTCAAAATTGGACTTAGAGAGTCCATAACTTTACCAAACTTAAGCCGATTCCAAAGTGGCATACCTCTAAAGACTTCTGATTCGATTCTCTAAAAATCTGCATTCAAATTTTTCAATTTAACGTTGATCAAATTTTTGACCCATTTTCATGTCAGTTATTTCTAATTTAGACTTGTAAAAGATGACCCAAAATTGGACTTAGAGAGTCCATAACTTTACCAAACTTAAGCCGATTCCAAAGTGGCATACCTCTAAAGACTTCTGATTCGATTCTCTAAAAATCTGCATTCAAATTTTTCAATTTAACGTTGATCAAATTTTTAACCCATTTTCATGTCAGTTACTCAAAATTGGACTTAGAGAGTCCATAACTTCACCAAACTCAACCCAATTCCAAAGTGGCATACCTCTAAAGACTTCTGATTCGATTCTCTAAAAATCTGCATTCAAATTTTTCAATTTAACGTTGATCAAATTGTTGACCCATTTTCATGTGAGTTATTTCCAATTTTCCGATGACTTGTAAAAGTGTGACTCAAAATTGGACTTAGAGAGTCCATAACTTTACCAAACTTAAGCCGATTCCAAAGTGACATACCTCTAAAGACTTCTGATTCGATTCTCTAAAAATCTGCATTCAAATTTTTCAATTTAACGTTGATCAAATTTTTGACCCATTTTCATGTCAGTTATTTCTAATTTGACTTATTAACGTTGACCCAAAATTGGACTTCGAGAGTCCATAAGTTTACCAAACTTAAGCCGATTCCAAAGTGGCATACCTCTAAAGACTTCTGATTCGATTCTCTAAAAATCTGCATTCAAATTTTTCAATTTAACGTTGATCAAATTTTTAACCCATTTTCATGTCAGTTACTCAAAATTGGACTTAGAGAGTCCATAACTTCACCAAACTCAACCCAATTCCAAAGTGGCATACCTCTAAAGACTTCTGATTCGATTCTCTAAAAATCTGCATTCAAATTTTTCAATTTAACGTTGATCAAATTTTTGACCCATTTTCATGTCAGTTATTTCCAATTTTCCGATGACTTGTAAAAGAGTGACTCAAAATTGGACTTAGAGAGTCCATAACTTTACCAAACTTAAGCCGATTCCAAAGTGGCATACCTCTAAAGACTTTTGATTCGATTCTCTAAAAATCTGCATTCAAATTTTTCAATTTAACGTTGATCAAATTTTTGACCCATTTTCATGTCAGTGATTTCAATTTCTAAAGTTGACTCAAAATTGGACTTAGAGAGTCCATAACTTCACCAAACTCAAGCCAATTCCAAAGTGGCATACCTCTAAAGACTTCTGATTCGATTCTCTAAAAATCTGCATTCAAATTTTTCAATTTAACGTTGATCAAATTTTTGACCCATTTTCATGTCAGTTATTTCCAATTTTCCGATGACTTGTAAAAGAGTGACTCAAAATTGGACTTAGAGAGTCCATAACTTTACCAAACTTAAGCCGATTCCAAAGTGGCATACCTCTAAAGACTTCTGATTCGATTCTCTAAAAATCTGCATTCAAATTTTTCAATTTAACGTTGATCAAATTTTTGACCCATTTTCATGTCAGTTATTTCTAATTTTCCGATGACTTATTAACGTGTGACCCAAAATTGGACTTCGAGAGTCCATAACTTTACCAAACTTAAGCCGATTCCAAAGTGGCATACCTCTAAAGACTTCTGATTCGATTCTCTAAAAATCTGCATTCAAATTTTTCAATTTAACGTTGATCAAATTTTTAACCCATTTTTAAAATTTTCATGTCAGTTACTCAAAATTGGACTTAGAGAGTCCATAACTTCACCAAACTCAAGCCAATTCCAAAGTGGCATACCTCTAAAGACTTCTGATTCGATTCTCTAAAAATCTGCATTCAAATTTTTCAATTTAACGTTGATCAAATTTTTGACCCATTTTCATGTCAGTTATTTCCAATTTTCCGATGACTTGTAAAAGAGTGACTCAAAATTGGACTTAGAGAGTCCATAACTTTACCAAACTTAAGCCGATTCCAAAGTGACATACCTCTAAAGACTTCTGATTCGATTCTCTAAAAATCTGCATTCAAATTTTTCAATTTAACGTTGATCAAATTTTTGACCCATTTTCATGTCAGTTATTTCTAATTTGACTTATTTAACGTTGACCCAAAATTGGACTTCGAGAGTCCATAACTTTACCAAACTTAAGCCGATTCCAAAGTGGCATACCTCTAAAGACTTCTGATTCGATTCTCTAAAAATCTGCATTCAAATTTTTCAATTTAACGTTGATCAAATTTTTACCCATTTTCATGTCAGTTACTCAAAATTGGACTTAGAGAGTCCATAACTTCACCAAACTCAACCCAATTCCAAAGTGGCATACCTCTAAAGACTTCTGATTCGATTCTCTAAAAATCTGCATTCAAATTTTTCAATTTAACGTTGATCAAATTTTTGACCCATTTTCATGTGAGTTATTTCCAATTTTCCGATGACTTGTAAAAGAGTGACTCAAAATTGGACTTAGAGAGTCCATAACTTTACCAAACTTAAGCCGATTCCAAAGTGGCATACCTCTAAAGACTTCTGATTCGATTCTCTAAAAATCTGCATTCAAATTTTTCAATTTAACGTTGATCAAATTTTTGACCCATTTTCATGTCAGTTATTTCTAATTTTAGACTTATTAACGTGTGACCCAAAATTGGACTTCGAGAGTCCATAACTTTACCAAACTTAAGCCGATTCCAAAGTGGCATACCTCTAAAGACTTCTGATTCGATTCTCTAAAAATCTGCATTCAAATTTTTCAATTTAACGTTGATCAAATTTTTAACCCATTTTCATGTCAGTTACTCAAAATTGGACTTAGAGAGTCCATAACTTCACCAAACTCAACCCAATTCCAAAGTGGCATACCTCTAAAGACTTCTGATTCGATTCTCTAAAAATCTGCATTCAAATTTTTCAATTTAACGTTGATCAAATTGTTGACCCATTTTCATGTGAGTTATTTCCAATTTTCCGATGACTTGTAAAAGAGTGACTCAAAATTGGACTTAGAGAGTCCATAACTTCACCAAACTTAACCCAATTCCAAAGTGGCATACCTCTTAAGACTTCTGATTCGATTCTCTAAAAATCTGCATTCAAATTTTTCAATTTAACGTTGATCAAATTTTTGACCCATTTTCATGTCAGTTATTTCTAATTTGACTTATTTAACGTTGACCCAAAATTGGACTTCGAGAGTCCATAACTTTACCAAACTTAAGCCGATTCCAAAGTGGCATACCTCTAAAGACTTCTGATTCGATTCTCTAAAAATCTGCATTCAAATTTTTCAATTTAACGTTGATCAAATTTTTAACCCATTTTCATGTCAGTTACTCAAAATTGGACTTAGAGAGTCCATAACTTCACCAAACTCAACCCAATTCCAAAGTGGCATACCTCTAAAGACTTCTGATTCGATTCTCTAAAAATCTGCATTCAAATTTTTCAATTTAACGTTGATCAAATTGTTGACCCATTTTCATGTGAGTTATTTCCAATTTTCCGATGACTTGTAAAAGAGTGACTCAAAATTGGACTTAGAGAGTCCATAACTTCACCAAACTTAACCCAATTCCAAAGTGGCATACCTCTAAAGACTTCTGATTCGATTCTCTAAAAATCTGCATTCAAATTTTTCAATTTAACGTTGATCAAATTTTTGACCCATTTTCATGTCAGTTATTTCTAATTTGACTTGTAAAAGAGTGACCCAAAATTGGACTTAGAGAGTCCATAACTTTACCAAACTTAAGCCGATTCCAAAGTGGCATACCTCTAAAGACTTCTGATTCGATTCTCTAAAAATCTGCATTCAAATTTTTCAATTTAACGTTGATCAAATTTTTGACCCATTTTCATGTCAGTTACTTCAAAATTGGACTTAGAGAGTCCATAAAACTTCACCATAACTCAACCCAATAATTCCAAAGTGGCATACCTCTAAAGACTTCTGATTCGATTCTCTAAAAATCTGCATTCAAATTTTTCAATTTAACGTTGATCAAATTGTTGACCCATTTTCATGTGAGTTATTTCCAATTTTCCGATGACTTGTAAAAGAGTGACTCAAAATTGGACTTAGAGAGTCCATAACTTCACCAAACTTAAGCCGATTCCAAAGTGACATACCTCTAAAGACTTCTGATTCGATTCTCTAAAAATCTGCATTCAAATTTTTCAATTTAACGTTGATCAAATTTTTGACCCATTTTCATGTCAGTTATTTCTAATTTGACTTATTAACGTTGACCCAAAATTGGACTTCGAGAGTCCACAAGTTTACCAAACTTAAGCCGATTCCAAAGTGGCATACCTCTAAAGACTTCTGATTCGATTCTCTAAAAATCTGCATTCAAATTTTTCAATTTAACGTTGATCAAATTTTTAACCCATTTTCATGTCAGTTACTCAAAATTGGACTTAGAGAGTCCATAACTTCACCAAACTCAACCCAATTCCAAAGTGGCATACCTCTAAAGACTTCTGATTCGATTCTCTAAAAATCTGCATTCAAATTTTTCAATTTAACGTTGATCAAATTGTTGACCCATTTTCATGTGAGTTATTTCCAATTTTCCGATGACTTGTAAAAGAGTGACTCAAAATTGGACTTAGAGAGTCCATAACTTTACCAAACTTAAGCCAATTCCAAAGTGGCATACCTCTTAAGACTTCTGATTCGATTCTCTAAAAATCTGCATTCAAATTTTTCAATTTAACGTTGATCAAATTTTTAACCCATTTTCATGTCAGTTACTCAAAATTGGACTTAGAGAGTCCATAACTTCACCAAACTCAACCCAATTCCAAAGTGGCATACCTCTAAAGACTTCTGATTCGATTCTCTAAAAATCTGCATTCAAATTTTTCAATTTAACGTTGATCAAATTGTTGACCCATTTTCATGTGAGTTATTTCCAATTTTCCGATGACTTGTAAAAGAGTGACTCAAAATTGGACTTAGAGAGTCCATAACTTTACCGAACTTAAGCCGATTCCAAAGTGACATACCTCTAAAGACTTCTGATTCGATTCTCTAAAAATCTGCATTCAAATTTTTCAATTTAACGTTGATCAAATTTTTGACCCATTTTCATGTCAGTTATTTCTAATTTGACTTATTAACGTTGACCCAAAATTGGACTTCGAGAGTCCACAAGTTTACCAAACTTAAGCCGATTCCAAAGTGGCATACCTCTAAAGACTTCTGATTCGATTCTCTAAAAATCTGCATTCAAATTTTTCAATTTAACGTTGATCAAATTTTTAACCCATTTTCATGTCAGTTACTCAAAATTGGACTTAGAGAGTCCATAACTTCACCAAACTCAACCCAATTCCAAAGTGGCATACCTCTAAAGACTTCTGATTCGATTCTCTAAAAATCTGCATTCAAATTTTTCAATTTAACGTTGATCAAATTGTTGACCCATTTTCATGTGAGTTATTTCCAATTTTCCGATGACTTGTAAAAGAGTGACTCAAAATTGGACTTAGAGAGTCCATAACTTTACCGAACTTAAGCCGATTCCAAAGTGGCATACCTCTAAAGACTTCTGATTCGATTCTCTAAAAATCTGCATTCAAATTTTTCAATTTAACGTTGATCAAATTTTTGACCCATTTTCATGTCAGTTATTTCTAATTTAGACTTATTAACGTTGACCCAAAATTGGACTTCGAGAGTCCATAACTTTACCAAACTTAAGCCGATTCCGAAGTGGCATACCTCTAAAGACTTCTGATTCGATTCTCTAAAAATCTGCATTCAAATTTTTCAATTTAACGTTGATCAAATTTTTAACCCATTTTCATGTCAGTTACTCAAAATTGGACTTAGAGAGTCCATAACTTCACCAAACTCAACCCAATTCCAAAGTGGCATACCTCTAAAGACTTCTGATTCGATTCTCTAAAAATCTGCATTCAAATTTTTCAATTTAACGTTGATCAAATTTTTGACCCATTTTCATGTGAGTTATTTCCAATTTTCCGATGACTTGTAAAAGAGTGACTCAAAATTGGACTTAGAGAGTCCATAACTTTACCAAACTTAAGCCGATTCCAAAGTGGCATACCTCTAAAGACTTCTGATTCGATTCTCTAAAAATCTGCATTCAAATTTTTCAATTTAACGTTGATCAAATTTTTGACCCATTTTCATGTCAGTTATTTCTAATTTGACTTGTAAAAGTTGACTCAAAATTGGACTTAGAGAGTCCATAACTTTACCGAACTTAAGCCGATTCCGAAGTGACATACCTCTAAAGACTTCTGATTCGATTCTCTAAAAATCTGCATTCAAATTTTTCAATTTAACGTTGATCAAATTTTTAACCCATTTTCATGTCAGTTACTCAAAATTGGACTTAGAGAGTCCATAACTTCACCAAACTCAACCCAATTCCAAAGTGGCATACCTCTTAAGACTTCTGATTCGATTCTCTAAAAATCTGCATTCAAATTTTTCAATTTAACGTTGATCAAATTGTTGACCCATTTTCATGTGAGTTATTTCCAATTTTCCGATGACTTGTAAAAGAGTGACTCAAAATTGGACTTAGAGAGTCCATAACTTCACCAATCTTAAACAAATTCCAAAGTGGCATACCTCTAAAGACTTCTGATTCGATTCTCTAAAAATCTGCATTCAAATTTTTCAATTTAACGTTGATCAAATTTTTGACCCATTTTCATGTCAGTTATTTCTAATTTGACTTATTAACGTTGACCCAAAATTGGACTTCGAGAGTCCATAACTTTACCAAACTTAAGCCGATTCCAAAGTGGCATACCTCTAAAGACTTCTGATTCGATTCTCTAAAAATCTGCATTCAAATTTTTCAATTTAACGTTGATCAAATTTTTGACCCATTTTCATGTCAGTTACTCAAAATTGGACTTAGAGAGTCCATAACTTCACCAAACTCAACCCAATTCCAAAGTGGCATACCTCTAAAGACTTCTGATTCGATTCTCTAAAAATCTGCATTCAAATTTTTCAATTTAACGTTGATCAAATTTTTGACCCATTTTCATGTCAGTTATTTCTAATTTTCCGATGACTTGTAAAACGTTGACCCAAAATTGGATTTCGAGAGTCCATAACTTTACCAAACTTAAGCCGATTCCAAAGTGGCATACCTCTAAAGACTTTTGATTCGATTCTCTAAAAATCTGCATTCAAATTTTTCAATTTAACGTTGATCAAATTTTTTGACCCATTTTCATGTCAGTTACTCAAAATTGGACTTAGAGAGTCCATAACTTCACCAAACTCAACCCAATTCCAAAGTGGCATACCTCTAAAGACTTCTGATTCGATTCTCTAAAAATCTGCATTCAAATTTTTCAATTTAACGTTGATCAAATTTTTGACCCATTTTCATGTCAGTTATTTCCAATTTTCGAGACTTGTAAAAGTGTGACTCAAAATTGGACTTAGAGAGTCCATAACTTTACCAAACTTAAGCCGATTCCAAAGTGGCATACCTCTAAAGACTTCTGATTCGATTCTCTAAAAATCTGCATTCAAATTTTTCAATTTAACGTTGATCAAATTTTTGACCCATTTTCATGTCAGTTATTTCTAATTTGTGACTTATAAAATACCAAAATTGGACTTAGAGAGTCCATAACTTTACCAAACTTAAGCCGATTCCAAAGTGGCATACCTCTAAAGACTTCTGATTCGATTCTCTAAAAATCTGCATTCAAATTTTTCAATTTAACGTTGATCAAATTTTTGACCCATTTTCATGTCAGTTACTTCTAATTTGACTTATTAACGTTGACCCAAAATTGGACTTAGAGAGTCCATAACTTTACCAAACTTAAGCCGATTCCAAAGTGGCATACCTCTAAAGACTTCTGATTCGATTCTCTAAAAATCTGCATTCAAATTTTTCAATTTAACGTTGATCAAATTTTTGACCCATTTTCAAGTTATTTTTTTCCAATTAAACTTTCAAAAAGTTACTCAAAATTGGACTTAGAGAGTCCATAACTTTACCAAACTTAAGCCGATTCCAAAGTGGCATACCTCTAAAGACTTCTGATTCGATTCTCTAAAAATCTGCATTCAAATTTTTCAATTTAACGTTGATCAAATTTTTGACCCATTTTCATGTCAGTTATTTCTAATTTCTTATTTAACGTTGACCCAAAATTGGACTTCGAGAGTCCATAACTTTACCAAACTTAAGCCGATTCCAAAGTGGCATACCTCTAAAGACTTCTGATTCGATTCTCTAAAAATCTGCATTCAAATTTTTCAATTTAACGTTGATCAAATTTTTGACCCATTTTCATGTCAGTTATTTCTAATTTGACTTTTAACGTTGACTCAAAATTGGACTTAGAGAGTCCATAACTTTACCAAACTTAAGCCGATTCCAAAGTGGCATACCTCTAAAGACTTCTGATTCGATTCTCTAAAAATCTGCATTCAAATTTTTCAATTTAACGTTGATCAAATTTTTGACCCATTTTCATGTCAGTTATTTCAATTATTAAACTAAATACAAAATTGGACTTAGAGTCCATAACTTACCAAACTTAAGCCGATTCCAAAGTGGCATACCTCTAAAGACTTCTGATTCGATTCTCTAAAAATCTGCATTCAAATTTTTCAATTTAACGTTGATCAAATTTTTGACCCATTTTCATGTCAGTTACTTCAAATTTGATGACTTTAAGTGACAAATTGGACTTAGAGGTCCATAACTTTACCAAACTTAAGCCGATTCCAAAGTGGCATACCTCTAAAGACTTCTGATTCGATTCTCTAAAAATCTGCATTCAAATTTTTCAATTTAACGTTGATCAAATTTTTGACCCATTTTCATGTCAGTTATTTCTAATTTCCGAGACTTATTAACGTGTGACCCAAAATTGGACTTCGAGAGTCCATAACTTTACCAAACTTAAGCCGATTCCAAAGTGGCATACCTCTAAAGACTTCTGATTCGATTCTCTAAAAATCTGCATTCAAATTTTTCAATTTAACGTTGATCAAATTTTTAACCCATTTTCATGTCAGTTACTCAAAATTGGACTTAGAGAGTCCATAACTTCACCAAACTCAACCCAATTCCAAAGTGGCATACCTCTTAAGACTTCTGATTCGATTCTCTAAAGATCTGCATTCAAATTTTTCAATTTAACGTTGATCAAATTGTTGACCCATTTTCATGTGAGTTATTTCCAATTTTCCGATGACTTGTAAAAGAGTGACTCAAAATTGGACTTAGAGAGTCCATAACTTTACCGAACTTAAGCCGATTCCAAAGTGGCATACCTCTAAAGACTTCTGATTCGATTCTCTAAAAATCTGCATTCAAATTTTTCACTTTAACGTTGATCAAATTTTTGACCCATTTTCATGTCAGTTATTTCTAATTTCAGACTTATTAACGTGTGACCCAAAATTGGACTTCGAGAGTCCATAACTTTACCAAACTTAAGCCGATTCCAAAGTGGCATACCTCTAAAGACTTCTGATTCGATTCTCTAAAAATCTGCATTCAAATTTTTCAATTTAACGTTGATCAAATTTTTAACCCATTTTCATGTCAGTTACTCAAAATTGGACTTAGAGAGTCCATAACTTCACCAAACTCAACCCAATTCCAAAGTGGCATACCTCTAAAGACTTCTGATTCGATTCTCTAAAAATCTGCATTCAAATTTTTCAATTTAACGTTGATCAAATTTTTGACCCATTTTCATGTCAGTTATTTCCAATTTCCGAGACTTGTAAAAGAGTGACTCAAAATTGGACTTAGAGAGTCCATAACTTTACCAAACTTAAGCCGATTCCAAAGTGGCATACCTCTAAAGACTTCTGATTCGATTCTCTAAAAATCTGCATTCAAATTTTTCAATTTAACGTTGATCAAATTTTTGACCCATTTTCATGTCAGTTATTTCTAATTTTCCGATGACTTGTATAACGTGAACCCAAAATTGGACTTAGAGAGTCCATAACTTTACCAAACTTAAGCCGATTCCAAAGTGGCATACCTCTAAAGACTTCTGATTCGATTCTCTAAAAATCTGCATTCAAATTTTTCAATTTAACGTTGATCAAATTTTTGACCCATTTTCATGTCAGTTACTCAAAATTGGACTTAGAGAGTCCATAACTTCACCAAACTCAACCCAATTCCAAAGTGGCATACCTCTAAAGACTTCTGATTCGATTCTCTAAAAATCTGCATTCAAATTTTTCAATTTAACGTTGATCAAATTTTTGACCCATTTTCATGTCAGTTATTTCCAATTTTCCGATGACTTGTAAAAGAGTGACTCAAAATTGGACTTAGAGAGTCCATAACTTTACCAAACTTAAGCCGATTCCAAAGTGGCATACCTCTAAAGACTTCTGATTCGATTCTCTAAAAATCTGCATTCAAATTTTTCAATTTAACGTTGATCAAATTTTTGACCCATTTTCATGTCAGTTATTTCTAATTTTCCGATGACTTATTAACGTTGACCCAAAATTGGACTTCGAGAGTCCATAACTTTACCAAACTTAAGCCGATTCCAAAGTGGCATACCTCTAAAGACTTCTGATTCGATTCTCTAAAAATCTGCATTCAAATTTTTCAATTTAACGTTGATCAAATTTTTAACCCATTTTCATGTCAGTTACTCAAAATTGGACTTAGAGAGTCCATAACTTACCAAACTCAACCCAATTCCAAAGTGGCATACCTCTTAAGACTTCTGATTCGATTCTCTAAAAATCTGCATTCAAATTTTTCAATTTAACGTTGATCAAATTTTTGACCCATTTTCATGTCAGTTATTTCCAATTTTGATGACTTGTAAAACAGTTGACTCAAAATTGGACTTAGAGAGTCCATAACTTTACCAAACTTAAGCCGATTCCAAAGTGGCATACCTCTAAAGACTTCTGATTCGATTCTCTAAAAATCTGCATTCAAATTTTTCAATTTAACGTTGATCAAATTTTTGACCCATTTTCATGTCAGTTATTTCTAATTTAGACTTATTAACGTTGACCCAAAATTGGACTTCGAGAGTCCATAACTTTACCAAACTTAAGCCGATTCCAAAGTGGCATACCTCTAAAGACTTCTGATTCGATTCTCTAAAAATCTGATTTCAAATTTCTCAATTTAACGTTGATCAAATTTTTGACCCATTTTCATGTCAGTTACTCAAAATTGGACTTAGAGAGTCCATAACTTCACCAAACTCAACCCAATTCCAAAGTGGCATACCTCTAAAGACTTCTGATTCGATTCTCTAAAAATCTGCATTCAAATTTTTCAATTTAACGTTGATCAAATTTTTGACCCATTTTCATGTCAGTTATTTCTAATTTCGAGACTTGTAAAAGTGACTCAAAATTGGACTTCGAGAGTCCATAACTTTACCAAACTTAAGCCGATTCCAAAGTGGCATACCTCTAAAGACTTCTGATTCGATTCTCTAAAAATCTGCATTCAAATTTTTCAATTTAACGTTGATCAAATTTTTGACCCATTTTCATGTCAGTTATTTCTAATTTAGACTTGTAAAAATGACCCAAAATTGGACTTAGAGAGTCCATAACTTTACCAAACTTAAGCCGATTCCAAAGTGGCATACCTCTAAAGACTTCTGATTCGATTCTCTAAAAATCTGCATTCAAATTTTTCAATTTAACGTTGATCAAATTTTTAACCCATTTTCATGTCAGTTACTCAAAATTGGACTTAGAGAGTCCATAACTTCACCAAACTCAACCCAATTCCAAAGTGGCATACCTCTTAAAGACTTCTGATTCGATTCTCTAAAAATCTGCATTCAAATTTTTCAATTTAACGTTGATCAAATTTTTGACCCATTTTCATGTCAGTTATTTCTAATTTTCCGATGACTTGTAAAAGAGTGACTCAAAATTGGACTTAGAGAGTCCATAACTTTACCAAACTTAAGCCGATTCCAAAGTGGCATACCTCTAAAGACTTCTGATTCGATTCTCTAAAAATCTGCATTCAAATTTTTCAATTTAACGTTGATCAAATTTTTGACCCATTTTCATGTCAGTTATTTCTAATTTTCCGATGACTTATTAACGTTGACCCAAAATTGGACTTCGAGAGTCCATAACTTTACCAAACTTAAGCCGATTCCAAAGTGGCATACCTCTAAAGACTTCTGATTCGATTCTCTAAAAATCTGCATTCAAATTTTTCAATTTAACGTTGATCAAATTTTTACCCATTTTCATGTCAGTTACTCAAAATTGGACTTAGAGAGTCCATAACTTCACCAAACTCAACCCAATTCCAAAGTGGCATACCTCTAAAGACTTCTGATTCGATTCTCTAAAAATCTGCATTCAAATTTTTCAATTTAACGTTGATCAAATTGTTTGACCCATTTTCATGTCAGTTATTTCTAATTTCGAGACTTGTTAAAAGTTGACTCAAAATTGGACTTAGAGAGTCCATAACTTTACCAAACTTAAGCCGATTCCAAAGTGGCATACCTCTAAAGACTTCTGATTCGATTCTCTAAAAATCTGCATTCAAATTTTTCAATTTAACGTTGATCAAATTTTTGACCCATTTTCATGTCAGTTATTTCTAATTTGACTTATTAACGTTGACCCAAAATTGGACTTCGAGAGTCCATAACTTTACCAAACTTAAGCCGATTCCAAAGTGGCATACCTCTAAAGACTTCTGATTCGATTCTCTAAAAATCTGCATTCAAATTTTTCAATTTAACGTTGATAAAATTTTTCACCCATTTTCATGTCAGTTACTCAAAATTGGACTTAGAGAGTCCATAACTTCACCAAACTCAACCAATTCCAAAGTGGCATACCTCTAAAGACTTCTGATTCGATTCTCTAAAAATCTGCATTCAAATTTTTCAATTTAACGTTGATCAAATTTTTGACCCATTTTCATGTCAGTTATTTCTAATTTTGACTTGTTTAACAGTTGACTCAAAATTGGACTTAGAGAGTCCATAACTTTACCAAACTTAAGCCGATTCCAAAGTGTCATTTTCATGTCAGTTTTTTCTAGTTTTCCGATGACTTGTAAAAGAGTGACCCAAAATTGGACTTAGAGAGTCCATAACTTTACCAAACTTAAGCCGATTCCAAAGTAATATACCTCTAAAGACTTCTGATTCGATTCTCTAAAAATCTGCATTCAAATTTTTCAATTTAACGTTGATAAAATTTTTCACCAATTTTCATGTCAGTTACTCAAAATTGGACTTAGAGAGTCCATAACTTCACCAAACTCAACCCAATTCCAAAGTGGCATACCTCTTAAGACTTCTGATTCGATTCTCTAAAAATCTGCATTCAAATTTTTCAATTTAACGTTGATCAAATTTTTCACCCATTTTCATGTCAGTTATTTCTAATTTTCCTGACTTGTAAAAGTTGACTCAAAATTGGACTTAGAGAGTCCATAACTTTACCAAACTTAAGCCGATTCCAAAGTGGCATACCTCTAAAGACTTCTGATTCGATTCTCTAAAAATCTGCATTCAAATTTTTCAATTTAACGTTGATCAAATTTTTGACCCATTTTCATGTCAGTTATTTCTAATTTTCCGATGACTTGTTAACGTGTGACCCAAAATTGGACTTCGAGAGTCCATAACTTTACCAAACTTAAGCCGATTCCAAAGTGGCATACCTCTAAAGACTTCTGATTCGATTCTCTAAAAATCTGCATTCAAATTTTTCAATTTAACGTTGATCAAATTTTTGACCCATTTTCATGTCAGTTACTCAAAATTGGACTTAGAGAGTCCATAACTTCACCAAACTCAACCCAATTCCAAAGTGGCATACCCCTTAAGACTTCTGATTCGATTCTCTAAAAATCTGCATTCAAATTTTTCAATTTAACGTTGATCAAATTTTTGACCCATTTTCATGTCAGTTATTTCTAATTTTCGAGACTTGTAAAAGAGTGACTCAAAATTGGACTTAGAGAGTCCATAACTTTACCAAACTTAAGCCGATTCCAAAGTGGCATACCTCTAAAGACTTCTGATTCGATTCTCTAAAAATCTGCATTCAAATTTTTCAATTTAACGTTGATCAAATTTTTGACCCATTTTCATGTCAGTTATTTCTAATTTGACTTATTAACGTTGACCCAAAATTGGACTTCGAGAGTCCATAACTTTACCGAACTTAAGCCGATTCCAAAGTGGCATACCTCTAAAGACTTCTGATTCGATTCTCTAAAAATCTGCATTCAAATTTTTCAATTTAACGTTGATCAAATTTTTGACCCATTTTCATGTCAGTTACTCAAAAATTGGACTTAGAGAGTCCATAACTTCACCAAACTCAATCCAATTCCAAAGTGGCATACCTCTAAAGACTTCTGATTCGATTCTCTAAAAATCTGCATTCAAATTTTTCAATTTAACGTTGATCAAATTTTTGACCCATTTTCATGTCAGTTATTTCTAATTTCCATGACTTGTAAAAGTGTGACCCAAAATTGGACTTCGAGAGTCCATAACTTTACCAAACTTAAGCCGATTCCAAAGTGGCATACCTCTAAAGACTTCTGATTCGATTCTCTAAAAATCTGCATTCAAATTTTTCAATTTAACGTTGATCAAATTTTTGACCCATTTTCATGTCAGTTACTCAAAATTGGACTTAGAGAGTCCATAACTTCACCAAACTCAAGCCAATTCCAAAGTGGCATACCTCTTAAGACTTCTGATTCGATTCTCTAAAAATCTGCATTCAAATTTTTCAATTTAACGTTGATCAAATTTTTGACCCATTTTCATGTCAGTTATTTCTAATTTTCGATGACTTGTAAAAGTTGACTCAAAATTGGACTTAGAGAGTCCATAACTTTACCAAACTTAAGCCGATTCCAAAGTGGCATACCTCTAAAGACTTCTGATTCGATTCTCTAAAAATCTGCATTCAAATTTTTCAATTTAACGTTGATCAAATTTTTGACCCATTTTCATGTCAGTTATTTCTAATTTGACTTATTTAACGTTGACCCAAAATTGGACTTCGAGAGTCCATAACTTTACCAAACTTAAGCCGATTCCAAAGTGGCATACCTCTAAAGACTTCTGATTCGATTCTCTAAAAATCTGCATTCAAATTTTTCAATTTAACGTTGATCAAATTTTTTGACCCATTTTCATGTCAGTTACTTCAAAATTGGACTTAGAGAGTCCAAAATGACTTAGAGCCATAACTTACCAAACTCAACCCAATTCCAAAGTGGCATACCTCTAAAGACTTCTGATTCGATTCTCTAAAAATCTGCATTCAAATTTTTCAATTTAACGTTGATCAAATTTTTGACCCATTTTCATGTCAGTTATTTCTAATTTCGGACTTGTAAAAGGACTCAAAATTGGACTTAGAGAGTCCATAACTTTACCAAACTTAAGCCGATTCCAAAGTGGCATACCTCTAAAGACTTCTGATTCGATTCTCTAAAAATCTGCATTCAAATTTTTCAATTTAACGTTGATCAAATTTTTGACCCATTTTCATGTCAGTTATTTCTAATTTTGAGACTTGTTTAACAGTTGACCCAAAATTGGACTTAGAGAGTCCATAACTTTACCAAACTTAAGCCGATTCCAAAGTGGCATACCTCTAAAGACTTCTGATTCGATTCTCTAAAAATCTGCATTCAAATTTTTCAATTTAACGTTGATCAAATTTTTGACCCATTTTCATGTCAGTTATTTCTAATTTGAAAACCCAAAATTGGACTTAGAGAGTCCATAACTTCACCAAACTTAAGCCGATTCCAAAGTGGCATACCTCTAAAGACTTCTGATTCGATTCTCTAAAAATCTGCATTCAAATTTTTCAATTTAACGTTGATCAAATTTTTGACCCATTTTCATGTCAGTTATTTCAATTTGACTTGTAAAATGACTCAAAATTGGACTTAGAGAGTCCATAACTTTACCAAACTTAAGCCGATTCCAAAGTGGCATACCTCTAAAGACTTCTGATTCGATTCTCTAAAAATCTGCATTCAAATTTTTCAATTTAACGTTGATCAAATTTTTGACCCATTTTCATGTCAGTTATTTCTAATTTTCCGATGACTTATTAACGTTGACCCAAAATTGGACTTCGAGAGTCCATAACTTTACCAAACTTAAGCCGATTCCAAAGTGGCATACCTCTAAAGACTTCTGATTCGATTCTCTAAAAATCTGCATTCAAATTTTTCAATTTAACGTTGATCAAATTTTTGACCCATTTTCATGTCAGTTACTCAAAATTGGACTTAGAGAGTCCATAACTTTACCAAACTTAAGCCGATTCCAAAGTGGCATACCTCTAAAGACTTCTGATTCGATTCTCTAAAAATCTGCATTCAAATTTTTCAATTTAACGTTGATCAAATTTTTGACCCATTTTCATGTCAGTTATTTCTAATTTCCGACTGACTTTAAAAGTGTGACCCAAAATTGGACTTCGAGAGTCCATAACTTTACCAAACTTAAGCCGATTCCAAAGTGGCATACCTCTAAAGACTTCTGATTCGATTCTCTAAAAATCTGCATTCAAATTTTTCAATTTAACGTTGATCAAATTTTTGACCCATTTTCATGTCAGTTACTCAAAATTGGACTTAGAGAGTCCATAACTTTACCAAACTTAAGCCGATTCCAAAGTGGCATACCTCTTAAGACTTCTGATTCGATTCTCTAAAAATCTGCATTCAAATTTTTCAATTTAACGTTGATCAAATTTTTGACCCATTTTCATGTGAGTTATTTCTAATTTCAGACTTGTTTAACGTTGACCCAAAATTGGACTTAGAGAGTCCATAACTTTACCAAACTTAAGCCGATTCCAAAGTGGCATACCTCTAAAGACTTCTGATTCGATTCTCTAAAAATCTGCATTCAAATTTTTCAATTTAACGTTGATCAAATTTTTGACCCATTTTCATGTCAGTTACTCAAAATTGGACTTAGAGAGTCCATAACTTCACCAAACTCAACCCAATTCCAAAGTGGCATACCTCTAAAGACTTCTGATTCGATTCTCTAAAAATCTGCATTCAAATTTTTCAATTTAACGTTGATCAAATTTTTGACCCATTTTCATGTCAGTTATTTCTAATTTTCCGATGACTTGTAAAAGTGTGACCCAAAATTGGACTTAGAGAGTCCATAACTTTACCAAACTTAAGCCGATTCCAAAGTGGCATACCTCTAAAGACTTCTGATTCGATTCTCTAAAAATCTGCATTCAAATTTTTCAATTTAACGTTGATCAAATTTTTGACCCATTTTCATGTCAGTTATTTCTAATTTGACTTGTTAAAATGACCCAAAATTGGACTTCGAGAGTCCATAACTTTACCAAACTTAAGCCGATTCCAAAGTGGCATACCTCTAAAGACTTCTGATTCGATTCTCTAAAAATCTGCATTCAAATTTTTCAATTTAACGTTGATCAAATTTTTGACCCATTTTCATGTCAAAGTTACTCAAAATTGGACTTAGAGAGTCCATAACTTCACCAAACTCAACCCAATTCCAAAGTGGCATACCTCTAAAGACTTCTGATTCGATTCTCTAAAAATCTGCATTCAAATTTTTCAATTTAACGTTGATCAAATTTTTGACCCATTTTCATGTCAGTTATTTCTAATTTCGATGACTTGTTAAACGTTGACCCAAAATTGGACTTAGAGAGTCCATAACTTTACCAAACTTAAGCCGATTCCAAAGTGGCATACCTCTAAAGACTTCTGATTCGATTCTCTAAAAATCTGCATTCAAATTTTTCAATTTAACGTTGATCAAATTTTTGACCCATTTTCATGTCAGTTATTTCTAATTTCCGATGACTTATTAACGTGTGACCCAAAATTGGACTTCGAGAGTCCATAACTTTACCAAACTTAAGCCGATTCCAAAGTGGCATACCTCTAAAGACTTCTGATTCGATTCTCTAAAAATCTGCATTCAAATTTTTCAATTTAACGTTGATCAAATTTTTGACCCATTTTCATGTCAGTTACTCAAAATTGGACTTAGAGAGTCCATAACTTCACCAAACTCAACCCAATTCCAAAGTGGCATACCTCTAAAGACTTCTGATTCGATTCTCTAAAAATCTGCATTCAAATTTTTCAATTTAACGTTGATCAAATTTTTGACCCATTTTCATGTCAGTTATTTCTAATTTCCGATGACTTGTTAAACGTTGACTCAAAATTGGACTTCGAGAGTCCATAACTTTACCGAACTTAAGCCGATTCCAAAGTGGCATACCTCTAAAGACTTCTGATTCGATTCTCTAAAAATCTGCATTCAAATTTTTCAATTTAACGTTGATCAAATTTTTGACCCATTTTCATGTCAGTTACTCAAAATTGGACTTTGGACTTAGAGAGTCCATAACTTCACCAAACTCAACCCAATTCCAAAGTGGCATACCTCTAAAGACTTCTGATTCGATTCTCTAAAAATCTGCATTCAAATTTTTCAATTTAACGTTGATCAAATTTTTGACCCATTTTCATGTCAGTTATTTCTAATTTCGATGACTTGTAAAAGAGTGACTCAAAATTGGACTTAGAGAGTCCATAACTTTACCAAACTTAAGCCGATTCCAAAGTGGCATACCTCTAAAGACTTCTGATTCGATTCTCTAAAAATCTGCATTCAAATTTTTCAATTTAACGTTGATCAAATTTTTGACCCATTTTCATGTCAGTTATTTCTAATTTTCCGATGACTTGTAAAGAGTGACTCAAAATTGGACTTCAGAGAGTCCATAACTTTACCAAACTTAAGCCGATTCCAAAGTGGCATACCTCTAAAGACTTCTGATTCGATTCTCTAAAAATCTGCATTCAAATTTTTCAATTTAACGTTGATCAAATTTTTCACCCATTTTCATGTCAGTTACTAAAAATTGGACTTAGAGAGTCCATAACTTCACCAAACTCAAACCAATTCCAAAGTGGCATACCTCTTAAGACTTCTGATTCGATTCTCTAAAAATCTGCATTCAAATTTTTCAATTTAACGTTGATCAAATTTTTGACCCATTTTCATGTCAGTTATTTCCAATTTTCCATGACTTGTAAAAAGTGACTCAAAATTGGACTTAGAGAGTCCATAACTTTACCAAACTTAAGCCGATTCCAAAGTGGCATACCTCTAAAGACTTCTGATTCGATTCTCTAAAAATCTGCATTCAAATTTTTCAATTTAACGTTGATCAAATTTTTGACCCATTTTCATGTCAGTTATTTCTAATTTGACTTATTAACGTTGACCCAAAATTGGACTTCGAGAGTCCATAACTTTACCAAACTTAAGCCGATTCCAAAGTGGCATACCTCTAAAGACTTCTGATTCGATTCTCTAAAAATCTGCATTCAAATTTTTCAATTTAACGTTGATCAAATTTTTCACCCATTTTCATGTCAGTTACTAAAAATTGGACTTAGAGAGTCCATAACTTCACCAAACTCAAACCAATTCCAAAGTGGCATACCTCTAAAGACTTCTGATTCGATTCTCTAAAAATCTGCATTCAAATTTTTCAATTTAACGTTGATCAAATTTTTGACCCATTTTCATGTGAGTTATTTCTAATTTTCCGATGACTTGTAAAAGTGTGACTCAAAATTGGACTTAGAGAGTCCATAACTTTACCAAACTTAAGCCGATTCCAAAGTGGCATACCTCTAAAGACTTCTGATTCGATTCTCTAAAAATCTGCATTCAAATTTTTCAATTTAACGTTGATCAAATTTTTGACCCATTTTCATGTCAGTTATTTCTAATTTGACTTATTAACGTGTGACCCAAAATTGGACTTCGAGAGTCCATAACTTTACCAAACTTAAGCCGATTCCAAAGTGGCATACCTCTAAAGACTTCTGATTCGATTCTCTAAAAATCTGCATTCAAATTTTTCAATTTAACGTTGATCAAATTTTTTACCCATTTTCATGTCAGTTACTCAAAATTGGACTTAGAGAGTCCATAACTTCACCAAACTCAACCCAATTCCAAAGTGGCATACCTCTAAAGACTTCTGATTCGATTCTCTAAAAATCTGCATTCAAATTTTTCAATTTAACGTTGATCAAATTTTTGACCCATTTTCATGTCAGTTATTTCTAATTTAGACTTGTAAAAGTGTGACTCAAAATTGGACTTAGAGAGTCCATAACTTTACCGAACTTAAGCCGATTCCAAAGTGGCATACCTCTAAAGACTTCTGATTCGATTCTCTAAAAATCTGCATTCAAATTTTTCAATTTAACGTTGATCAAATTTTTGACCCATTTTCATGTCAGTTACTTCAAAATTGGACTTGAAAAGAGTCCATAACTTCACCAAATTCAAGCCAATTCCAAAGTGGCATACCTCTTAAAGACTTCTGATTCGATTCTCTAAAATCTGCATTCAAATTTTTCAATTTAACGTTGATCAAATTTTTGACCCATTTTCATGTCAGTTAAATTCTAAAAATTGATTCAAATTTTTCCAATTTAACGTGATCAAAGACTTCTGACATTCTCAAAATCTGCATTCAAATTTTTCAATTTAACGTTGATCAAATTTTTGACCCATTTTCATGTCAGTTATTTCTAATTTTCCGACTACTGTAACGTGAGTGACTCAAAATTGGACTTAGAGAGTCCATAACTTTACCAAACTTAAGCCGATTCCAAAGTGGCATACCTCTAAAGACTTCTGATTCGATTCTCTAAAAATCTGCATTCAAATTTTTCAATTTAACGTTGATCAAATTTTTGACCCATTTTCATGTCAGTTACTTCTAAAATTGTGACTTAAATTGGACTTGAGAGTCCATAACTTCACCAAACTTAAGCCGATTCCAAAGTGGCATACCTCTAAAGACTTCTGATTCGATTCTCTAAAAATCTGCATTCAAATTTTTCAATTTAACGTTGATCAAATTTTTGACCCATTTTCATGTCAGTTATTTCCAATTTTCCGATGACTTGTAAAAGAGTGACTCAAAATTGGACTTAGAGAGTCCATAACTTTACCAAACTTAAGCCGATTCCAAAGTGGCATACCTCTAAAGACTTCTGATTCGATTCTCTAAAAATCTGCATTCAAATTTTTCAATTTAACGTTGATCAAATTTTTGACCCATTTTCATGTCAGTTATTTCCAATTTTCGATGACTTGTAAAAGTGACTCAAAATTGGACTTAGAGAGTCCATAACTTTACCAAACTTAAGCCGATTCCAAAGTGGCATACCTCTAAAGACTTCTGATTCGATTCTCTAAAAATCTGCATTCAAATTTTTCAATTTAACGTTGATCAAATTTTTGACCCATTTTCATGTCAGTTACTCTAATTAATAACTGACCAAAATTGGACTTAGAGAGTCCATAACTTTACCAAACTCAACCCAATTCCAAAGTGGCATACCTCTTAAGACTTCTGATTCGATTCTCTAAAAATCTGCATTCAAATTTTTCAATTTAACGTTGATCAAATTTTTGACCCATTTTCATGTCAGTTATTTCCAATTTTCCGATGACTTGTAAAAGAGACTCAAAATTGGACTTAGAGAGTCCATAACTTTACCGAACTTAAGCCGATTCCAAAGTGGCATACCTCTAAAGACTTCTGATTCGATTCTCTAAAAATCTGCATTCAAATTTTTCAATTTAACGTTGATCAAATTTTTGACCCATTTTCATGTCAGTTATTTCTAATTTGACTTATTAACGTTGACCCAAAATTGGACTTCGAGAGTCCATAACTTTACCAAACTTAAGCCGATTCCAAAGTGGCATACCTCTAAAGACTTCTGATTCGATTCTCTAAAAATCTGCATTCAAATTTTTCAATTTAACGTTGATCAAATTTTTAACCCATTTTCATGTCAGTTACTTCAAATTAATTGGACTTAGAGAGTCCATAACTTCACCAAACTCAACCCAATTCCAAAGTGGCATACCTCTAAAGACTTCTGATTCGATTCTCTAAAAATCTGCATTCAAATTTTTCAATTTAACGTTGATCAAATTGTTGACCCATTTTCATGTCAGTTATTTCCAATTTTCCGATGACTTGTAAAAGAGTGACTCAAAATTGGACTTAGAGAGTCCATAACTTTACCAAACTTAAGCCGATTCCAAAGTGGCATACCTCTAAAGACTTCTGATTCGATTCTCTAAAAATCTGCATTCAAATTTTTCAATTTAACGTTGATCAAATTTTTGACCCATTTTCATGTCAGTTATTTCTAATTTGACTTATTAACGTTGACCCAAAATTGGACTTCGAGAGTCCATAAGTTTACCAAACTTAAGCCGATTCCAAAGTGGCATACCTCTAAAGACTTCTGATTCGATTCTCTAAAAATCTGCATTCAAATTTTTCAATTTAACGTTGATCAAATTTTTAACCCATTTTCATGTCAGTTACTCAAAATTGGACTTAGAGAGTCCATAACTTCACCAAACTCAACCCAATTCCAAAGTGGCATACCTCTAAAGACTTCTGATTCGATTCTCTAAAAATCTGCATTCAAATTTTTCAATTTAACGTTGATCAAATGTTTGACCCATTTTCATGTCAGTTATTTCTAATTTTCCGATGACTTATTTAAAAGTGTGACCCAAAATTGGACTTCGAGAGTCCATAACTTTACCAAACTTAAGCCGATTCCAAAGTGGCATACCTCTAAAGACTTCTGATTCGATTCTCTAAAAATCTGCATTCAAATTTTCAATTTAACGTTGATCAAATTTTTGACCCATTTTCATGTCAGTTACTCAAAATTGGACTTAGAGAGTATATAACTTCACCAAACTCAACCCAATTCCAAAGTGGCATACCTCTTAAGACTTCTGATTCGATTCTCTAAAAATCTGCATTCAAATTTTTCAATTTAACGTTGATAAAATTTTTGACCCATTTTCATGTGAGTTATTTCCAATTTTCCGATGACTTGTAAAAGAGTGACTCAAAATTGGACTTAGAGAGTCCATAACTTTACCGAACTTAAGCCGATTCCAAAGTGGCATACCTCTAAAGACTTCTGATTCGATTCTCTAAAAATCTGCATTCAAATTTTTCAATTTAACGTTGATCAAATTTTTGACCCATTTTCATGTCAGTTATTTCCAATTTTCCGATGACTTGTAAAAGTGACTCAAAATTGGACTTAGAGAGTCCATAACTTTACCAAACTTAAGCCCATTCCAAAGTGGCATACCTCTAAAGACTTCTGATTCGATTCTCTAAAAATCTGCATTCAAATTTTTCAATTTAACGTTGATCAAATTTTTGACCCATTTTCATGTCAGTTACTTCTAAATTGGACTTAAAGCAAAATTGGACTTAGAGTCCATAACTTTACCAAACTTAAGCCGATTCCAAAGTGGCATACCTCTTAAGACTTCTGATTCGATTCTCTAAAAATCTGCATTCAAATTTTTCAATTTAACGTTGATCAAATTGTTGACCCATTTTCATGTGAGTTATTTCCAATTTTCCGATGACTTGTAAAAGAGTGACTCAAAATTGGACTTAGAGAGTCCATAACTTTACCGAACTTAAGCCGATTCCAAAGTGACATACCTCTAAAGACTTCTGATTCGATTCTCTAAAAATCTGCATTCAAATTTTTCAATTTAACGTTGATCAAATTTTTGACCCATTTTCATGTCAGTTATTTCTAATTTAGACTTATTAACGTTGACCCAAAATTGGACTTCGAGAGTCCATAAGTTTACCAAACTTAAGCCGATTCCAAAGTGGCATACCTCTAAAGACTTCTGATTCGATTCTCTAAAAATCTGCATTCAAATTTTTCAATTTAACGTTGATCAAATTTTTAACCCATTTTCATGTCAGTTACTCAAAATTGGACTTAGAGAGTCCATAACTTCACCAAACTCAACCCAATTCCAAAGTGGCATACCTCTAAAGACTTCTGATTCGATTCTCTAAAAATCTGCATTCAAATTTTTCAATTTAACGTTGATCAAATTGTTGACCCATTTTCATGTCAGTTATTTCCAATTTCCGATGACTTGTAAAAGAGTGACTCAAAATTGGACTTAGAGAGTCCATAACTTTACCGAACTTAAGCCGATTCCAAAGTGGCATACCTCTAAAGACTTCTGATTCGATTCTCTAAAAATCTGCATTCAAATTTTTCAATTTAACGTTGATCAAATTTTTGACCCATTTTCATGTCAGTTACAGTTGACTCAAAATTGGACTTAGAGAGTCCATAACTTCACCAAATTCAACCCAATTCCAAAGTGGCATACCTCTTAAGAGTTCTGATTCGATTCTATAAAAATCTGCATTCAAATTTTTCAATTTAACGTTGATCAAATTGTTGACCCATTTTCATGTGAGTTATTTCCAATTTTCCGATGACTTGTAAAAGAGTGACTCAAAATTGGACTTAGAGAGTCCATAACTTTACCGAACTTAAGCCCATTCCAAAGTGACATACCTCTAAAGACTTCTGATTCGATTCTCTAAAAATATGCATTCAAATTTTTCAATTTAACGTTGATCAAATTTTTGACCCATTTTCATGTCAGTTACTCAAAATTGGACTTAAAGAGTCCATAATTTGGTGAAACTTACGGGAATTCCAAAGTGGCATACCCCTTAAGACTTCTGATTCGATTCTCTTAAAATCTGCATTCAAATTTTTCAATTTAACGTTGATCAAATTGTTGACCCATTTTCATGTGAGTTATTTCCAATTTTCCGATGACTTGTAAAAGAGTGACTCAAAATTGGACTTAGAGAGTCCATAACTTTACCAAACTTAAGCCGATTCCAAAGTGACATACCTCTAAAGACTTCTGATTCGATTCTCTAAAAATCTGCATTCAAATTTTTCAATTTAACGTTGATCAAATTTTTGACCCATTTTCATGTCAGTTATTTCTAATTTGACTTATTAACGTTGACCCAAAATTGGACTTCGAGAGTCCACAAGTTTACCAAACTTAAGTCGATTCCAAAGTGGCATACCTCTAAAGACTTCTGATTCGATTCTCTAAAAATCTGCATTCAAATTTTTCAATTTAACGTTGATCAAATTTTTGACCCATTTTCATGTCAGTTACTCAAAATTGGACTTAGAGAGTCCATAACTTCACCAAACTCAACCCAATTCCAAAGTGGCATACCTCTAAAGACTTCTGATTCGATTCTCTAAAAATCAGCATTCAAATTTTTCAATTTAACGTTGATCAAATTGTTGACCCATTTTCATGTGAGTTATTTCCAATTTTCCGATGACTTGTAAAAGAGTGACTCAAAATTGGACTTAGAGAGTCCATAACTTTACCGAACTTAAGCCGATTCCAAAGTGGCATACCTCTAAAGACTTCTGATTCGATTCTCTAAAAATCTGCATTCAAATTTTTCAATTTAACGTTGATCAAATTTTTGACCCATTTTCATGTCAGTTACTCAAAATTGGACTTAGAGAGTCCATAACTTCACCAAATTCAACCCAATTCCAAAGTGGCATACCTCTTAAGAGTTCTGATTCGATTCTATAAAAATCTGCATTCAAATTTTTCAATTTAACGTTGATCAAATTGTTGACCCATTTTCATGTGAGTTATTTCCAATTTTCCGCTGACTTGTAGAAGAGTGACTCAAAATTGGACTTAGAGAGTCCATAACTTTACCGAACTTAAGCCCATTCCAAAGTGACATACCTCTAAAGACTTCTGATTCGATTCTCTAAAAATATGCATTCAAATTTTTCAATTTAACGTTGATCAAATTTTTGACCCATTTTCATGTCAGTTACTTCAAATTTGGACTTTTAAAGAGTACCATAATTTGGACTGAGAGTCCATAACTTTACCAAACTTAAGCCAATTCCAAAGTGGCATACCCCTTAAGACTTCTGATTCGATTCTCTTAAAATCTGCATTCAAATTTTTCAATTTAACGTTGATCAAATTGTTGACCCATTTTCATGTGAGTTATTTCCAATTTTCCGATGACTTGTAAAAGAGTGACTCAAAATTGGACTTAGAGAGTCCATAACTTTACCGAACTTAAGCCGATTCCAAAGTGGCATACCTCTAAAGACTTCTGATTCGATTCTCTAAAAATCTGCATTCAAATTTTTCAATTTAACGTTGATCAAATTTTTGACCCATTTTCATGTCAGTTATTTCTAATTTAGACTTATTAACGTTGACCCAAAATTGGACTTCGAGAGTCCATAACTTTACCGAACTTAAGCCGATTCCAAAGTGGCATACCTCTAAAGACTTCTGATTCGATTCTCTAAAAATCTGCATTCAAATTTTTCAATTTAACGTTGATCAAATTTTTGACCCATTTTCATGTCAGTTACTCAAAATTGGACTTAGAGAGTCCATAACTTCACCAAATTCAACCCAATTCCAAAGTGGCATACCTCTTAAGAGTTCTGATTCGATTCTCTAAAAATCTGCATTCAAATTTTTCAATTTAACGTTGATCAAATTTTTGACCCATTTTCATGTGAGTTATTTCCAATTTTCCGATGACTTGTAAAAGAGTGACTCAAAATTGGACTTAGAGAGTCCATAACTTTACCGAACTTAAGCCCATTCCAAAGTGACATACCTCTAAAGACTTCTGATTCGATTCTCTAAAAATATGCATTCAAATTTTTCAATTTAACGTTGATCAAATTTTTGACCCATTTTCATGTCAGTTACTCAAAATTGGACTTAAAGAGTCCATATTTGGTGAAGTTATGGTGAATTCCAAAGTGGCATACCCCTTAAGACTTCTGATTCGATTCTCTTAAAATCTGCATTCAAATTTTTCAATTTAACGTTGATCAAATTTTTGACCCATTTTCATGTGAGTTATTTCCAATTTTCCGATGACTTGTAAAAGAGTGACTCAAAATTGGACTTAGAGAGTCCATAACTTTACCGAACTTAAGCCGATTCCGAAGTGACATACCTCTAAAGACTTCTGATTCGATTCTCTAAAAATATGCATTCAAATTTTTCAATTTAACGTTGATCAAATTTTTGACCCATTTTCATGTCAGTTATTTCTAATTTGACTTATTAACGTTGACCCAAAATTGGACTTCGAGAGTCCACAAGTTTACCAAACTTAAGTCGATTCCAAAGTGGCATACCTCTAAAGACTTCTGATTCGATTCTCTAAAAATCTGCATTCAAATTTTTCAATTTAACGTTGATCAAATTTTTAACCCATTTTCATGTCAGTTACTCAAAATTGGACTTAGAGAGTCCATAACTTCACCAAACTCAACCCAATTCCAAAGTGGCATACCTCTAAAGACTTCTGATTCGATTCTCTAAAAATCTGCATTCAAATTTTTCAATTTAACGTTGATCAAATTGTTGACCCATTTTCATGTGAGTTATTTCCAATTTTCCGATGACTTGTAAAAGAGTGACTCAAAATTGGACTTAGAGAGTCCATAACTTTACCGAACTTAAGCCGATTCCAAAGTGGCATACCTCAATTTAACGTTGATCAAATTTTTGACCCATTTTCATGTCAGTTACTCAAAATTGGACTTAGAGAGTCCAAAACTTCACCAAATTCAACCCAATTCCAAAGTGGCATACCTCTTAAGAGTTCTGATTCGATTCTATAAAAATCTGCATTCAAATTTTTCAATTTAACGTTGATCAAATTGTTGACCCATTTTCATGTGAGTTATTTCCAATTTTCCGATGACTTGTAAAAGAGTGACTCAAAATTGGACTTAGAGAGTCCATAACTTTACCGAACTTAAGCCCATTCCAAAGTGACATACCTCTAAAGACTTCTGATTCGATTCTCTAAAAATATGCATTCAAATTTTTCAATTTAACGTTGATCAAATTTTTGACCCATTTTCATGTCAGTTATTTCTAATTTGACTTATTAACGTTGATCCAAAATTGGACTTCGAGAGTCCATAAGTTTACCAAACTTAAGCCGATTCCAAAGTGGCATACCTCTAAAGACTTCTGATTCGATTCTCTAAAAATCTGCATTCAAACCAGACCCATTTTCATGTCAGTTATTTCTAATTTGACTTATTAACGTTGAACCAAAATTTGACTTCGAGAGTCTACAAGTTTACCAAACTTAAGCCGATTCCAAAGTGGCATACCTCTAAAGACTTCTGATTCGATTCTCTAAAAATCTGCATTCAAATTTTTCAATGTAATGTTGATTAAATTTTTGACCCATTTTCATGTCAGTTACTTCAAAATTGGACTTAGAGAGTCCATATTTGGCTGAAGTCCATAACTTACCAAACTGAAATTCCAAAGTGGCATACCCCTTAAGACTTCTGATTCGATTCTCTAAAAATCTGCATTCAAATTTTTCAATTTAACGTTGATCAAATTTTTGACCCATTTTCATGTCAGTTATTTCTAATTTGACTTATTAACGTTGACCCAAAATTGGACTTCGAGAGTCCATAAGTTTACCAAACTTAAGCCGATTCCAAAGTGGCATACCTCTAAAGACTTCTGATTCGATTCTCTAAAAATCTGCATTCAAATTTTTCAATTTAACGTTGATCAAATTTTTGACCCATTTTCATGTGAGTTATTTCCAATTTTCCGATGACTTGTAAAAGAGTGACTCAAAATTGGACTTAGAGAGTCCATAACTTTACCGAACTTAAGCCCATTCCAAAGTGACATACCTCTAAAGACTTCTGATTCGATTCTCTAAAAATATGCATTCAAATTTTTCAATTTAACGTTGATCAAATTTTTGACCCATTGTCATGTCAGTTATTTCTAATTTGACTTATTAACGTTGACCCAAAATTTGACTTCGAGAGTCCACAAGTTTACCAAACTTAAGCCGATTCCAAAGTGGCATACCTCTAAAGACTTCTGATTCGATTCTCTAAAAATCTGCATTCAAATTTTTCAATTTAACGTTGATCAAATTTTTGACCCATTTTCATGTGAGTTATTTCCAATTTTCCGATGACTTGTAAAAGAGTGACTCAAAATTGGACTTAGAGAGTCCATAACTTCACCAAATTCAACCCAATTCCAAAGTGGCATACCTCTTAAGAGTTCTGATTCGATTCTATAAAAATCTGCATTCAAATTTTTCAATTTAACGTTGATCAAATTTTTGACCCATTTTCATGTGAGTTATTTCCAATTTTCCGATGACTTGTAAAAGAGTGACTCAAAATTGGACTTAGAGAGTCCATAACTTTACCGAACTTAAGCCCATTCCAAAGTGACATACCTCTAAAGACTTCTGATTCGATTCTCTAAAAATATGCATTCAAATTTTTCAATTTAACGTTGATCAAATTTTTGACCCATTTTCATGTCAGTTATTTCTAATTTGACTTATTAACGTTGATCCAAAATTGGACTTCGAGATTCCACAAGTTTACCAAACTTAAGCCGATTCCAAAGTGGCATACCTCTAAAGACTTCTGATTCGATTCTCTAAAAATCTGCATTCAAATTTTTCAATTTAACGTTGATCAAATTTTTGACCCATTGTCATGTCAGTTATTTCTAATTTGACTTATTAACGTTGACCCAAAATTTGACTTCGAGAGTCCACAAGTTTACCAAACTTAAGCCGATTCCAAAGTGGCATACCTCTAAAGACTTCTGATTCGATTCTCTAAAAATCTGCATTCATATTTTTCAATTTAACGTTGATCAAATTTTTGACCCATTTTCATGTCAGTTACTCAAAATTGGACTTAGAGAGTCCATATTTGGTGAAGAATTATGGTGAATTCCAAATTGGCATACCCCTTAAGACTTCTGATTCGATTCTCTAAAAATCTGCATTCAAATTTTTCAATTTAACTTTGATCAAATTTTTGACCCATTTTCATGTCAGTTATTTCTAATTTGACTTATTAACGTTGACCCAAAATTTGACTTCGAGAGTCCACTAGTTTACCAAACTTAAGCCGATTCCAAAGTGGCATACCTCTAAAGACTTCTGATTCGATTCTCTAAAAATCTGCATTCAAATTTTTCAATTTAACGTTGATCAAATTTTTGACCCATTTTCATGTCAGTTATTTCTAATTTGACTTATTAACGTTGACCCAAAATTTGACTTCGAGAGTCCACAAGTTTACCAAACTTAAGCCGATTCCAAAGTGGCATACCTCTAAAGACTTCTGATTCGATTGTCTAAAAATCTGCATTCATATTTTTCAATTTAACGTTGATCAAATTTTTGACCCATTTTCATGTGAGTTATTTCCAATTTTCCGATGACTTGTAAAAGAGTGACTCAAAATTGGACTTAGAGAGTCCATAACTTTACCGAACTTAAGCCCATTCCAAAGTGACATACCTCTAAAGACTTCTGATTCGATTCTCTAAAAATCTGCATTCAAATTTTTCAATTTAACGTTGATCAAATTTTTGACCCATTTTCATGTCAGTTATTTCTAATTTGACTTATTAACGTTGACCCAAAATTTGACTTCGAGAGTCCACTAGTTTACCAAACTTAAGCCGATTCCAAAGTGGCATACCTCTAAAGACTTCTGATTCGATTCTCTAAAAATCTGCATTCAAATTTTTCAATTTAACGTTGATCAAATTTTTGACCCATTTTCATGTCAGTTATTTCCAATTTCGATGACTTGTAAAAGAGTGACTCAAAATTGAACTTCGAGAGTCCATAACTTTACCGAACTTAAGCCCATTCCAAAGTGACATACCTCTAAAGACTTCTGATTCGATTCTCTAAAAATCTGCATTCAAATTTTTCAATTTAACGTTGATCAAATTTTTGACCCATTGTCATGTCAGTTATTTCTAATTTGACTTATTAACGTTGACCCAAAATTTGACTTCGAGAGTCCACAAGTTTACCAAACTTAAGCCGATTCCAAAGTGGCATACCTCTAAAGACTTCTGATTCGATTCTCTAAAAATCTGCATTCATATTTTTCAATTTAACGTTGATCAAATTTTTGACCCATTTTCATGTCAGTTACTCAAAATTGGACTTAGAGAGTCCATATTTGGTGAAGTTATGGTGAATTCCAAATTGGCATACCCCTTAAGACTTCTGATTCGATTCTCTAAAAATCTGCATTCAAATTTTTCAATTTAACTTTGATCAAATTTTTGACCTATTTTCATGTCAGTTATTTCTAATTTGCCTTATTAACGTTGACCCAAAATTTGACTTCGAGAGTCCACAAGTTTACCAAACTTAAGCCGATTCCAAAGTGGCATACCTCTAAAGACTTCTGATTCGATTCTCTAAAAATCTGCATTCATATTTTTCAATTTAACGTTGATCAAATTTTTGACCCATTTTCATGTGAGTTATTTCCAATTTTCCGATGACTTGTAAAAGGTGACTCAAAATTGGACTTAGAGAGTCCATAACTTTACCGAACTTAAGCCCATTCCAAAGTGACATACCTCTAAAGACTTCTGATTCGATTCTCTAAAAATATGCATTCAAATTTTTCAATTTAACGTTGATCAAATTTTTGACCCATTTTCATGTCAGTTATTTCTAATTTGACTTATTAACGTTGATCCAAAATTGGACTTCGAGATTCCAAAAGTTTACCAAACTTAAGCCGATTCCAAAGTGGCATACCTCTAAAGACTTCTGATTCGATTCTCTAAAAATCTGCATTCAAATTTTTCAATTTAACGTTGATCAAATTTTTGACCCATTTTCATGTCAGTTATTTCTAATTTGACTTATTAACGTTGACCCAAAATTTGACTTCGAGAGTCCACAAGTTTACCAAACTTAAGCCGATTCCAAAGTGGCATACCTCTAAAGACTTCTGATTCGATTCTCTAAAAATCTGCATTCATATTTTTCAATTTAACGTTGATCAAATTTTTGACCCATTTTCATGTCAGTTACTCAAAATTGGACTTAGAGAGTCCATATTTGGTGAAGTTATGGTGAATTCCAAAGTGGCATACCCCTTAAGACTTCTGATTCGATTCTCTAAAAATCTGCATTCAAATTTTTCAATTTAACTTTGATCAAATTTTTGACCCATTTTCATGTCAGTTATTTCTAATTTGACTTATTAACGTTGACCCAAAATTTGACTTCGAGAGTCCACTAGTTTACCAAACTTAAGCCGATTCCAAAGTGGCATACCTCTAAAGACTTCTGATTCGATTCTCTAAAAATCTGCATTCAAATTTTTCAATTTAACGTTGATCAAATTTTTGACCTATTTTCATGTCAGTTATTTCTAATTTGACTTATTAACGTTGACCCAAAATTGGACTTCGAGAGTCCACAAGTTTACCAAACTTAAGCCGATTCCAAAGTGGCATACCTCTAAAGACTTCTGATTCGATTCTCTAAAAATCTGCATTCAAATTTTTCAATTTAACGTTGATCAAATTTTTGACCCATTTTCATGTCAGTGATTTCTAATTTGACTTATTAACGTTGACCCAAAATTTGACTTCGAGAGTCCATAAGTTTACCAAACTTAAGCCGATTCCAAAGTGGCATACCTCTAAAGACTTCTGATTCGATTCTCTAAAAATCTGCATTCAAATTTTTCAATTTAACGTTGATCAAATTTTTGACCCATTTTCATGTGAGTTATTTCCAATTTTCCGATGACTTGTAAAAGAGTGACTCAAAATTGGACTTAGAGAGTCCATAACTTTACCGAACTTAAGCCCATTCCAAAGTGACATACCTCTAAAGACTTCTGATTCGATTCTCTAAAAATCTGCATTCAAATTTTTCAATTTAACGTTGATCAAATTTTTGACCCATTGTCATGTCAGTTATTTCTAATTTGACTTATTTAACGTTGACCCAAAATTTGACTTCGAGAGTCCATAAGTTTACCAAACTTAAGCCGATTCCAAAGTGGCCTACCTCTAAAGACTTCTAATTCGATTCTCTAAAAATCTGCATTCAAATTTTTCAATTTAACGTTGATCAAATTTTTGACCCATTTTCATGTCAGTTACTCAAAATTGGACTTAGAGAGTCCATATTTGGTGAAGTTATGGTGAATTCCAAATAGGCATACCCCTTAAGACTTCTGATTCGATTCTCTAAAAATCTGCATTCAAATTTTTCAATTTAACTTTGATCAAATTTTTGACCCATTTTCATGTCAGTTATTTCTAATTTGCCTTATTTAACGTTGACCCAAAATTTGACTTTGAGAGTCCACAAGTTTACCAAACTTAAGCCGATTCCAAAGTGGCATACCTCTAAAGACTTCTGATTCGATTCTCTAAAAATCTGCATTCATATTTTTCAATTTAACGTTGATCAAATTTTTGACCCATTTTCATGTGAGTTATTTCCAATTTTCCGATGACTTGTAAAAGAGTGACTCAAAATTGGACTTAGAGAGTCCATAACTTTACCGAACTTAAGCCCATTCCAAAGTGACATACCTCTAAAGACTTCTGATTCGATTCTCTAAAAATCTGCATTCAAATTTTTCAATTTAACGTTGATCAAATTTTTGACCCATTTTCATGTCAGTTATTTCTAATTTGACTTATTAACGTTGACCCAAAATTTGACTTCGAGAGTCCACAAGTTTACCAAACTTAAGCCGATTCCAAAGTGGCATACCTCTAAAGACTTCTGATTCGATTCTCTAAAAATCTGCATTCATATTTTTCAATTTAACGTTGATCAAATTTTTGACCCATTTTCATGTCAGTTACTCAAAATTGGACTTAGAGAGTCCATATTTGGTGAAGTTATGGTGAATTCCAAAGTGGCATACCCCTTAAGACTTCTGATTCGATTCTCTAAAAATCTGCATTCAAATTTTTCAATTTAACTTTGATCAAATTTTTGACCCATTTTCATGTCAGTTATTTCTAATTTGACTTATTAACGTTGACCCAAAATTTGACTTCGAGAGTCCACTAGTTTACCAAACTTAATCCGATTCCAAAGTGGCATACCTCTAAAGACTTCTGATTCGATTCTCTAAAAATCTGCATTCAAATTTTTCAATTTAACGTTGATCAAATTTTTGACCTATTTTCATGTCAGTTATTTCTAATTTGACTTATTAACGTTGATCCAAAATTGGACTTCGAGATTCCACAAGTTTACCAAACTTAAGCCGATTCCAAAGTGGCATACCTCTAAAGACTTCTGATTCGATTCTCTAAAAATCTGCATTCAAATTTTTCAATTTAACGTTGATCAAATTTTTGACCCATTGTCATGTCAGTTATTTCTAATTTGACTTATTTAACGTTGACCCAAAATTTGACTTCGAGAGTCCATAACTTTACCAAACTTAAGCCGATTCCAAAGTGGCATACCTCTAAAGACTTCTGATTCGATTCTCTAAAAATCTGCATTCATATTTTTCAATTTAACGTTGATCAAATTTTTGACCCATTTTCATGTCAGTTACTCAAAATTGGACTTAGAGAGTCCATATTTGGTGAAGTTATGGTGAATTCCAAAGTGGCATACCCCTTAAGACTTCTGATTCGATTCTCTAAAAATCTGCATTCAAATTTTTCAATTTAACGTTGATCAAATTTTTGACCCATTTTCATGTCAGTTATTTCTAATTTGACTTATTTAACGTTGACCCAAAATTTGACTTCGAGAGTCCACAAGTTTACCAAACTTAAGCCGATTCCAAAGTGGCATACCTCTAAAGACTTCTGATTCGATTCTCTAAAAATCTGCATTCATATTTTTCAATTTAACGTTGATCAAATTTTTGACCCATTTTCATGTCAGTTACTCAAAATTGGACTTAGAGAGTCCATATTTGGTGAAGTTATGGTGAATTCCAAAGTGGCATACCCCTTAAGACTTCTGATTCGATTCTCTAAAAATCTGCATTCAAATTTTTCAATTTAACGTTGATCAAATTTTTGACCCATTTTCATGTCAGTTATTTCTAATTTGACTTATTAACGTTGACCCAAAATTTGACTTCGAGAGTCCACTAGTTTACCAAACTTAAGCCGATTCCAAAGTGGCATACCTCTAAAGACTTCTGATTCGATTCTCTAAAAATCTGCATTAAAATTTTTCAATTTATTGTTGATCTAATTTTTGACCCATTTTTATGTCAGTTATTTCTAATTTGACTTATTTAACGTTGACCCAAAATTGGAATTCGAGAGTCCATAACTTTCGATTCGATTCTCTAAAAATCTGCATTCAAA
Organism: Drosophila carrolli; assembly: GCA_018152295.1. Classification (NCBI taxonomy): domain Eukaryota; kingdom Metazoa; phylum Arthropoda; class Insecta; order Diptera; family Drosophilidae; genus Drosophila; species Drosophila carrolli. The sequence continues at coordinate 82,700 of JAECXJ010000009.1, read as the reverse complement.
TTTTTCAATTTAACGTTGATCAAATTTTTGACCCATTTTCATGTCAGTTATTTCTAATTTGACTTATTTAACGTTGACCCAAAATTGGACTTCGAGAGTCCATAACTTTACCGAACTTAAGCCGATTCCAAAGAGGCTTACCTCTAAAGACTTCTGATTCGATTCTCTAAAAATCTGCATTAAAATTTTTCAATTTAACGTTGATCAAATTTTTGACCCATTTTCATGTCAGTTATTTCTAATTTGACTTATTTAACGTTGACACAAAATGGGACTTCGAGAGTCCATAACTTTACCAAACTTAAGCCGATTCCAAAGTGGCATACCTCTAAAGACTTCTGATTCGATTCTCTAAAAATCTGCATTAAAATTTTTCAATTTATTGTTGATCTAATTTTTGACCCATTTTTATGTCAGTTATTTCTAATTTGACTTATTTAACGTTGACCCAAAATTGGAATTCGAGAGTCCATAACTTTCGATTCGATTCTCTAAAAATCTGCATTAAAATTTTTCAATTTAACGTTGATAAAATTTTTGACCATTTTCATGTCAGTTATTTCTAATTTGACTTATTTAACGTTGACCCAAAATTATACTTCGGGAGTCCATAACTTTACCGAACTTAAACCGATTCCAAAGTGGCCTACCTCTAAAGACTTCTGATTCGATTCCCTAAAAATCTGCATTCAAATTTTTCAATTTAACGTTGATCAAATTTTTGACCCATTTTCATGTCAGTTATTTCTAATTTGACTTATTTAACGTTGACCCAAAATTGGACTTCGAGAGTCCATAACTTTACCGAACTTAAGCCGATTCCAAAGTGGCTTACCTCTAAAGACTTCTGATTCGATTCTCTAAAAATCTGCATTCAAATTTTTCAATTTAACGTTGATCAAATTTTTGACCCATTTTCATGTCAGTTATTTCTAATTTGACTTATTTAACGTTGACCCAAAATTGGACTTCGAGAGTCCATAACTTTACCGAACTTAAGCCGATTCCAAAGTGGCATACCTCTAAAGACTTCTGATTCGGTTCTCTAAAAATCTGCATTCAAATTTTTCAATTTAACGTTGATCAAATTTTTGACCCATTTTCATGTCAGTTATTTCTAATTTGACTTATTTAACGTTGACCCAAAATTGGACTTCGAGAGTCCATAACTTTACCGAACTTAAGCCGATTCCAAAGTGGCTTACCTCTAAAGACTTCTGATTCGATTCTCTAAAAATCTGCACTAAAATTTTTCAATTTAACGTTGATCAAAATTTTGACCCATTTTCATGTCAGTTATTTATAATTTGACTTATTTAACGTTGACCCAAATTTGTACTTCGAGAGTCCATAACTTTACCGAACTTAAGCCGATTCCAAAGAGGCTTACCTCTAAAGACTTCTGATTCGATTCTCTAAAAATCTGCATTAAAATTTTTCAATTTAACGTTGATCAAATTTTTGACCCATTTTCATGTCAGTTATTTCTAATTTGACTTATTTAACGTTGACCCAAAATTGGACTTCGAGAGTCCATAACTTTACCGAACTTAAGCCGATTCCAAAGTGGCTTACCTCTAAAGACTTCTGATTCGATTCTCTAAAAATCTGCATTACAATTTTTCAATTTAACGTTGATCAAATTTTTGACCCATTTTCATGTCAGTTATTTCTAATTTGACTTATTTAACGTTGACCCAAAATTGGACTTCGAGAGTCCGTAACTTTACCGAACTTAAGCCGATTCCAAAGTGGCTTACCTCTAAAGACTTCTGATTCGATTCTCTAAAAATCTGCATTAAAATTTTTCAATTTATAGTTGATCTAATTTTTGACCCATTTTTATGTCAGTTATTTCTAATTTGACTTATTTAACGTTGACCCAAAATTGGAATTCGAGAGTCCATAACTTTCGAACTTCGATTCGATTCTCTAAAAATCTGCATTAAAATTTTTCAATTTAACGTTGATAAAATTTTTGACCCATTTTCATGTCAGTTATTTCTAATTTGACTTATTTAACGTTGACCCAAAATTATACTTCGGGAGTCCATAACTTTACCGAACTTAAACCGATTCCAAAGTGGCCTACCTCTAAAGACTTCTGATTCGATTCCCTAAAAATCTGCATTCAAATTTTTCAATTTAACGTTGATCAAATTGTTGACCCATTTTCATGTCAGTTATTTCTAATTTGACTTATTTAACGTTGACCCAAAATTGGACTTCGAGAGTCCATAACTTTACCGAACTTAAGCCGATTCCAAAGTGGCTTACCTCTAAAGACTTCTGATTCGTCTAAAATCTGCACTCAAATTTTTCAATTTAACGTTGATCAAATTTTTGACCCATTTTCATGTCAGTTATTTCTAATTTTACTTATTTAACGTTGACCCAAAATTGTACTTCGAGAGTCCATAACTTTACCGAACTTAAGCCGATTCCAAAGTGGCTTACCTCTAAAGACTTCTGATTCGATTCTCTAAAAATCTGCATTCAAATTTTTATACCCGTTACTCGTAGAGTAAAAGGGTATATTGTATTCGTGCAAAAGTATGTAACAGGTAGAAGGAAGCGTTTCCGACCCTATAAAGTATATATATCTTGATCAGGATCACTTAGCCGAGTCGATATAGCCATGTCCGTCTGTCCGTCTGTCTGTCTGTCCGTATGAACGCTGAGATCTCGGAAACTATAAAAGCTAGAAGATTGGCATTTTGCATGCAGATTCTAGGAGTTCCTACGCAGCGCAAGTTTGTTTCAAAAAGGTGCCACCTCTAAAGACTTCTGACTCGGTTCTCTAAAAATCTGCATTCAAATTTTTCAATTTAACGTTGATCAAATTTTTGACCCATTTTCATGTCAGTTATTTCTAATTTGACTTATTTAACGTTGACCCAAAATTGGACTTCGAGAGTCCATAACTTTACCGAACTTAAGCCGATTCCAAAGTGGCATACCTCTAAAGACTTCTGATTCGGTTCTCTAAAAATCTGCATTCAAATTTTTCAATTTAACGTTGATCAAATTTTTGACCCATTTTCATGTCAGTTATTTCTAATTTGACTTATTTAACGTTGACCCAAAATTGGACTTCGAGAGTCCATAACTTTACCGAACTTAAGCCGATTCCAAAGAGGCTTACCTCTAAAGACTTCTGATTCGATTCTCTAAAAATCTGCATTAAAATTTTTCAATTTAACGTTGATCAAATTTTTGACCCATTTTCATGTCAGTTATTTCTAATTTGACTTATTTAACGTTGACCCAAAATTGGACTTCGAGAGTCCATAACTTTACCGAACTTAAGCCGATTCCAAAGAGGCTTACCTCTAAAGACTTCTGATTCGATTCTCTAAAAATCTGCATTACAATTTTTCAATTTAACGTTGATCAAATTTTTGACCCATTTTCATGTCAGTTATTTCTAATTTGACTTATTTAACGTTGACCCAAAATTGTACTTCGAGAGTCCGTAACTTTACCGAACTTAAGCCGATTCCAAAGTGGCATACCTCTAAAGACTTCTGATTCGATTCTCTAAAAATCTGCATTAAAATTTTTCAATTTATTGTTGATCTAATTTTTGACCCATTTTTATGTCAGTTATTTATAATTTGACTTATTTAACGTTGACCCAAAATTCCATAACTTTCGATTCCATTCTCTAAAAATCTGCATTAAAATTTTTCAATTTAACGTTGATAAAATTTTTGACCATTTTCATGTCAGTTATTTCTAATTTGACTTATTTAACGTTGACCCAAAATTATACTTCGGGAGTCCATAACTTTACCGAACTTAAACCGATTCCAAAGTGGCCTACCTCTAAAGACTTCTGATTCGATTCTCTAAAAATCTGCATTAAAATTTTTCAATTTAACGTTGATAAAATTTTTGACCATTTTCATGTCAGTTATTTCTAATTTGACTTATTTAACGTTGACCCAAAATTGTACTTCGGGAGTCCATAACTTTACCGAACTTAAACCGATTCCAAAGTGGCCTACCTCTAAAGACTTCTGATTCGATTCCCTAAAAATCTGCATTCAAATTTTTCAATTTAACGTTGATCAAATTTTTGACCCATTTTCATGTCAGTTATTTCTAATTTGACTTATTTAACGTTGACCCAAAATTATACTTCGGGAGTCCATAACTTTACCGAACTTAAACCGATTCCAAAGTGGCCTACCTCTAAAGACTTCTGATTCGATTCCCTAAAAATCTGCATTCAAATTTTTCAATTTAACGTTGATCAAATTGTTGACCCATTTTCATGTCAGTTATTTGTAATTTGACTTATTTAACGTTGACCCAAAATTGGACTTCGAGAGTCCATAACTTTACCGAACTTAAGCCGATTCCAAAGTGGCTTACCTCTAAAGACTTCTGATTCGATTCTCTAAAAATCTGCACTCAAATTTTTCAATTTAACGTTGATCAAATTTTTGACCCATTTTCATGTCAGTTATTTCTAATTTTACTTATTGACCCAAAATTGTACTTCGAGAGTCCATAACTTTTCCGAACTTAAGCCGATTCCAAAGTGGCTTACCTCTAAAGACTTCTGATTCGATTCTCTAAAAATCTGCATTCAAATTTTTATACCCTTACCGTAGAGTAAAAGGTATATTGTATTCGTGCAAAAGTATGTAACAGGTAGAAGGAAGCGTTTCCGACCCTATAAAGTATATATATTCTTGATCAGGATCACTAGCCGAGTCGATATAGCCATGTCCGTCTGTCCGTCTGTCCGTCTGTCTGTCTGTCCGTATGAACGCTGAGATCTCGGAAACTATAAAAGCTAGAAGATTGGCATTTTGCATGCAGATTCTAGGAGTTCCTACGCAGCGCAAGTTTGTTTCAAAAAGGTGCCACGCCCCCTTTAACGCCCACAATCGCTTATATACGATAAATTTAAATATTTCGGAAAAGTAAAAATGCAGTTTTATTGTGTTTATCAATACCTATCGAACTGTAGCAGAAATTTTTCAAATCGGATCATTCGTTAAAAAGTTATGCGTGATCAAAGTTTCTATCTCCATCTCCTTCGCACTCCCTTTACCTTAGTAACGGGTATCTGATAGTCGGGGCACCCGACTATAGCGTTCTCTCTTGTTCAATTTAACGTTGATCAAATGTTTGACCCATTTTCATGTCAGTTATTTATAATTTGACTTATTTAACGTTGACCCAAAATTGTACTTCGAGAGTCCATAACTTTACCGAACTTAAGCCGATTCCAAAGTGGCTTACCTCTAAAGACTTCTGATTCGATTCTCTAAAAATCTGCTTTCAAATTTTTCAATTTAACGTTGATCAAATTTTTGACCCATTTTCATGTCAGTTATTTCTAATTTGACTTATTTAACGTTGACCCAAAATTGTACTTCGAGAGTCCATAACTTTACCGAACTTAAGCCGATTCCAAAGTGGCTTACCTCTAAAGAGTTCTGATTCGATTCTCTAAAAATCTGCATTCAAATTTTTCAATTTAACGTTGATCAAATTTTTGACCCATTTTCATGTCAGTTATTTCTAATTTGACTTATTTAACGTTGACCCAAAATTGGACTTCGAGAGTCCATAACTTTACCAAACTTAAGCCGATTCCAAAGTGGCATACCTCTAAAGACTTCTGATTCGGTTCTCTAAAAATCTGCATTCAAATTTTTCAATTTAACGTTGATCAAATTTTTGACCCATTTTCATGTCAGTTATTTCTAATTTGACTTATTTAACGTTGACCCAAAATTGGACTTCGAGAGTCCATAACTTTACCGAACTTAAGCCGATTCCAAAGTGGCTTACCTCTAAAGACTTCTGATTCGATTCTCTAAAAATCTGCACTAAAATTTTTCAATTTAACGTTGATCAAAATTTTGACCCATTTTCATGTCAGTTATTTATAATTTGACTTATTTAACGTTGACCCAAATTTGTACTTCGAGAGTCCATAACTTTACCGAACTTAAGCCGATTCCAAAGAGGCTTACCTCTAAAGACTTCTGATTCGATTCTCTAAAAATCTGCACTCAAATTTTTCAATTTAACGTTGATCAAATTTTTGACCCATTTTCATGTCAGTTATTTCTAATTTGACTTATTTAACGTTGACCCAAAATTGTACTTCGAGAGTCCATAACTTTTCCGAACTTAAGCCGATTCCAAAGTGGCTTACCTCTAAAGACTTCTGATTCGATTCTCTAAAAATCTGCATTCAAATTTTTATACCCGTTACTCGTAGAGTAAAAGGGTATATTGTATTCGTGCAAAAGTATGTAACAGGTAGAAGGAAGCGTTTCCGACCCTATAAAGTGTATATATTCTTGATCAGGATCACTAGCCGAGTCGATATAGCCATGTCCGTCTGTCCGTCTGTCCGTCTGTCTGTCTGTCCGTATGAACGCTGAGATCTCGGAAACTATAAAAGCTAGAAGATTGGCATTTTGCATGCAGATTCTAGGAGTTCCTTACGCAGCGCAAGTTTGTTTCAAAAGGTGCCACGCCCCTTTAACGCCCACAATCGCTTATATACGATAAATTTAAATATTTCGGAAAAGTAAAAATGCAGTTTTATTGTGTTTATCAATTACCTATCGAACTGTAGCAGAAATTTTTCAAATCGGATCATTCGTTAAAAAGTTATGCGTGATCAAAGTTTCTATCTCCATCTCCCTCGCACTCCCTTTACCTTAGTAACGGGTATCTGATAGTCGGGGCACCCGACTATAGCGTTCTCTCTTGTTCAATTTAACGTTGATCAAATGTTTGACCCATTTTCATGTCAGTTATTTCTAATTTGACTTATTTAACGTTGACACAAAATTGGACTTCGAGAGTCCATAACTTTACCAAACTTAAACCGATTCCAAAGTGGCATACCTCTAAAGACTTCTGATTCGATTCTCTAAAAATCTGCACTAAAATTTTTCAATTTAACGTTGATCAAAATTTTGACCCATTTTCATGTCAGTTATTTATAATTTGACTTATTTAACGTTGACCCAAAATTGTACTTCGAGAGTCCATAACTTTACCGAACTTAAGCCGATTCCAAAGTGGCTTACCTCTAAAGACTTCTGATTCGATTCTCTAAAAATCTGCTTTCAAATTTTTCAATTTAACGTTGATCAAATTTTTGACCCATTTTCATGTCAGTTATTTATAATTTGACTTATTTAACGTTGACCCAAAATTGTACTTCGAGAGTCCATAACTTTACCGAACTTAAGCTGATTCCAAAGTGGCATACCTCTAAAGACTTCTGATTCGATTCTCTAAAAATCTGCATTCAAATTTTTCAATTTAACGTTGATCAAATTTTTGACCCATTTTCATGTCAGTTATTTCTAATTTGACTTATTTAACGTTGACCCAAAATTGGACTTCGAGAGTCCATAACTTTACCAAACTTAAACCGATTCCAAAGTGGCATACCTCTAAAGACTTCTGATTCGATTCTCTAAAAATCTGCATTCAATTTTTTCAATTTAACGTTGATCAAATTTTTGACCCATTTTCATGTCAGTTATTTCTAATTTGACTTATTTAACGTTGACCCAAAATTGTACTTCGAGAGTCCATAACTTTACCGAACTTAAGCCGATTCCAAAGTGGCTTACCTCTAAAGACTTCTGATTCGATTCTCTAAAAATCTGCTTTCAAATTTTTCAATTTAACGTTGATCAAATTTTTGACCCATTTTCATGTCAGTTATTTCTAATTTGACTTATTTAACGTTGACCCAAAATTGTACTTCGAGAGTCCATAACTTTACCGAACTTAAGCCGATTCCAAAGAGGCTTACGTCTAAAGACTTCTGATTCGATTCTCTAAAAATCTGCATTCAAATTTTTCAATTTAACGTTGATCAAATTTTTGACCCATTTTCATGTCAGTTATTTATAATTTGACTTATTTAACGTTGACCCAAAATTGGACTTCGAGAGTCCATAACTTTACCAAACTTAAACCGATTCCAAAGTGGCATACCTCTAAAGACTTCTAATTCGATTCTCTAAAAATCTGCATTCAATTTTTTCAATTTAACGTTGATCAAATTTTTGACCCATTTTCATGTCAGTTATTTCTAATTTGACTTATTTAACGTTGACCCAAAATTGGACTTCGAGAGCCCATAACTTTAACGAACTTAAACCGATTCCAAAGTGGCATACCTCTAAAGACTTCTGATTCGATTCTCTAAAAATCTGCATTCAAATTTTTCAATTTAACGTTGATCAAATTTTTGACCCATTTTCATGTCATTTATTTCTAATTTGACTTATTTAACGTTGACCCAAAATTGGACTTCGAGAGTCCATAACTTTAACGAACTTAAGCCGATTCCAAAGTGGCTTACCTCTAAAGACTTCTGATTCGATTCTCTAAAAATCTGCATTCAAATTTTTCAATTTAACGTTGATCAAATTTTTGACCCATTTTCATGTCAGTTATTTATAATTTGACTTATTTAACGTTGACCCAAAATTGTACTTCGAGAGTCCATAACTTTACCGAACTTAAGCCGATTCCAAAGAGGCTTACCTCTAAAGACTTCTGATTCGATTCTCTAAAAATCTGCATTCAAATTTTTCAATTTAACGTTGATCAAATTTTTGACCCATTTTCATGCCAGTTATTTCTAATTTGACTTTTTTAACGTTGACCCAAAATTGGACTTCGAGAGTCCATAACTTTACCAAACTTAAACCGATTCCAAAGTGGCATACCTCTAAAGACTTCTAATTCGATTCTCTAAAAATCTGCATTCAATTTTTTCAATTTAACGTTGATCAAATTTTTGACCCATTTTCAGTTATTTCTAATTTGACTTATTTAACGTTGACACAAAATTGGACTTCGAGAGTCCGTAACTTTACCAAACTTAAACCGATTCCAAAGTGGCATACCTCTAAAGACTTCTGATTCGATTCTCTAAAAATCTGCACTAAAATTTTTCAATATAACGTTGATCAAAATTTTGACCCATTCTGCATTCAAAATTTTCAATTTAACGTTGATCAAATTTTTGACCCATTTTCATGTCAGTTATTTAAAATTGGACTTCGAGAGTCCATAACTTTACCGAACACAACCCAATTCCAAAGTGGCATACCTCTTAAGACTTCTGATTCGCTTCTCTTAAAATCTGCCTTCAAATTTTTCAATTTAACGTTGATCAAATTGTTGACCCATTTTCATGTCAGTTATTTGTAATTTGACTTATTTAACGTTGACCCAAAATTGGACTTCGAGAGTCCATAACTTTACCGAACCTAAGCCGATTCCAAAGTGGCATACCTCTAAAGACTTCTGATTCGATTGTCTAAAAATCTGCATTCAAATTTTTCAATTTAACGTTGATCAAATTTTTGACCCATTTTCATGTCAGTTATTTCTAATTTGACTTATTTAACGTTGACCCAAAATTGTACTTCGAGAGTCCGTAACTTTACCGAACTTAAGCCGATTCCAGGGTGGCATACCTCTAAAGACTTCTGATTCGATTCTCTAAAAATCTGCATTAAAATTTTTCAATTTAACGTTGATAAAATTTTTGACCCATTTTCATGTCAGTTATTTCTAATTTGACTTATTTAACGTTGACACAAAATTGGACTTCGAGAGTCCATAACTTTACCAAACTTAAACCGATTCCAAAGTGGCATACCTCTAAAGACTTCTGATTCGATTCTCTAAAAATCTGCACTAAAATTTTTCAATTTAACGTTGATCAAAATTTTGACCCATTTTCATGTCAGTTATTTATAATTTGACTTATTTAACGTTGACCCAAAATTGTACTTCGAGAGTCCATAACTTTTCCGAACTTAAGCCGATTCCAAAGTGGCTTACCTCTAAAGACTTCTGATTCGATTCTCTAAAAATCTGCATTCAAATTTTTCAATTTAACGTTGATCAAATTTTTGACCCATTTTCATGTCAGTTATTTCTAATTTTACTTATTTAACGTTGACCCAAAATTGTACTTCGAGAGTCCATAACTTTTCCGAACTTAAGCCGATTCCAAAGTGGCTTACCTCTAAAGACTTCTGATTCGATTCTCTAAAAATCTGCATTCAAATTTTTATACCCTTGCAGAGGGTATTATAATTTTGGTCAAAAGTGTGCAACGCAGTGAAGGAGACATCTCCGACCCTATAAAGTATATATATTCTTGATCAGGATCACCTCCTGAGTTGATATAGCCATGTCCGTCTGTCCGTCTGTCCGTCTGTCTGTTTCTACGCAAACTAGTCTCTCAGTTTTAAAGCTATCGAGTTCAAACTTTGCACACACCCTTCTTTCCTTTGCACGCAGTATATATGTCAGAACGGCCGGGATCGGTCGACTATATCCTATAGCTGCCATATAACTGATTGATCGGAAATGCCATAACTTTGGTGTTTGTAAAGTTAGGAAGCTGGAATTTCCTATGGGTTTTATATTTGGCCAATCAATCCGACCTACCAAATTTCATAAGGATCGGCCGACTATATCCTATAGTTGCCATATAACTGATTGATCGGATATGCCATAACTTTGGTGTTTGTAAAGTTAGGAAGCTGGAATTTCCTATGGATTTTATATTTGGCCAATCAATCCGACCTACCAAATTTCATAAGGATCGGCCGACTATATCCTATAGCTGCCATATAACTGAACGATCGGAAATGCCATAACTTTGGTGTTCTTAAAGTTAGGAAGTTGGGATATTTTATAAGTATTAAGAATGCATCATATGAATAATTTTGGAGAATATAATATATAGAGTATACTGCAAGGGTATATCAACTAAGGCTCCGCCCGAAGTTAGCTTTCCTTTCTTGTTCAATTTAACGTTGATCAAATTTTTGACCCATTTTCATGTCAGTTATTTCTAATTTGACTTATTTAACGTTGACACAAAATTGGACTTCGAGAGTCCATAACTTTACCAAACTTAAACCGATTCCAAAGTGGCATACCTCTAAAGACTTCTATTAACGCCCAAATCGCTTATATACGATAAATTTAAATATTTCGGAAAAGTAAAAATGCAGTTTTATTGTGTTTATCAATTACCTATCGAACTGTACAGAAATTTTTCAAATCGGATCATTCGTTAAAAAGTTATGCGTGATCAAAGTTTCTATCTCCATCTCCTGCATCCCTTTACCTTAGTAACGGTATCTGATAGTCGGGCACCCGACTATAGCGTTCTCTCTTGTTCAATTTAACGTTGATCAAATTTTTGACCCATTTTCATGTCAGTTATTTCTAATTTGACTTATTTAACGTTGACACAAAATTGGACTTCGAGAGTCCATAACTTTACCAAACTTAAACCGATTCCAAAGTGGCATACCTCTAAAGACTTCTGATTCGATTCTCTAAAAATCTGCACTAAAATTTTTCAATTTAACGTTGATCAAAATTTTGACCCATTTTCATGTCAGTTATTTATAATTTGACTTATTTAACGTTGACCCAAAATTGTACTTCGAGAGTCCATAACTTTACCGAACTTAAGCCGATTCCAAAGTGGCTTACCTCTAAAGACTTCTGATTCGATTCTCTAAAAATCTGCTTTCAAATTTTTCAATTTAACGTTGATCAAATTTTTGACCCATTTTCATGTCAGTTATTTCTAATTTGACTTATTTAACGTTGACCCAAAATTGGACTTCGAGAGTCCATAACTTTACCGAACTTAAGCTGATTCCAAAGTGGCTTACCTCTAAAGACTTCTGATTCGATTCTCTAAAAATCTGCATTCAAATTTTTCAATTTAACGTTGATCAAATTTTTGACCCATTTTCATGTCAGTTATTTCTAATTTGACTTATTTAACGTTGACCCAAAATTGGACTTCGAGAGTCCATAACTTTACCAAACTTAAGCCGATTCCAAAGTGGCATACCTCTAAAGACTTCTGATTCGATTCTCTAAAAATCTGCATTCAAATTTTTCAATTTAACGTTGATCAAATTTTTGACCCATTTTCATGTCAGTTATTTCTAATTTGACTTATTTAACGTTGACCCAAAATTGTACTTCGAGAGTCCATAACTTTACCGAACTTAAGCCGATTCCAAAGTGGCTTACCTCTAAAGACTTCTGATTCGATTCTCTAAAAATCTGCATTCAAATTTTTCAATTTAACGTTGATCAAATTTTTGACCCATTTTCATGTCAGTTATTTCTAATTTGACTTATTTAACGTTGACCCAAAATTGGACTTCGAGAGTCCATAACTTTACCGAACTTAAGCCGATTCCAAAGTGGCTTACCTCTAAAGACTTCTGATTCGATTCTCTAAAAATCTGCATTCAAATTTTTCAATTTAACGTTGATCAAATTTTTGACCCATTTTCATGTCAGTTATTTCTAATTTGACTTATTTAACGTTGACCCAAAATTGGACTTCGAGAGTCCATAACTTTACCAAACTTAAACCGATTCCAAAGTGGCATACCTCTAAAGACTTCTAATTCGATTCTCTAAAAATCTGCATTCAATTTTTTCAATTTAACGTTGATCAAATTTTTGACCCATTTTCATGTCAGTTATTTCTAATTTGACTTATTTAACGTTGACCCAAAATTGGACTTCGAGAGCCCATAACTTTAACGAACTTAAACCGATTCCAAAGTGGCATACCTCTAAAGACTTCTGATTCGATTCTCTAAAAATCTGCATTCAAATTTTTCAATTTAACGTTGATCAAATTTTTGACCCATTTTCATGTCAGTTATTTCTAATTTGACTTATTTAACGTTGACCCAAAATTGGACTTCGAGAGTCCATAACTTTAACGAACTTAAGCCGATTCCAAAGTGGCTTACCTCTAAAGACTTCTGATTCGATTCTCTAAAAATCTGCATTCAAATTTTTCAATTTAACGTTGATCAAATTTTTGACCCATTTTCATGTCAGTTATTTATAATTTGACTTATTTAACGTTGACCCAAAATTGTACTTCGAGAGTCCATAACTTTACCGAACTTAAGCCGATTCCAAAGAGGCTTACCTCTAAAGACTTCTGATTCGATTCTCTAAAAATCTGCATTCAAATTTTTCAATTTAACGTTGATCAAATTTTTGACCCATTTTCATGTCAGTTATTTCTAATTTGACTTATTTAACGTTGACCCAAAATTGGACTTCGAGAGTCCATAACTTTACCAAACTTAAACCGATTCCAAAGTGGCATACCTCTAAAGACTTCTAATTCGATTCTCTAAAAATCTGCATTCAATTTTTTCAATTTAACGTTGATCAAATTTTTGACCCATTTTCATGTCAGTTATTTCTAATTTGACTTATTTAACGTTGACACAAAATTGGACTTCGAGAGTCCGTAACTTTACCAAACTTAAACCGATTCCAAAGTGGCATACCTCTAAAGACTTCTGATTCGATTCTCTAAAAATCTGCACTAAAATTTTTCAATTTAACGTTGATCAAAATTTTGACCCATTCTGCATTCAAAATTTTCAATTTAACGTTGATCAAATTTTTGACCCATTTTCATGTCAGTTATTTAAAATTCGACTTCGAGAGTCCATAACTTTACCGAACACAACCCAATTCCAAAGTGGCATACCTCTTAAGACTTCTGATTCGCTTCTCTTAAAATCTGCCTTCAAATTTTTCAATTTAACGTTGATCAAATTGTTGACCCATTTTCATGTCAGTTATTTCTAATTTGACTTATTTAACGTTGACCCAAAATTGGACTTCGAGAGTCCATAACTTTACCGAACCTAAGCCGATTCCAAAGTGGCATACCTCTAAAGACTTCTGATTCGATTGTCTAAAAATCTGCATTCAAATTTTTCAATTTAACGTTGATCAAATTTTTGACCCATTTTCATGTCAGTTATTTCTAATTTGACTTATTTAACGTTGACCCAAAATTGTACTTCGAGAGTCCATAACTTTACCGAACTTAAGCCGATTCCAAAGTGGCATACCTCTAAAGACTTCTGATTCGATTCTCTAAAAATCTGCATTAAAATTTTTCAATTTAACGTTGATAAAATTTTTGACCCATTTTCATGTCAGTTATTTCTAATTTGACTTATTTAACGTTGACACAAAATTGGACTTCGAGAGTCCATAACTTTACCAAACTTAAACCGATTCCAAAGTGGCATACCTCTAAAGACTTCTGATTCGATTCTCTAAAAATCTGCATTAAAATTTTTCAATTTAACGTTGATCAAAATTTTGACCCATTTTCATGTCAGTTATTTCTAATTTGACTTATTTAACGTTGACCCAAAATTGTACTTCGAGAGTCCATAACTTTACCGAACTTAAGCCGATTCCAAAGTGGCTTACCTCTAAAGACTTCTGATTCGATTCTCTAAAAATCTGCATTCAAATTTTTCAATTTAACGTTGATCAAATTTTTGACCCATTTTCATGTCAGTTATTTCTAATTTGACTTATTTAACGTTGACCCAAAATTGTACTTCGAGAGTCCATAACTTTTCCGAACTTAAGCCGATTCCAAAGTGGCTTACCTCTAAAGACTTCTGATTCGATTCTCTAAAAATCTGCATTCAAATTTTTATACCCTTGCAGAGGGTATTATAATTTTGGTCAAAAGTGTGCAACGCAGTGAAGGAGACATCTCCGACCCTATAAAGTATATATATTCTTGATCAGGATCACCTCCTGAGTTGATATAGCCATGTCCGTCTGTCCGTCTGTCCGTCTGTCTGTTTCTACGCAAACTAGTCTCTCAGTTTTAAAGCTATCGAGTTCAAACTTTGCACACACTTCTTTCCTTTGCACGCAGTATATATGTCAGAACGGCCGATCGGTCGACTATATCCTATAGCTGCCATATAACTGATTGATCGGAAATGCCATAACTTTGGTGTTTGTAAAGTTAGGAAGCTGGAATTTCCTATGGGTTTTATATTTGGCCAATCAATCCGACCTACCAAATTTCATAAGGATCGGCCGACTATATCCTATAGTTGCCATATAACTGATTGATCGGATATGCCATAACTTTTGTGTTTGTAAAGTTAGAAGCTGGAATTTCCTATGGATTTTATATTTGGCCAATCAATCCGACCTACCAAATTTCATAAGGATCGGCCGACTATATCCTATAGCTGCCATATAACTGAACGATCGGAAATGCCATAACTTTGGTGTTCTTAAAGTTAGGAAGTTGGGATATTTTATAAGTATTAAGAATGCATCATATGAATAATTTTGGAGAATATAATATAGAGAGTATTCTGCAAAGTGGTATACCTCTAAAGACTTCTGCCTCGAAGTTAGCTTTCCTTTCAAATTGTTCAATTTAACGTTGATCAAATTTTTGACCCATTTTCATGTCAGTTATTTCTAATTTGACTTATTTAACGTTGACACAAAATTGGACTTCGAGAGTCCATAACTTTACCAAACTTAAACCGATTCCAAAGTGGCATACCTCTAAAGACTTCTGATTCGATTCTCTAAAAATCTGCACTAAAATTTTTCAATTTAACGTTGATCAAAATTTTGACCCATTTTCATGTCAGTTATTTCTAATTTGACTTATTTAACGTTGACCCAAAATTGGACTTCGAGAGTCCATAACTTTACCGAACTTAAGCCGATTCCAAAGTGGCTTACCTCTAAAGACTTCTGATTCGATTCTCTAAAAATCTGCATTCAAATTTTTCAATTTAACGTTGATCAAATTTTTGACCCATTTTCATGTCAGTTATTTCTAATTTGACTTATTTAACGTTGACCCAAAATTGTACTTCGAGAGTCCATAACTTTACCGAACTTAAGCCGATTCCAAAGTGGCATACCTCTAAAGACTTCTGATTCGATTCTCTAAAAATCTGCATTCAAATTTTTCAATTTAACGTTGATCAAATTTTTGACCCATTTTCATGTCAGTTATTTCTAATTTGACTTATTTAACGTTGACCCAAAATTGGACTTCGAGAGTCCATAACTTTACCAAACTTAAGCCGATTCCAAAGTGGCATACCTCTAAAGACTTCTGATTCGATTCTCTAAAAATCTGCATTCAAATTTTTCAATTTAACGTTGATCAAATTTTTGACCCATTTTCATGTCAGTTATTTCTAATTTGACTTATTTAACGTTGACCCAAAATTGGACTTCGAGAGTCCATAACTTTACCGAACTTAAGCCGATTCCAAAGTGGCTTACCTCTAAAGACTTCTGATTCGATTCTCTAAAAATCTGCATTCAAATTTTTCAATTTAACGTTGATCAAATTTTTGACCCATTTTCATGTCAGTTATTTCTAATTTGACTTATTTAACGTTGACCCAAAATTGGACTTCGAGAGTCCATAACTTTACCAAACTTAAACCGATTCCAAAGTGGCATACCTCTAAAGACTTCTGATTCGATTCTCTAAAAATCTGCATTCAAATTTTTCAATTTAACGTTGATCAAATTTTTGACCCATTTTCATGTCAGTTATTTCTAATTTGACTTATTTAACGTTGACCCAAAATTGGACTTCGAGAGTCCATAACTTTACCGAACTTAAGCCGATTCCAAAGTGGCATACCTCTAAAGACTTCTGATTCGATTCTCTAAAAATCTGCATTCAAATTTTTAATACCCTTGCAAATTATAATTTTGGTCAAAATGTGCAACGCAGTGAAGAGACATCTCGACCCTATAAAGTATGTATATTCTTGATCAGGATCACCTTTACCTGAGTTGATATAGCCATGTCCAAGTCTGTCCGTCTGTCCGTCTGTCTGTTTCTAACGCAAAAATTTTCTCTCAGTTTTAAAGCTATCGAGTTCAAATTTTGCACACACTTATTTCTAATTTGCACGCAGTATATATGTCGGAACGGACCGGGATCGGCCATAACTTTCGAACTTAAGCCGATTCCAAAGTGGCATACCTCTAAAGACTTCTGATTCGATTTGTCGAAAATCTGCATTCAAATTTTTGTGTTTGTAACGTTGATCAAATTTTGGGCCATTTTCTATGGCAGTTATTTCTAATTTGACTTATTTAACGTTGACCGAAATGCCGAATTTCATAAGGATCGGCCGACTATATCCTATAGCTGCCATATAACTGATTCGATTCGGAAATGCCATAACTTTGGTTTGTAAAGTTAGGAAGTTGGCATTTTCTATGGTGTTATTTTAATTTGGCCACAATCCGACCTTACCAAATTTCATAAGGATCGGCCTTAACGACTATCTAAATCCTATAGCTGCCATAATAACTGAACAATTGGAAATGTCAGTTACTTTCTAATTTGACTTATTTAAAGTTAGGAAGTTGGGATTTTTTATGAGTATTAAGAATGCGTCATATGAATAATTTTGGAGAATATAATATTACAGAGTGATACCTCTGCAAGACTTCTGATTCGATTCTCTAAAAATCTGCATTCAAATATTTTCAATTTAACGTTGATCAAATTTTTGACCCATTTTCATGTCAGTTATTTCTAATTTGACTTATTTAACGTTGACCCAAAATTGGACTTCGAGAGTCCATAACTTTACCGAACTTAAGCCGATTCCAAAGTGGCTTACCTCTAAAGACTTCTGATTCGATTCTCTAAAAATCTGCATTCAAATTTTTCAATTTAACGTTGATCAAATTTTTGACCCATTTTCATGTCAGTTATTTCTAATTTGACTTATTTAACGTTGACCCAAAATTGGACTTCGAGAGTCCATAACTTTACCAAACTTAAGCCGATTCCAAAGTGGCATACCTCTAAAGACTTCTGATTCGATTCTCTAAAAATCTGCATTCAAATTTTTCAATTTAACGTTGATCAAATTTTTGACCCATTTTCATGTCAGTTATTTCTAATTTGACTTATTTAACGTTGACACAAAATTGGACTTCGAGAGTCCATAACTTTACCAAACTTAAGCCGATTCCAAAGTGGCATACCTCTAAAGACTTCTGATTCGATTCTCTAAAAATCTGCATTCAAATTTTTCAATTTAACGTTGATCAAATTTTTGACCCATTTTCATGTCAGTTATTTCTAATTTGACTTATTTAACGTTGACCCAAAATTGGACTTCGAGAGTCCATAACTTTACCGAACTTAAGCCGATTCCAAAGTGGCATACCTCTAAAGACTTCTGATTCGATTCTCTAAAAATCTGCATTAAAATTTTTCAATTTAACGTTGATCAAATTTTTGACCCATTTTCATGTCAGTTATTTCTAATTTGACTTATTTAACGTTGACCCAAAATTGGACTTCGAGAGTCCATAACTTTACCGAACTTAAGCCGATTCCAAAGTGGCTTACCTCTAAAGACTTCTGATTCGATTCTCTAAAAATCTGCATTAAAATTTTTCAATTTAACGTTGATCAAATTTTTGACCCATTTTCATGTCAGTTATTTCTAATTTGACTTATTTAACGTTGACCCAAAATTGGACTTCGAGAGTCCATAACTTTACCGAACTTAAGCCGATTCCAAAGTGGCATACCTCTAAAGACTTCTGATTCGATTCTCTAAAAATCTGCATTAAAATTTTTCAATTTAACGTTGATCAAATTTTTGACCCATTTTCATGTCAGTTATTTCTAATTTGACTTATTTAACGTTGACCCAAAATTGGACTTCGAGAGTCCATAACTTTACCGAACTTAAGCCGATTCCAAAGTGGCATACCTCTAAAGACTTCTGATTCGATTCTCTAAAAATCTGCATTCAAATTTTTCAATTTAACGTTGATCAAATTTTTGACCCATTTTCATGTCAGTTATTTCTAATTTGACTTATTTAACGTTGACCCAAAATTGGACTTCGAGAGTCCATAACTTTACCGAACTTAAGCCGATTCCAAAGTGGCATACCTCTAAAGACTTCTGATTCGATTCTCTAAAAATCTGCATTCAAATTTTTCAATTTAACGTTGATCAAATTTTTGACCCATTTTCATGTCAGTTATTTCTAATTTGACTTATTTAACGTTGACCCAAAATTGGACTTCGAGAGTCCATAACTTTACCGAACTTAAGCCGATTCCAAAGTGGCATACCTCTAAAGACTTCTGATTCGATTCTCTAAAAATCTGCATTCAAATTTTTCAATTTAACGTTGATCAAATTTTTGACCCATTTTCATGTCAGTTATTTCTAATTTGACTTATTTAACGTTGACCCAAAATTGGACTTCGAGAGTCCATAACTTTACCGAACTTAAGCCGATTCCAAAGTGGCATACCTCTAAAGACTTCTGATTCGATTCTCTAAAAATCTGCATTCAAATTTTTCAATTTAACGTTGATCAAATTTTTGACCCATTTTCATGTCAGTTATTTCTAATTTGACTTATTTAACGTTGACACAAAATTGGACTTCGAGAGTCCATAACTTTACCAAACTTAAGCCGATTCCAAAGTGGCATACCTCTAAAGACTTCTGATTCGATTCTCTAAAAATCTGCATTAAAATTTTTCAATTTAACGTTGATCAAATTTTTGACCCATTTTCATGTCAGTTATTTCTAATTTGACTTATTTAACGTTGACCCAAAATTGGACTTCGAGAGTCCATAACTTTACCGAACTTAAGCCGATTCCAAAGTGGCATACCTCTAAAGACTTCTGATTCGATTCTCTAAAAATCTGCATTCAAATTTTTCAATTTAACGTTGATCAAATTTTTGACCCATTTTCATGTCAGTTATTTCTAATTTGACTTATTTAACGTTGACCCAAAATTGGACTTCGAGAGTCCATAACTTTACCGAACTTAAGCCGATTCCAAAGTGGCATACCTCTAAAGACTTCTGATTCGATTCTCTAAAAATCTGCATTCAAATTTTTCAATTTAACGTTGATCAAATTTTTGACCCATTTTCATGTCAGTTATTTCTAATTTGACTTATTTAACGTTGACCCAAAATTGGACTTCGAGAGTCCATAACTTTACCGAACTTAAGCCGATTCCAAAGTGGCATACCTCTAAAGACTTCTGATTCGATTCTCTAAAAATCTGCATTCAAATTTTTCAATTTAACGTTGATCAAATTTTTGACCCATTTTCATGTCAGTTATTTCTAATTTGACTTATTTAACGTTGACCCAAAATTGGACTTCGAGAGTCCATAACTTTACCGAACTTAAGCCGATTCCAAAGTGGCATACCTCTAAAGACTTCTGATTCGATTCTCTAAAAATCTGCATTAAAATTTTTCAATTTAACGTTGATCAAATTTTTGACCCATTTTCATGTCAGTTATTTCTAATTTGACTTATTTAACGTTGACCCAAAATTGGACTTCGAGAGTCCATAACTTTACCGAACTTAAAAAAACCGATTCTAAAGACTTCTGATTCGATTCTCTAAAAATCTGCATTCAAATTTTTCAATTTAACGTTGATCAAATTTTTGACCCATTTTCATGTCAGTTATTTCTAATTTGACTTATTTAACGTTGACCCAAAATTGGACTTCGAGAGTCCATAACTTTACCGAACTTAAGCCGATTCCAAAGTGGCATACCTCTAAAGACTTCTGATTCGATTCTCTAAAAATCTGCATTAAAATTTTTCAATTTAACGTTGATCAAATTTTTGACCCATTTTCATGTCAGTTATTTCTAATTTGACTTATTTAACGTTGACCCAAAATTGTACTTCGAGAGTCCATAACTTTACCGAACTTAAGCCGATTCCAAAGTGGCATACCTCTAAAGACTTCTGATTCGATTCTCTAAAAATCTGCATTCAAATTTTTCAATTTAACGTTGATCAAATTTTTGACCCATTTTCATGTCAGTTATTTCTAATTTGACTTATTTAACGTTGACCCAAAATTGGACTTCGAGAGTCCATAACTTTACCGAACTTAAGCCGATTCCAAAGTGGCATACCTCTAAAGACTTCTGATTCGATTCTCTAAAAATCTGCATTAAAATTTTTCAATTTAACGTTGATCAAATTTTTGACCCATTTTCATGTCAGTTATTTCTAATTTGACTTATTTAACGTTGACCCAAAATTGGACTTCGAGAGTCCATAACTTTACCGAACTTAAGCCGATTCCAAAGTGGCATACCTCTAAAGACTTCTGATTCGATTCTCTAAAAATCTGCATTCAAATTTTTCAATTTAACGTTGATCAAATTTTTGACCCATTTTCATGTCAGTTATTTCTAATTTGACTTATTTAACGTTGACCCAAAATTGGACTTCGAGAGTCCATAACTTTACCGAACTTAAGCCGATTCCAAAGTGGCATACCTCTAAAGACTTCTGATTCGATTCTCTAAAAATCTGCATTAAAATTTTTCAATTTAACGTTGATCAAATTTTTGACCCATTTTCATGTCAGTTATTTCTAATTTGACTTATTTAACGTTGACCCAAAATTGGACTTCGAGAGTCCATAACTTTACCGAACTTAAGCCGATTCCAAAGTGGCTTACCTCTAAAGACTTCTGATTCGATTCTCTAAAAATCTGCATTCAAATTTTTCAATTTAACGTTGATCAAATTTTTGACCCATTTTCATGTCAGTTATTTCTAATTTGACTTATTTAACGTTGACCCAAAATTGGACTTCGAGAGTCCATAACTTTACCGAACTTAAGCCGATTCCAAAGTGGCTTACCTCTAAAGACTTCTGATTCGATTCTCTAAAAATCTGCATTAAAATTTTTCAATTTAACGTTGATCAAATTTTTGACCCATTTTCATGTCAGTTATTTCTAATTTGACTTATTTAACGTTGACCCAAAATTGGACTTCGAGAGTCCATAACTTTACCGAACTTAAGCCGATTCCAAAGTGGCATACCTCTAAAGACTTCTGATTCGATTCTCTAAAAATCTGCATTCAAATTTTTCAATTTAACGTTGATCAAATTTTTGACCCATTTTCATGTCAGTTATTTCTAATTTGACTTATTTAACGTTGACACAAAATTGGACTTCGAGAGTCCATAACTTTACCAAACTTAAGCCGATTCCAAAGTGGCATACCTCTAAAGACTTCTGATTCGATTCTCTAAAAATCTGCATTAAAATTTTTCAATTTAACGTTGATCAAAATTTTGACCCATTTTCATGTCAGTTATTTCTAATTTGACTTATTTAACGTTGACCCAAAATTGGACTTCGAGAGTCCATAACTTTACCGAACTTAAATTCAAAGGGCATACCTCTAAAGACTTCTGATTCGATTCTCTAAAAATCTGCATTAAAATTTTTCAATTTAACGTTGATCAAATTTTTGACCCATTTTCATGTCAGTTATTTCTAATTTGACTTATTTAACGTTGACCCAAAATTGTACTTCGAGAGTCCATAACTTTACCGAACTTAAGCCGATTCCAAAGTGGCATACCTCTAAAGACTTCTGATTCGATTCTCTAAAAATCTGCATTAAAATTTTTCAATTTAACGTTGATCAAATTTTTGACCCATTTTCATGTCAGTTATTTCTAATTTGACTTATTTAACGTTGACCCAAAATTGGACTTCGAGAGTCCATAACTTTACCGAACTTAAGCCGATTCCAAAGTGGCTTACCTCTAAAGACTTCTGATTCGATTCTCTAAAAATCTGCATTCAAATTTTTCAATTTAACGTTGATCAAATTTTTGACCCATTTTCATGTCAGTTATTTCTAATTTGACTTATTTAACGTTGACCCAAAATTGGACTTCGAGAGTCCATAACTTTACCGAACTTAAGCCGATTCCAAAGTGGCATACCTCTAAAGACTTCTGATTCGATTCTCTAAAAATCTGCATTAAAATTTTTCAATTTAACGTTGATCAAATTTTTGACCCATTTTCATGTCAGTTATTTCTAATTTGACTTATTTAACGTTGACCCAAAATTGGACTTCGAGAGTCCATAACTTTACCGAACTTAAGCCGATTCCAAAGTGGCAACTTCTTAAAGACTTCTGATTCGATTCTCTAAAAATCTGCATTCAAATTTTTCAATTTAACGTTGATCAAATTTTTGACCCATTTTCATGTCAGTTATTTCTAATTTGACTTATTTAACGTTGACCCAAAATTGGACTTCGAGAGTCCATAACTTTACCGAACTTAAGCCGATTCCAAAGTGGCATACCTCTAAAGACTTCTGATTCGATTCTCTAAAAATCTGCATTAAAATTTTTCAATTTAACGTTGATCAAATTTTTGACCCATTTTCATGTCAGTTATTTCTAATTTGACTTATTTAACGTTGACCCAAAATTGTACTTCGAGAGTCCATAACTTTACCGAACTTAAGCCGATTCCAAAGTGGCATACCTCTAAAGACTTCTGATTCGATTCTCTAAAAATCTGCATTTAAATTTTTCAATTTAACGTTGATCAAATTTTTGACCCAGTTTCATGTCAGTTATTTCTAATTTGACTTATTTAACGTTGACCCAAAATTGGACTTCGAGAGTCCATAACTTTACCGAACTTAAGCCGATTCCAAAGTGGCATACCTCTAAAGACTTCTGATTCGATTCTCTAAAAATCTGCATTCAAATTTTTCAATTTAACGTTGATCAAATTTTTGACCCATTTTCATGTCAGTTATTTCTAATTTGACTTATTTAACGTTGACCCAAAATTGGACTTCGAGAGTCCATAACTTTACCGAACTTAAGCCGATTCCAAAGTGGCATACCTCTAAAGACTTCTGATTCGATTCTCTAAAAATCTGCATTCAAATTTTTCAATTTAACGTTGATCAAATTTTTGACCCATTTTCATGTCAGTTATTTCTAATTTGACTTATTTAACGTTGACCCAAAATTGGACTTCGAGAGTCCATAACTTTACCGAACTTAAGCCGATTCCAAAGTGGCATACCTCTAAAGACTTCTGATTCGATTCTCTAAAAATCTGCATTCAAATTTTTCAATTTAACGTTGATCAAATTTTTGACCCATTTTCATGTCAGTTATTTCTAATTTGACTTATTTAACGTTGACACAAAATTGGACTTCGAGAGTCCATAACTTTACCAAACTTAAGCCGATTCCAAAGTGGCATACCTCTAAAGACTTCTGATTCGATTCTCTAAAAATCTGCATTAAAATTTTTCAATTTAACGTTGATCAAATTTTTGACCCATTTTCATGTCAGTTATTTCTAATTTGACTTATTTAACGTTGACCCAAAATTGGACTTCGAGAGTCCATAACTTTACCGAACTTAAGCCGATTCATAAAGACTTCTGATTCGATTCTCTAAAAATCTGCATTCAAATTTTTCAATTTAACGTTGATCAAATTTTTGACCCATTTTCATGTCAGTTATTTCTAATTTGACTTATTTAACGTTGACCCAAAATTGGACTTCGAGAGTCCATAACTTTACCGAACTTAAGCCGATTCCAAAGTGGCATACCTCTAAAGACTTCTGATTCGATTCTCTAAAAATCTGCATTAAAATTTTTCAATTTAACGTTGATCAAATTTTTGACCCATTTTCATGTCAGTTATTTCTAATTTGACTTATTTAACGTTGACCCAAAATTGTACTTCGAGAGTCCATAACTTTACCGAACTTAAGCCGATTCCAAAGTGGCATACCTCTAAAGACTTCTGATTCGATTCTCTAAAAATCTGCATTCAAATTTTTCAATTTAACGTTGATCAAATTTTTGACCCATTTTCATGTCAGTTATTTCTAATTTGACTTATTTAACGTTGACCCAAAATTGGACTTCGAGAGTCCATAACTTTACCGAACTTAAGCCGATTCCAAAGTGGCATACCTCTAAAGACTTCTGATTCGATTCTCTAAAAATCTGCATTCAAATTTTTCAATTTAACGTTGATCAAATTTTTGACCCATTTTCATGTCAGTTATTTCTAATTTGACTTATTTAACGTTGACCCAAAATTGGACTTCGAGAGTCCATAACTTTACCAAACTTAAGCCGATTCCAAAGTGGCATACCTCTAAAGACTTCTGATTCGATTCTCTAAAAATCTGCATTCAAATTTTTCAATTTAACGTTGATCAAATTTTTGACCCATTTTCATGTCAGTTATTTCTAATTTGACTTATTTAACGTTGACCCAAAATTGTACTTCGAGAGTCCATAACTTTACCGAACTTAAGCCGATTCCAAAGTGGCTTACCTCTAAAGACTTCTGATTCGATTCTCTAAAAATCTGCATTCAAATTTTTCAATTTAACGTTGATCAAATTTTTGACCCATTTTCATGTCAGTTATTTCTAATTTGACTTATTTAACGTTGACACAAAATTGGACTTCGAGAGTCCATAACTTTACCAAACTTAAGCCGATTCCAAAGTGGCATACCTCTAAAGACTTCTGATTCGATTCTCTAAAAATCTGCATTAAAATTTTTCAATTTAACGTTGATCAAATTTTTGACCCATTTTGCATGTCAAAATTTTCAATTTAATTGATCTAATTTTTGACCCATTTTCATGTCAGTTATTTAAAATTGGACTTCGAGAGTCCATAACTTTACCGAACTTAAGCCGATTCCAAAGTGGCATACCTCTAAAGACTTCTGATTCGATTCTCTAAAAATCTGCATTCAAATTTTTCAATTTAACGTTGATCAAATTTTTGACCCATTTTCATGTCAGTTATTTCTAATTTGACTTATTTAACGTTGACCCAAAATTGGACTTCGAGAGTCCATAACTTTACCGAACTTAAGCCGATTCCAAAGTGGCATACCTCTAAAGACTTCTGATTCGATTCTCTAAAAATCTGCATTCAAATTTTTCAATTTAACGTTGATCAAATTTTTGACCCATTTTCATGTCAGTTATTTCTAATTTGACTTATTTAACGTTGACCCAAAATTGGACTTCGAGAGTCCATAACTTTACCGAACTTAAGCCGATTCCAAAGTGGCATACCTCTAAAGACTTCTGATTCGATTCTCTAAAAATCTGCATTAAAATTTTTCAATTTAACGTTGATCAAATTTTTGACCCATTTTCATGTCAGTTATTTCTAATTTGACTTATTTAACGTTGACCCAAAATTGGACTTCGAGAGTCCATAACTTTACCGAACTTAAGCCGATTCCAAAGTGGCATTACCTCTAAAGACTTCTGATTCGATTCTCTAAAAATCTGCATTAAAATTTTTCAATTTAACGTTGATCAAATTTTTGACCCATTTTCATGTCAGTTATTTCTAATTTGACTTATTTAACGTTGACCCAAAATTGGACTTCGAGAGTCCATAACTTTACCGAACTTAAGCCGATTCCAAAGTGGCATACCTCTAAAGACTTCTGATTCGATTCTCTAAAAATCTGCATTAAAATTTTTCAATTTAACGTTGATCAAATTTTTGACCCATTTTCATGTCAGTTATTTCTAATTTGACTTATTTAACGTTGACCCAAAATTGGACTTCGAGAGTCCATAACTTTACCGAACTTAAGCCGATTCCAAAGTGGCATACCTCTAAAGACTTCTGATTCGATTCTCTAAAAATCTGCATTCAAATTTTTCAATTTAACGTTGATCAAATTTTTGACCCATTTTCATGTCAGTTATTTCTAATTTGACTTATTTAACGTTGACCCAAAATTGGACTTCGAGAGTCCATAACTTTACCGAACTTAAGCCGATTCCAAAGTGGCATACCTCTAAAGACTTCTGATTCGATTCTCTAAAAATCTGCATTCAAATTTTTCAATTTAACGTTGATCAAATTTTTGACCCATTTTCATGTCAGTTATTTCTAATTTGACTTATTTAACGTTGACCCAAAATTGGACTTCGAGAGTCCATAACTTTACCGAACTTAAGCCGATTCCAAAGTGGCTTACCTCTAAAGACTTCTGATTCGATTCTCTAAAAATCTGCATTCAAATTTTTCAATTTAACGTTGATCAAATTTTTGACCCATTTTCATGTCAGTTATTTCTAATTTGACTTATTTAACGTTGACCCAAAATTGGACTTCGAGAGTCCATAACTTTACCAAACTTAAGCCGATTCCAAAGTGGCATACCTCTAAAGACTTCTGATTCGATTCTCTAAAAATCTGCATTAAAATTTTTCAATTTAACGTTGATCAAATTTTTGACCCATTTTCATGTCAGTTATTTCTAATTTGACTTATTTAACGTTGACCCAAAATTGTACTTCGAGAGTCCATAACTTTACCGAACTTAAGCCGATTCCAAA
This sequence comes from Drosophila carrolli, assembly GCA_018152295.1. Classification (NCBI taxonomy): domain Eukaryota; kingdom Metazoa; phylum Arthropoda; class Insecta; order Diptera; family Drosophilidae; genus Drosophila; species Drosophila carrolli. The sequence goes on along the minus strand of JAECXJ010000009.1, from coordinate 55,543 downwards.
GTGGCTTACCTCTAAAGACTTCTGATTCGATTCTCTAAAAATCTGCATTCAAATTTTTCAATTTAACGTTGATCAAATTTTTGACCCATTTTCATGTCAGTTATTTCTAATTTGACTTATTTAACGTTGACCCAAAATTGGACTTCGAGAGTCCATAACTTTACCGAACTTAAGCCGATTCCAAAGTGGCATACCTCTAAAGACTTCTGATTCGATTCTCTAAAAATCTGCATTCAAATTTTTCAATTTAACGTTGATCAAATTTTTGACCCATTTTCATGTCAGTTATTTCTAATTTGACTTATTTAACGTTGACCCAAAATTGTACTTCGAGAGTCCATAACTTTACCGAACTTAAGCCGATTCCAAAGTGGCATACCTCTAAAGACTTCTGATTCGATTCTCTAAAAATCTGCATTCAAATTTTTCAATTTAACGTTGATCAAATTTTTGACCCATTTTCATGTCAGTTATTTCTAATTTGACTTATTTAACGTTGACCCAAAATTGGACTTCGAGAGTCCATAACTTTACCGAACTTAAGCCGATTCCAAAGTGGCATACCTCTAAAGACTTCTGATTCGATTCTCTAAAAATCTGCATTCAAATTTTTCAATTTAACGTTGATCAAATTTTTGACCCATTTTCATGTCAGTTATTTCTAATTTGACTTATTTAACGTTGACCCAAAATTGGACTTCGAGAGTCCATAACTTTACCGAACTTAAGCCGATTCCAAAGTGGCATACCTCTAAAGACTTCTGATTCGATTCTCTAAAAATCTGCATTCAAATTTTTCAATTTAACGTTGATCAAATTTTTGACCCATTTTCATGTCAGTTATTTCTAATTTGACTTATTTAACGTTGACCCAAAATTGGACTTCGAGAGTCCATAACTTTACCGAACTTAAGCCGATTCCAAAGTGGCTTACCTCTAAAGACTTCTGATTCGATTCTCTAAAAATCTGCATTCAAATTTTTCAATTTAACGTTGATCAAATTTTTGACCCATTTTCATGTCAGTTATTTCTAATTTGACTTATTTAACGTTGACACAAAATTGGACTTCGAGAGTCCATAACTTTACCAAACTTAAGCCGATTCCAAAGTGGCATACCTCTAAAGACTTCTGATTCGATTCTCTAAAAATCTGCATTAAAATTTTTCAATTTAACGTTGATCAAATTTTTGACCCATTTTCATGTCAGTTATTTCTAATTTGACTTATTTAACGTTGACCCAAAATTGGACTTCGAGAGTCCATAACTTTACCGAACTTAACCATTCCAAAGTGGCATACCTCTAAAGACTTCTGATTCGATTCTCTAAAAATCTGCATTAAAATTTTTCAATTTAACGTTGATCAAATTTTTGACCCATTTTCATGTCAGTTATTTCTAATTTGACTTATTTAACGTTGACCCAAAATTGGACTTCGAGAGTCCATAACTTTACCGAACTTAAGCCGATTCCAAAGTGGCATACCTCTAAAGACTTCTGATTCGATTCTCTAAAAATCTGCATTAAAATTTTTCAATTTAACGTTGATCAAATTTTTGACCCATTTTCATGTCAGTTATTTCTAATTTGACTTATTTAACGTTGACCCAAAATTGTACTTCGAGAGTCCATAACTTTACCGAACTTAAGCCGATTCCAAAGTGGCATACCTCTAAAGACTTCTGATTCGATTCTCTAAAAATCTGCATTCAAATTTTTCAATTTAACGTTGATCAAATTTTTGACCCATTTTCATGTCAGTTATTTCTAATTTGACTTATTTAACGTTGACCCAAAATTGGACTTCGAGAGTCCATAACTTTACCGAACTTAAGCCGATTCCAAAGTGGCATACCTCTAAAGACTTCTGATTCGATTCTCTAAAAATCTGCATTCAAATTTTTCAATTTAACGTTGATCAAATTTTTGACCCATTTTCATGTCAGTTATTTCTAATTTGACTTATTTAACGTTGACCCAAAATTGGACTTCGAGAGTCCATAACTTTACCGAACTTAAGCCGATTCCAAAGTGGCATACCTCTAAAGACTTCTGATTCGATTCTCTAAAAATCTGCATTCAAATTTTTCAATTTAACGTTGATCAAATTTTTGACCCATTTTCATGTCAGTTATTTCTAATTTGACTTATTTAACGTTGACACAAAATTGGACTTCGAGAGTCCATAACTTTACCAAACTTAAGCCGATTCCAAAGTGGCATACCTCTAAAGACTTCTGATTCGATTCTCTAAAAATCTGCATTAAAATTTTTCAATTTAACGTTGATCAAAATTTTGACCCATTTTCATGTCAGTTATTTCTAATTTGACTTATTTAACGTTGACCCAAAATTGGACTTCGAGAGTCCATAACTTTACCGAACTTAACCAATTCCAAAGTGGCATACCTCTAAAGACTTCTGATTCGATTCTCTAAAAATCTGCATTCAAATTTTTCAATTTAACGTTGATCAAATTTTTGACCCATTTTCATGTCAGTTATTTCTAATTTGACTTATTTAACGTTGACCCAAAATTGGACTTCGAGAGTCCATAACTTTACCGAACTTAAGCCGATTCCAAAGTGGCATACCTCTAAAGACTTCTGATTCGATTCTCTAAAAATCTGCATTAAAATTTTTCAATTTAACGTTGATCAAATTTTTGACCCATTTTCATGTCAGTTATTTCTAATTTGACTTATTTAACGTTGACCCAAAATTGTACTTCGAGAGTCCATAACTTTACCGAACTTAAGCCGATTCCAAAGTGGCATACCTCTAAAGACTTCTGATTCGATTCTCTAAAAATCTGCATTCAAATTTTTCAATTTAACGTTGATCAAATTTTTGACCCATTTTCATGTCAGTTATTTCTAATTTGACTTATTTAACGTTGACCCAAAATTGGACTTCGAGAGTCCATAACTTTACCGAACTTAAGCCGATTCCAAAGTGGCATACCTCTAAAGACTTCTGATTCGATTCTCTAAAAATCTGCATTCAAATTTTTCAATTTAACGTTGATCAAATTTTTGACCCATTTTCATGTCAGTTATTTCTAATTTGACTTATTTAACGTTGACCCAAAATTGGACTTCGAGAGTCCATAACTTTACCGAACTTAAGCCGATTCCAAAGTGGCATACCTCTAAAGACTTCTGATTCGATTCTCTAAAAATCTGCATTCAAATTTTTCAATTTAACGTTGATCAAATTTTTGACCCATTTTCATGTCAGTTATTTCTAATTTGACTTATTTAACGTTGACCCAAAATTGGACTTCGAGAGTCCATAACTTTACCGAACTTAAGCCGATTCCAAAGTGGCTTACCTCTAAAGACTTCTGATTCGATTCTCTAAAAATCTGCATTCAAATTTTTCAATTTAACGTTGATCAAATTTTTGACCCATTTTCATGTCAGTTATTTCTAATTTGACTTATTTAACGTTGACACAAAATTGGACTTCGAGAGTCCATAACTTTACCAAACTTAAGCCGATTCCAAAGTGGCATACCTCTAAAGACTTCTGATTCGATTCTCTAAAAATCTGCATTAAAATTTTTCAATTTAACGTTGATCAAATTTTTGACCCATTTTCATGTCAGTTATTTCTAATTTGACTTATTTAACGTTGACCCAAAATTGTACTTCGAGAGTCCATAACTTTACCGAACTTAACGATTCCAAAGTGGCATACCTCTAAAGACTTCTGATTCGATTCTCTAAAAATCTGCATTCAAATTTTTCAATTTAACGTTGATCAAATTTTTGACCCATTTTCATGTCAGTTATTTCTAATTTGACTTATTTAACGTTGACCCAAAATTGGACTTCGAGAGTCCATAACTTTACCGAACTTAAGCCGATTCCAAAGTGGCTTACCTCTAAAGACTTCTGATTCGATTCTCTAAAAATCTGCATTCAAATTTTTCAATTTAACGTTGATCAAATTTTTGACCCATTTTCATGTCAGTTATTTCTAATTTGACTTATTTAACGTTGACCCAAAATTGGACTTCGAGAGTCCATAACTTTACCGAACTTAAGCCGATTCCAAAGTGGCATACCTCTAAAGACTTCTGATTCGATTCTCTAAAAATCTGCATTCAAATTTTTCAATTTAACGTTGATCAAATTTTTGACCCATTTTCATGTCAGTTATTTCTAATTTGACTTATTTAACGTTGACCCAAAATTGGACTTCGAGAGTCCATAACTTTACCGAACTTAAGCCGATTCCAAAGTGGCATACCTCTAAAGACTTCTGATTCGATTCTCTAAAAATCTGCATTCAAATTTTTCAATTTAACGTTGATCAAATTTTTGACCCATTTTCATGTCAGTTATTTCTAATTTGACTTATTTAACGTTGACCCAAAATTGGACTTCGAGAGTCCATAACTTTACCGAACTTAAGCCGATTCCAAAGTGGCATACCTCTAAAGACTTCTGATTCGATTCTCTAAAAATCTGCATTCAAATTTTTCAATTTAACGTTGATCAAATTTTTGACCCATTTTCATGTCAGTTATTTCTAATTTGACTTATTTAACGTTGACACAAAATTGGACTTCGAGAGTCCATAACTTTACCAAACTTAAGCCGATTCCAAAGTGGCATACCTCTAAAGACTTCTGATTCGATTCTCTAAAAATCTGCATTAAAATTTTTCAATTTAACGTTGATCAAATTTTTGACCCATTTTCATGTCAGTTATTTCTAATTTGACTTATTTAACGTTGACCCAAAATTGGACTTCGAGAGTCCATAACTTTACCGAACTTAAATTCCAAAGTGGCATACCTCTAAAGACTTCTGATTCGATTCTCTAAAAATCTGCATTCAAATTTTTCAATTTAACGTTGATCAAATTTTTGACCCATTTTCATGTCAGTTATTTCTAATTTGACTTATTTAACGTTGACCCAAAATTGGACTTCGAGAGTCCATAACTTTACCGAACTTAAGCCGATTCCAAAGTGGCATACCTCTAAAGACTTCTGATTCGATTCTCTAAAAATCTGCATTAAAATTTTTCAATTTAACGTTGATCAAATTTTTGACCCATTTTCATGTCAGTTATTTCTAATTTGACTTATTTAACGTTGACCCAAAATTGTACTTCGAGAGTCCATAACTTTACCGAACTTAAGCCGATTCCAAAGTGGCATACCTCTAAAGACTTCTGATTCGATTCTCTAAAAATCTGCATTCAAATTTTTCAATTTAACGTTGATCAAATTTTTGACCCATTTTCATGTCAGTTATTTCTAATTTGACTTATTTAACGTTGACCCAAAATTGGACTTCGAGAGTCCATAACTTTACCGAACTTAAGCCGATTCCAAAGTGGCATACCTCTAAAGACTTCTGATTCGATTCTCTAAAAATCTGCATTCAAATTTTTCAATTTAACGTTGATCAAATTTTTGACCCATTTTCATGTCAGTTATTTCTAATTTGACTTATTTAACGTTGACCCAAAATTGTACTTCGAGAGTCCATAACTTTACCGAACTTAAGCCGATTCCAAAGTGGCATACCTCTAAAGACTTCTGATTCGATTCTCTAAAAATCTGCATTCAAATTTTTCAATTTAACGTTGATCAAATTTTTGACCCATTTTCATGTCAGTTATTTCTAATTTGACTTATTTAACGTTGACCCAAAATTGGACTTCGAGAGTCCATAACTTTACCAAACTTAAGCCGATTCCAAAGTGGCATACCTCTAAAGACTTCTGATTCGATTCTCTAAAAATCTGCATTCAAATTTTTCAATTTAACGTTGATCAAATTTTTGACCCATTTTCATGTCAGTTATTTCTAATTTGACTTATTTAACGTTGACACAAAATTGGACTTCGAGAGTCCATAACTTTACCAAACTTAAGCCGATTCCAAAGTGGCATACCTCTAAAGACTTCTGATTCGATTCTCTAAAAATCTGCATTAAAATTTTTCAATTTAACGTTGATCAAATTTTTGACCCATTTTCATGTCAGTTATTTCTAATTTGACTTATTTAACGTTGACCCAAAATTGGACTTCGAGAGTCCATAACTTTACCGAACTTAAATTCAAAGGGCATACCTCTAAAGACTTCTGATTCGATTCTCTAAAAATCTGCATTCAAATTTTTCAATTTAACGTTGATCAAATTTTTGACCCATTTTCATGTCAGTTATTTCTAATTTGACTTATTTAACGTTGACCCAAAATTGGACTTCGAGAGTCCATAACTTTACCGAACTTAAGCCGATTCCAAAGTGGCATACCTCTAAAGACTTCTGATTCGATTCTCTAAAAATCTGCATTCAAATTTTTCAATTTAACGTTGATCAAATTTTTGACCCATTTTCATGTCAGTTATTTCTAATTTGACTTATTTAACGTTGACCCAAAATTGGACTTCGAGAGTCCATAACTTTACCGAACTTAAGCCGATTCCAAAGTGGCTTACCTCTAAAGACTTCTGATTCGATTCTCTAAAAATCTGCATTCAAATTTTTCAATTTAACGTTGATCAAATTTTTGACCCATTTTCATGTCAGTTATTTCTAATTTGACTTATTTAACGTTGACCCAAAATTGGACTTCGAGAGTCCATAACTTTACCGAACTTAAGCCGATTCCAAAGTGGCATACCTCTAAAGACTTCTGATTCGATTCTCTAAAAATCTGCATTCAAATTTTTCAATTTAACGTTGATCAAATTTTTGACCCATTTTCATGTCAGTTATTTCTAATTTGACTTATTTAACGTTGACCCAAAATTGGACTTCGAGAGTCCATAACTTTACCGAACTTAAGCCGATTCCAAAGTGGCTTACCTCTAAAGACTTCTGATTCGATTCTCTAAAAATCTGCATTCAAATTTTTCAATTTAACGTTGATCAAATTTTTGACCCATTTTCATGTCAGTTATTTCTAATTTGACTTATTTAACGTTGACACAAAATTGGACTTCGAGAGTCCATAACTTTACCAAACTTAAGCCGATTCCAAAGTGGCATACCTCTAAAGACTTCTGATTCGATTCTCTAAAAATCTGCATTAAAATTTTTCAATTTAACGTTGATCAAATTTTTGACCCATTTTCATGTCAGTTATTTCTAATTTGACTTATTTAACGTTGACCCAAAATTGTACTTCGAGAGTCCATAACTTTACCGAACTTAAGCCGATTCCAAAGTGGCATACCTCTAAAGACTTCTGATTCGATTCTCTAAAAATCTGCATTAAAATTTTTCAATTTAACGTTGATCAAATTTTTGACCCATTTTCATGTCAGTTATTTCTAATTTGACTTATTTAACGTTGACCCAAAATTGTACTTCGAGAGTCCATAACTTTACCGAACTTAAGCCGATTCCAAAGTGGCATACCTCTAAAGACTTCTGATTCGATTCTCTAAAAATCTGCATTAAAATTTTTCAATTTAACGTTGATCAAATTTTTGACCCATTTTCATGTCAGTTATTTCTAATTTGACTTATTTAACGTTGACCCAAAATTGGACTTCGAGAGTCCATAACTTTACCGAACTTAAGCCGATTCCAAAGTGGCATACCTCTAAAGACTTCTGATTCGATTCTCTAAAAATCTGCATTCAAATTTTTCAATTTAACGTTGATCAAATTTTTGACCCATTTTCATGTCAGTTATTTCTAATTTGACTTATTTAACGTTGACACAAAATTGGACTTCGAGAGTCCATAACTTTACCAAACTTAAGCCGATTCCAAAGTGGCATACCTCTAAAGACTTCTGATTCGATTCTCTAAAAATCTGCATTCAAATTTTTCAATTTAACGTTGATCAAATTTTTGACCCATTTTCATGTCAGTTATTTCTAATTTGACTTATTTAACGTTGACCCAAAATTGGACTTCGAGAGTCCATAACTTTACCGAACTTAAGCCGATTCCAAAGTGGCTTACCTCTAAAGACTTCTGATTCGATTCTCTAAAAATCTGCATTCAAATTTTTCAATTTAACGTTGATCAAATTTTTGACCCATTTTCATGTCAGTTATTTCTAATTTGACTTATTTAACGTTGACCCAAAATTGGACTTCGAGAGTCCATAACTTTACCGAACTTAAGCCGATTCCAAAGTGGCATACCTCTAAAGACTTCTGATTCGATTCTCTAAAAATCTGCATTCAAATTTTTCAATTTAACGTTGATCAAATTTTTGACCCATTTTCATGTCAGTTATTTCTAATTTGACTTATTTAACGTTGACCCAAAATTGGACTTCGAGAGTCCATAACTTTACCGAACTTAAGCCGATTCCAAAGTGGCTTACCTCTAAAGACTTCTGATTCGATTCTCTAAAAATCTGCATTCAAATTTTTCAATTTAACGTTGATCAAATTTTTGACCCATTTTCATGTCAGTTATTTCTAATTTGACTTATTTAACGTTGACACAAAATTGGACTTCGAGAGTCCATAACTTTACCAAACTTAAACCGATTCCAAAGTGGCATACCTCTAAAGACTTCTGATTCGATTCTCTAAAAATCTGCATTAAAATTTTTCAATTTAACGTTGATCAAATTTTTGACCCATTTTCATGTCAGTTATTTCTAATTTGACTTATTTAACGTTGACCCAAAATTGGACTTCGAGAGTCCATAACTTTACCGAACTTAAGAAAAGGGCATACCTCTAAAGACTTCTGATTCGATTCTCTAAAAATCTGCATTCAAATTTTTCAATTTAACGTTGATCAAATTTTTGACCCATTTTCATGTCAGTTATTTCTAATTTGACTTATTTAACGTTGACCCAAAATTGTACTTCGAGAGTCCATAACTTTACCGAACTTAAGCCGATTCCAAAGTGGCATACCTCTAAAGACTTCTGATTCGATTCTCTAAAAATCTGCATTCAAATTTTTCAATTTAACGTTGATCAAATTTTTGACCCATTTTCATGTCAGTTATTTCTAATTTGACTTATTTAACGTTGACCCAAAATTGGACTTCGAGAGTCCATAACTTTACCGAACTTAAGCCGATTCCAAAGTGGCATACCTCTAAAGACTTCTGATTCGATTCTCTAAAAATCTGCATTCAAATTTTTCAATTTAACGTTGATCAAATTTTTGACCCATTTTCATGTCAGTTATTTCTAATTTGACTTATTTAACGTTGACCCAAAATTGGACTTCGAGAGTCCATAACTTTACCGAACTTAAGCCGATTCCAAAGTGGCATACCTCTAAAGACTTCTGATTCGATTCTCTAAAAATCTGCATTCAAATTTTTCAATTTAACGTTGATCAAATTTTTGACCCATTTTCATGTCAGTTATTTCTAATTTGACTTATTTAACGTTGACCCAAAATTGGACTTCGAGAGTCCATAACTTTACCGAACTTAAGCCGATTCCAAAGTGGCATACCTCTAAAGACTTCTGATTCGATTCTCTAAAAATCTGCATTCAAATTTTTCAATTTAACGTTGATCAAATTTTTGACCCATTTTCATGTCAGTTATTTCTAATTTGACTTATTTAACGTTGACCCAAAATTGGACTTCGAGAGTCCATAACTTTACCAAACTTAAGCCGATTCCAAAGTGGCATACCTCTAAAGACTTCTGATTCGATTCTCTAAAAATCTGCATTAAAATTTTTCAATTTAACGTTGATCAAATTTTTGACCCATTTTCATGTCAGTTATTTCTAATTTGACTTATTTAACGTTGACCCAAAATTGGACTTCGAGAGTCCATAACTTTACCGAACTTACCAAAACTTGATTCGATTCTCTAAAGCATTAAATTTTATTAACGTTGATCAAATTTTTGACCCATTTCATGTCAGTTATAATTTACTTATTAACGTTGACCAAATTGATTCGAAATTAAGCCGATTCCAAAGTGGCTACCTCTAAAGACTTCTGATTCGATTCCTAAAAATCTGCATTCAATTTATTGATCAAATTTGACCCATTTTCATGTCAGTTATTTCTAATTTGACTTATTTAACGTTGACCCAAAATTGGACTTCAGAGTCCATAACTTTACCGAAACTTAAGCCGATTCCAAAGTGGCATACCTCTAAAGACTTCTGATTCGATTCTCTATAAAATCTGCATTCAAATTTTTCAATTTAACGTTGATCAAATTTTTGACCCATTTTCATGTCAGTTATTTCTAATTTGACTTATTTAACGTTGACCCAAAATTGGACTTCGAGAGTCCATAACTTTACCGAACTTAAGCCGATTCCAAAGTGGCATACCTCTAAAGACTTCTGATTCGATTCTCTAAAAATCTGCATTCAAATTTTTCAATTTAACGTTGATCAAATTTTTGACCCATTTTCATGTCAGTTATTTCTAATTTGACTTATTTAACGTTGACCCAAAATTGGACTTCGAGAGTCCATAACTTTACCGAACTTAAGCCGATTCCAAAGTGGCATACCTCTAAAGACTTCTGATTCGATTCTCTAAAAATCTGCATTCAAATTTTTCAATTTAACGTTGATCAAATTTTTGACCCATTTTCATGTCAGTTATTTCTAATTTGACTTATTTAACGTTGACCCAAAATTGGACTTCGAGAGTCCATAACTTTACCGAACTTAAGCCGATTCCAAAGTGGCATACCTCTAAAGACTTCTGATTCGATTCTCTAAAAATCTGCATTCAAATTTTTCAATTTAACGTTGATCAAATTTTTGACCCATTTTCATGTCAGTTATTTCTAATTTGACTTATTTAACGTTGACCCAAAATTGGACTTCGAGAGTCCATAACTTTACCGAACTTAAGCCGATTCCAAAGTGGCATACCTCTAAAGACTTCTGATTCGATTCTCTAAAAATCTGCATTCAAATTTTTCAATTTAACGTTGATCAAATTTTTGACCCATTTTCATGTCAGTTATTTCTAATTTGACTTATTTAACGTTGACCCAAAATTGGACTTCGAGAGTCCATAACTTTACCAAACTTAAGCCGATTCCAAAGTGGCATACCTCTAAAGACTTCTGATTCGATTCTCTAAAAATCTGCATTAAAATTTTTCAATTTAACGTTGATCAAATTTTTGACCCATTTTCATGTCAGTTATTTCTAATTTGACTTATTTAACGTTGACCCAAAATTGGACTTCGAGAGTCCATAACTTTACCGAACTTAAGCCGATTCCAAAGTGGCATACCTCTAAAGACTTCTGATTCGATTCTCTAAAAATCTGCATTCAAATTTTTCAATTTAACGTTGATCAAATTTTTGACCCATTTTCATGTCAGTTATTTCTAATTTGACTTATTTAACGTTGACCCAAAATTGGACTTCGAGAGTCCATAACTTTACCGAACTTAAGCCGATTCCAAAGTGGCATACCTCTAAAGACTTCTGATTCGATTCTCTAAAAATCTGCATTCAAATTTTTCAATTTAACGTTGATCAAATTTTTGACCCATTTTCATGTCAGTTATTTCTAATTTGACTTATTTAACGTTGACCCAAAATTGGACTTCGAGAGTCCATAACTTTACCGAACTTAAGCCGATTCCAAAGTGGCATACCTCTAAAGACTTCTGATTCGATTCTCTAAAAATCTGCATTCAAATTTTTCAATTTAACGTTGATCAAATTTTTGACCCATTTTCATGTCAGTTATTTCTAATTTGACTTATTTAACGTTGACCCAAAATTGGACTTCGAGAGTCCATAACTTTACCAAACTTAAGCCGATTCCAAAGTGGCATACCTCTAAAGACTTCTGATTCGATTCTCTAAAAATCTGCATTCAAATTTTTCAATTTAACGTTGATCAAATTTTTGACCCATTTTCATGTCAGTTATTTCTAATTTGACTTATTTAACGTTGACCCAAAATTGGACTTCGAGAGTCCATAACTTTACCGAACTTAAGCCGATTCCAAAGTGGCATACCTCTAAAGACTTCTGATTCGATTCTCTAAAAATCTGCATTCAAATTTTTCAATTTAACGTTGATCAAATTTTTGACCCATTTTCATGTCAGTTATTTCTAATTTGACTTATTTAACGTTGACCCAAAATTGGACTTCGAGAGTCCATAACTTTACCGAACTTAAGCCGATTCCAAAGTGGCTTATACCTCTAAAGACTTCTGATTCGATTCTCTAAAAATCTGCATTCAAATTTTTCAATTTAACGTTGATCAAATTTTTGACCCATTTTCATGTCAGTTATTTCTAATTTGACTTATTTAACGTTGACCCAAAATTGGACTTCGAGAGTCCATAACTTTACCAAACTTAAGCCGATTCCAAAGTGGCATACCTCTAAAGACTTCTGATTCGATTCTCTAAAAATCTGCATTAAAATTTTTCAATTTAACGTTGATCAAATTTTTGACCCATTTTCATGTCAGTTATTTCTAATTTGACTTATTTAACGTTGACCCAAAATTGGACTTCGAGAGTCCATAACTTTACCAAACTTAAGCCGATTCCAAAGTGGCATACCTCTAAAGACTTCTGATTCGATTCTCTAAAAATCTGCATTAAAATTTTTCAATTTAACGTTGATCAAATTTTTGACCCATTTTCATGTCAGTTATTTCTAATTTGACTTATTTAACGTTGACCCAAAATTGTACTTCGAGAGTCCATAACTTTACCGAACTTAAGCCGATTCCAAAGTGGCATACCTCTAAAGACTTCTGATTCGATTCTCTAAAAATCTGCATTCAAATTTTTCAATTTAACGTTGATCAAATTTTTGACCCATTTTCATGTCAGTTATTTCTAATTTGACTTATTTAACGTTGACCCAAAATTGGACTTCGAGAGTCCATAACTTTACCGAACTTAAGCCGATTCCAAAGTGGCATACCTCTAAAGACTTCTGATTCGATTCTCTAAAAATCTGCATTCAAATTTTTCAATTTAACGTTGATCAAATTTTTGACCCATTTTCATGTCAGTTATTTCTAATTTGACTTATTTAACGTTGACCCAAAATTGGACTTCGAGAGTCCATAACTTTACCGAACTTAAGCCGATTCCAAAGTGGCATACCTCTAAAGACTTCTGATTCGATTCTCTAAAAATCTGCATTCAAATTTTTCAATTTAACGTTGATCAAATTTTTGACCCATTTTCATGTCAGTTATTTCTAATTTGACTTATTTAACGTTGACCCAAAATTGGACTTCGAGAGTCCATAACTTTACCAAACTTAAGCCGATTCCAAAGTGGCATACCTCTAAAGACTTCTGATTCGATTCTCTAAAAATCTGCATTCAAATTTTTCAATTTAACGTTGATCAAATTTTTGACCCATTTTCATGTCAGTTATTTCTAATTTGACTTATTTAACGTTGACCCAAAATTGGACTTCGAGAGTCCATAACTTTACCAAACTTAAGCCGATTCCAAAGTGGCATACCTCTAAAGACTTCTGATTCGATTCTCTAAAAATCTGCATTAAAATTTTTCAATTTAACGTTGATCAAATTTTTGACCCATTTTCATGTCAGTTATTTCTAATTTGACTTATTTAACGTTGACCCAAAATTGGACTTCGAGAGTCCATAACTTTACCGAACTTAAGCCGATTCCAAAGTGGCATACCTCTAAAGACTTCTGATTCGATTCTCTAAAAATCTGCATTAAAATTTTTCAATTTAACGTTGATCAAATTTTTGACCCATTTTCATGTCAGTTATTTCTAATTTGACTTATTTAACGTTGACCCAAAATTGGACTTCGAGAGTCCATAACTTTACCGAACTTAAGCCGATTCCAAAGTGGCATACCTCTAAAGACTTCTGATTCGATTCTCTAAAAATCTGCATTCAAATTTTTCAATTTAACGTTGATCAAATTTTTGACCCATTTTCATGTCAGTTATTTCTAATTTGACTTATTTAACGTTGACCCAAAATTGGACTTCGAGAGTCCATAACTTTACCGAACTTAAGCCGATTCCAAAGTGGCATACCTCTAAAGACTTCTGATTCGATTCTCTAAAAATCTGCATTAAAATTTTTCAATTTAACGTTGATCAAATTTTTGACCCATTTTCATGTCAGTTATTTCTAATTTGACTTATTTAACGTTGACCCAAAATTGGACTTCGAGAGTCCATAACTTTACCGAACTTAAGCCGATTCCAAAGTGGCATACCTCTAAAGACTTCTGATTCGATTCTCTAAAAATCTGCATTAAAATTTTTCAATTTAACGTTGATCAAATTTTTGACCCATTTTCATGTCAGTTATTTCTAATTTGACTTATTTAACGTTGACCCAAAATTGGACTTCGAGAGTCCATAACTTTACCGAACTTAAGCCGATTCCAAAGTGGCATACCTCTAAAGACTTCTGATTCGATTCTCTAAAAATCTGCATTAAAATTTTTCAATTTAACGTTGATCAAATTTTTGACCCATTTTCATGTCAGTTATTTCTAATTTGACTTATTTAACGTTGACCCAAAATTGGACTTCGAGAGTCCATAACTTTACCGAACTTAAGCCGATTCCAAAGTGGCTTACCTCTAAAGACTTCTGATTCGATTCTCTAAAAATCTGCATTCAAATTTTTCAATTTAACGTTGATCAAATTTTTGACCCATTTTCATGTCAGTTATTTCTAATTTGACTTATTTAACGTTGACCCAAAATTGGACTTCGAGAGTCCATAACTTTACCGAACTTAAGCCGATTCCAAAGTGGCATACCTCTAAAGACTTCTGATTCGATTCTCTAAAAATCTGCATTCAAATTTTTCAATTTAACGTTGATCAAATTTTTGACCCATTTTCATGTCAGTTATTTCTAATTTGACTTATTTAACGTTGACCCAAAATTGGACTTCGAGAGTCCATAACTTTACCGAACTTAAGCCGATTCCAAAGTGGCATACCTCTAAAGACTTCTGATTCGATTCTCTAAAAATCTGCATTCAAATTTTTCAATTTAACGTTGATCAAATTTTTGACCCATTTTCATGTCAGTTATTTCTAATTTGACTTATTTAACGTTGACCCAAAATTGGACTTCGAGAGTCCATAACTTTACCGAACTTAAGCCGATTCCAAAGTGGCATACCTCTAAAGACTTCTGATTCGATTCTCTAAAAATCTGCATTCAAATTTTTCAATTTAACGTTGATCAAATTTTTGACCCATTTTCATGTCAGTTATTTCTAATTTGACTTATTTAACGTTGACCCAAAATTGGACTTCGAGAGTCCATAACTTTACCAAACTTAAACCGATTCCAAAGTGGCATACCTCTAAAGACTTCTGATTCGATTCTCTAAAAATCTGCATTAAAATTTTTCAATTTAACGTTGATCAAATTTTTGACCCATTTTCATGTCAGTTATTTCTAATTTGACTTATTTAACGTTGACCCAAAATTGGACTTCGAGAGTCCATAACTTTACCGAACTTAAGCCGATTCCAAAGTGGCTTACCTCTAAAGACTTCTGATTCGATTCTCTAAAAATCTGCATTCAAATTTTTCAATTTAACGTTGATCAAATTTTTGACCCATTTTCATGTCAGTTATTTCTAATTTGACTTATTTAACGTTGACCCAAAATTGGACTTCGAGAGTCCATAACTTTACCAAACTTAAGCCGATTCCAAAGTGGCATACCTCTAAAGACTTCTGATTCGATTCTCTAAAAATCTGCATTCAAATTTTTCAATTTAACGTTGATCAAATTTTTGACCCATTTTCATGTCAGTTATTTCTAATTTGACTTATTTAACGTTGACCCAAAATTGGACTTCGAGAGTCCATAACTTTACCGAACTTAAGCCGATTCCAAAGTGGCATACCTCTAAAGACTTCTGATTCGATTCTCTAAAAATCTGCATTAAAATTTTTCAATTTAACGTTGATCAAATTTTTGACCCATTTTCATGTCAGTTATTTCTAATTTGACTTATTTAACGTTGACCCAAAATTGGACTTCGAGAGTCCATAACTTTACCGAACTTAAGCCGATTCCAAAGTGGCATACCTCTAAAGACTTCTGATTCGATTCTCTAAAAATCTGCATTCAAATTTTTCAATTTAACGTTGATCAAATTTTTGACCCATTTTCATGTCAGTTATTTCTAATTTGACTTATTTAACGTTGACCCAAAATTGGACTTCGAGAGTCCATAACTTTACCAAACTTAAGCCGATTCCAAAGTGGCATACCTCTAAAGACTTCTGATTCGATTCTCTAAAAATCTGCATTAAAATTTTTCAATTTAACGTTGATCAAATTTTTGACCCATTTTCATGTCAGTTATTTCTAATTTGACTTATTTAACGTTGACCCAAAATTGTACTTCGAGAGTCCATAACTTTACCGAACTTAAGCCGATTCCAAAGTGGCATACCTCTAAAGACTTCTGATTCGATTCTCTAAAAATCTGCATTCAAATTTTTCAATTTAACGTTGATCAAATTTTTGACCCATTTTCATGTCAGTTATTTCTAATTTGACTTATTTAACGTTGACCCAAAATTGTACTTCGAGAGTCCATAACTTTACCGAACTTAAGCCGATTCCAAAGTGGCATACCTCTAAAGACTTCTGATTCGATTCTCTAAAAATCTGCATTAAAATTTTTCAATTTAACGTTGATCAAATTTTTGACCCATTTTCATGTCAGTTATTTCTAATTTGACTTATTTAACGTTGACCCAAAATTGGACTTCGAGAGTCCATAACTTTACCGAACTTAAGCCGATTCCAAAGTGGCATACCTCTAAAGACTTCTGATTCGATTCTCTAAAAATCTGCATTCAAATTTTTCAATTTAACGTTGATCAAATTTTTGACCCATTTTCATGTCAGTTATTTCTAATTTGACTTATTTAACGTTGACCCAAAATTGGACTTCGAGAGTCCATAACTTTACCGAACTTAAGCCGATTCCAAAGTGGCATACCTCTAAAGACTTCTGATTCGATTCTCTAAAAATCTGCATTCAAATTTTTCAATTTAACGTTGATCAAATTTTTGACCCATTTTCATGTCAGTTATTTCTAATTTGACTTATTTAACGTTGACCCAAAATTGGACTTCGAGAGTCCATAACTTTACCGAACTTAAGCCGATTCCAAAGTGGCATACCTCTAAAGACTTCTGATTCGATTCTCTAAAAATCTGCATTCAAAATTTTTCAATTTAACGTTGATCAAATTTTTTGACCCATTTTCATGTCAGTTATTTCTAATTTGACTTATTTAACGTTGACCCAAAATTGGACTTCGAGAGTCCATAACTTTACCAAACTTAAGCCGATTCCAAAGTGGCATACCTCTAAAGACTTCTGATTCGATTCTCTAAAAATCTGCATTAAAATTTTTCAATTTAACGTTGATCAAATTTTTGACCCATTTTCATGTCAGTTATTTCTAATTTGACTTATTTAACGTTGACCCAAAATTGGACTTCGAGAGTCCATAACTTTACCGAACTTAAGCCGATTCCAAAGTGGCATACCTCTAAAGACTTCTGATTCGATTCTCTAAAAATCTGCATTAAAATTTTTCAATTTAACGTTGATCAAATTTTTGACCCATTTTCATGTCAGTTATTTCTAATTTGACTTATTTAACGTTGACCCAAAATTGTACTTCGAGAGTCCATAACTTTACCGAACTTAAGCCGATTCCAAAGTGGCATACCTCTAAAGACTTCTGATTCGATTCTCTAAAAATCTGCATTAAAATTTTTCAATTTAACGTTGATCAAATTTTTGACCCATTTTCATGTCAGTTATTTCTAATTTGACTTATTTAACGTTGACCCAAAATTGGACTTCGAGAGTCCATAACTTTACCGAACTTAAGCCGATTCCAAAGTGGCATACCTCTAAAGACTTCTGATTCGATTCTCTAAAAATCTGCATTCAAATTTTTCAATTTAACGTTGATCAAATTTTTGACCCATTTTCATGTCAGTTATTTCTAATTTGACTTATTTAACGTTGACCCAAAATTGGACTTCGAGAGTCCATAACTTTACCGAACTTAAGCCGATTCCAAAGTGGCATACCTCTAAAGACTTCTGATTCGATTCTCTAAAAATCTGCATTAAAATTTTTCAATTTAACGTTGATCAAATTTTTGACCCATTTTCATGTCAGTTATTTCTAATTTGACTTATTTAACGTTGACCCAAAATTGGACTTCGAGAGTCCATAACTTTACCGAACTTAAGCCGATTCCAAAGTGGCTTACCTCTAAAGACTTCTGATTCGATTCTCTAAAAATCTGCATTCAAATTTTTCAATTTAACGTTGATCAAATTTTTGACCCATTTTCATGTCAGTTATTTCTAATTTGACTTATTTAACGTTGACCCAAAATTGGACTTCGAGAGTCCATAACTTTACCAAACTTAAGCCGATTCCAAAGTGGCATACCTCTAAAGACTTCTGATTCGATTCTCTAAAAATCTGCATTAAAATTTTTCAATTTAACGTTGATCAAATTTTTGACCCATTTTCATGTCAGTTATTTCTAATTTGACTTATTTAACGTTGACCCAAAATTGGACTTCGAGAGTCCATAACTTTACCGAACTTAAGCCGATTCCAAAGTGGCATACCTCTAAAGACTTCTGATTCGATTCTCTAAAAATCTGCATTCAAATTTTTCAATTTAACGTTGATCAAATTTTTGACCCATTTTCATGTCAGTTATTTCTAATTTGACTTATTTAACGTTGACCCAAAATTGGACTTCGAGAGTCCATAACTTTACCGAACTTAAGCCGATTCCAAAGTGGCATACCTCTAAAGACTTCTGATTCGATTCTCTAAAAATCTGCATTCAAATTTTTCAATTTAACGTTGATCAAATTTTTGACCCATTTTCATGTCAGTTATTTCTAATTTGACTTATTTAACGTTGACCCAAAATTGGACTTCGAGAGTCCATAACTTTACCGAACTTAAGCCGATTCCAAAGTGGCATACCTCTAAAGACTTCTGATTCGATTCTCTAAAAATCTGCATTCAAATTTTTCAATTTAACGTTGATCAAATTTTTGACCCATTTTCATGTCAGTTATTTCTAATTTGACTTATTTAACGTTGACCCAAAATTGGACTTCGAGAGTCCATAACTTTACCGAACTTAAGCCGATTCCAAAGTGGCATACCTCTAAAGACTTCTGATTCGATTCTCTAAAAATCTGCATTCAAATTTTTCAATTTAACGTTGATCAAATTTTTGACCCATTTTCATGTCAGTTATTTCTAATTTGACTTATTTAACGTTGACCCAAAATTGGACTTCGAGAGTCCATAACTTTACCGAACTTAAGCCGATTCCAAAGTGGCATACCTCTAAAGACTTCTGATTCGATTCTCTAAAAATCTGCATTAAAATTTTTCAATTTAACGTTGATCAAATTTTTGACCCATTTTCATGTCAGTTATTTCTAATTTGACTTATTTAACGTTGACCCAAAATTGGACTTCGAGAGTCCATAACTTTACCGAACTTAAGCCGATTCCAAAGTGGCATACCTCTAAAGACTTCTGATTCGATTCTCTAAAAATCTGCATTAAAATTTTTCAATTTAACGTTGATCAAATTTTTGACCCATTTTCATGTCAGTTATTTCTAATTTGACTTATTTAACGTTGACCCAAAATTGGACTTCGAGAGTCCATAACTTTACCGAACTTAAGCCGATTCCAAAGTGGCATACCTCTAAAGACTTCTGATTCGATTCTCTAAAAATCTGCATTAAAATTTTTCAATTTAACGTTGATCAAATTTTTGACCCATTTTCATGTCAGTTATTTCTAATTTGACTTATTTAACGTTGACCCAAAATTGGACTTCGAGAGTCCATAACTTTACCGAACTTAAGCCGATTCCAAAGTGGCATACCTCTAAAGACTTCTGATTCGATTCTCTAAAAATCTGCATTAAAATTTTTCAATTTAACGTTGATCAAATTTTTGACCCATTTTCATGTCAGTTATTTCTAATTTGACTTATTTAACGTTGACCCAAAATTGGACTTCGAGAGTCCATAACTTTACCGAACTTAAGCCGATTCCAAAGTGGCATACCTCTAAAGACTTCTGATTCGATTCTCTAAAAATCTGCATTAAAATTTTTCAATTTAACGTTGATCAAATTTTTGACCCATTTTCATGTCAGTTATTTCTAATTTGACTTATTTAACGTTGACCCAAAATTGGACTTCGAGAGTCCATAACTTTACCGAACTTAAGCCGATTCCAAAGTGGCATACCTCTAAAGACTTCTGATTCGATTCTCTAAAAATCTGCATTCAAATTTTTCAATTTAACGTTGATCAAATTTTTGACCCATTTTCATGTCAGTTATTTCTAATTTGACTTATTTAACGTTGACCCAAAATTGGACTTCGAGAGTCCATAACTTTACCAAACTTAAGCCGATTCCAAAGTGGCATACCTCTAAAGACTTCTGATTCGATTCTCTAAAAATCTGCATTCAAATTTTTCAATTTAACGTTGATCAAATTTTTGACCCATTTTCATGTCAGTTATTTCTAATTTGACTTATTTAACGTTGACCCAAAATTGGACTTCGAGAGTCCATAACTTTACCGAACTTAAGCCGATTCCAAAGTGGCTTACCTCTAAAGACTTCTGATTCGATTCTCTAAAAATCTGCATTCAAATTTTTCAATTTAACGTTGATCAAAATTTTGACCCATTTTCATGTCAGTTATTTCTAATTTGACTTATTTAACGTTGACCCAAAATTGGACTTCGAGAGTCCATAACTTTACCGAACTTAAGCCGATTCCAAAGTGGCATACCTCTAAAGACTTCTGATTCGATTCTCTAAAAATCTGCATTCAAATTTTTCAATTTAACGTTGATCAAAATTTTGACCCATTTTCATGTCAGTTATTTCTAATTTGACTTATTTAACGTTGACCCAAAATTGGACTTCGAGAGTCCATAACTTTACCGAACTTAAGCCGATTCCAAAGTGGCATACCTCTAAAGACTTCTGATTCGATTCTCTAAAAATCTGCATTCAAATTTTTCAATTTAACGTTGATCAAATTTTTGACCCATTTTCATGTCAGTTATTTCTAATTTGACTTATTTAACGTTGACCCAAAATTGGACTTCGAGAGTCCATAACTTTACCGAACTTAAGCCGATTCCAAAGTGGCATACCTCTAAAGACTTCTGATTCGATTCTCTAAAAATCTGCATTCAAATTTTTCAATTTAACGTTGATCAAATTTTTGACCCATTTTCATGTCAGTTATTTCTAATTTGACTTATTTAACGTTGACCCAAAATTGTACTTCGAGAGTCCATAACTTTACCGAACTTAAGCCGATTCCAAAGTGGCATACCTCTAAAGACTTCTGATTCGATTCTCTAAAAATCTGCATTCAAATTTTTCAATTTAACGTTGATCAAATTTTTGACCCATTTTCATGTCAGTTATTTCTAATTTGACTTATTTAACGTTGACCCAAAATTGTACTTCGAGAGTCCATAACTTTACCGAACTTAAGCCGATTCCAAAGTGGCTTACCTCTAAAGACTTCTGATTCGATTCTCTAAAAATCTGCATTCAAATTTTTCAATTTAACGTTGATCAAATTTTTGACCCATTTTCATGTCAGTTATTTCTAATTTGACTTATTTAACGTTGACCCAAAATTGGACTTCGAGAGTCCATAACTTTACCG
Organism: Drosophila carrolli; assembly: GCA_018152295.1. Lineage (NCBI taxonomy): Eukaryota > Metazoa > Arthropoda > Insecta > Diptera > Drosophilidae > Drosophila > Drosophila carrolli. The sequence goes on along the minus strand of JAECXJ010000009.1, from coordinate 33,833 downwards.
AACTTAAGCCGATTCCAAAGTGGCTTACCTCTAAAGACTTCTGATTCGATTCTCTAAAAATCTGCATTCAAATTTTTCAATTTAACGTTGATCAAATTTTTGACCCATTTTCATGTCAGTTATTTCTAATTTGACTTATTTAACGTTGACCCAAAATTGTACTTCGAGAGTCCATAACTTTACCGAACTTAAGCCGATTCCAAAGTGGCTTACCTCTAAAGACTTCTGATTCGATTCTCTAAAAATCTGCATTCAAATTTTTCAATTTAACGTTGATCAAATTTTTGACCCATTTTCATGTCAGTTATTTCTAATTTGACTTATTTAACGTTGACCCAAAATTGTACTTCGAGAGTCCATAACTTTACCGAACTTAAGCCGATTCCAAAGTGGCATACCTCTAAAGACTTCTGATTCGATTCTCTAAAAATCTGCATTCAAATTTTTCAATTTAACGTTGATCAAATTTTTGACCCATTTTCATGTCAGTTATTTCTAATTTGACTTATTTAACGTTGACCCAAAATTGGACTTCGAGAGTCCATAACTTTACCGAACTTAAGCCGATTCCAAAGTGGCTTACCTCTAAAGACTTCTGATTCGATTCTCTAAAAATCTGCATTCAAATTTTTCAATTTAACGTTGATCAAATTTTTGACCCATTTTCATGTCAGTTATTTCTAATTTGACTTATTTAACGTTGACACAAAATTGGACTTCGAGAGTCCATAACTTTACCAAACTTAAGCCGATTCCAAAGTGGCATACCTCTAAAGACTTCTGATTCGATTCTCTAAAAATCTGCATTCAAATTTTTCAATTTAACGTTGATCAAATTTTTGACCCATTTTCATGTCAGTTATTTCTAATTTGACTTATTTAACGTTGACCCAAAATTGGACTTCGAGAGTCCATAACTTTACCGAACTTAAGCCGATTCCAAAGTGGCTTACCTCTAAAGACTTCTGATTCGATTCTCTAAAAATCTGCATTCAAATTTTTCAATTTAACGTTGATCAAATTTTTGACCCATTTTCATGTCAGTTATTTCTAATTTGACTTATTTAACGTTGACCCAAAATTGGACTTCGAGAGTCCATAACTTTACCGAACTTAAGCCGATTCCAAAGTGGCATACCTCTAAAGACTTTTGATTCGATTCTCTAAAAATCTGCATTCAAATTTTTCAATTTAACGTTGATCAAATTTTTGACCCATTTTCATGTCAGTTATTTCTAATTTGACTTATTTAACGTTGACCCAAAATTTGACTTCGAGAGTCCATAACTTCTACCGAAACTTAAGCCGATTCCAATGCCAAGTGGCTTACCTCTAAAGACTTCTGATTCGATTCTCTAAAAATCTGCATTAAAATTTTTCAATTTGACGTTTATCAAATTTTTGACCCATTTTCATGTCAGTTATTTCTAATTTGACTTGTTTAACGTTGAACCAAAATTGGACTTCGAGAGTCCATAACTTTACCAAACTTGAGCCGATTCCAAAGTGCCATAATAAAGACTTCTGATTCGATTCGCTAAAATGCCATTAACTTTTTTCAATTTAACGTTGATCAAATTTTGACCCATTTTCATGTCAGTTATTTCTAATTTGACTTATTTAACGTTGACCCAAAATTGGACTTCGAGAGTTCATAACTTTACCGAACTTAAGCCGATTCCAAAGTGGCTTACCTCTAAAGACTTCTGATTCGATTCTCTAAAAATCTGCATTCAAATTTTTCAATTTAACGTTGAAAATTTAACTAATTGATTTAACGTTGATCAAATTTTTGAACCCTAATTTTCATGTCAGTTATTTCTAATTTGACTTATTTAACGTTGACCCAAAATTGTCACTTGAGAGTCCATAACTTTACCGAACTTAATATTGATCCAAAGTGGCATACCTCTAAAGACTTCTGAAATTCGATTCTCTAAAAATCTGCATTAAAATTTTTCAATTTAACGTTGATCAAAATTTTTGACCCATTTTCATGTCAGTTATTTCTAATTTGACTTATTTAACGTTGACCCAAAATTGTACTTCGAGAGTCCATAACTTTACCGAACTTAAGCCGATTCCAAAGTGGCATACCTCTAAAGACTTCTGATTCGATTCTCTAAAAATCTGCATTCAAATTTTTCAATTTAACGTTGATCAAATTTTTGACCCATTTTCATGTCAGTTATTTCTAATTTGACTTATTTAACGTTGACCCAAAATTGGACTTCGAGAGTCCATAACTTTACCGAACTTAAGCCGATTCCAAAGTGGCATACCTCTAAAGACTTCTGATTCGATTCTCTAAAAATCTGCATTAAAATTTTTCAATTTAACGTTGATCAAATTTTTGACCCATTTTCATGTCAGTTATTTCTAATTTGACTTATTTAACGTTGACCCAAAATTGGACTTCGAGAGTCCATAACTTTACCGAACTTAAGCCGATTCCAAAGTGGCATACCTCTAAAGACTTCTGATTCGATTCTCTAAAAATCTGCATTCAAATTTTTCAATTTAACGTTGATCAAATTTTTGACCCATTTTCATGTCAGTTATTTCTAATTTGACTTATTTAACGTTGACCCAAAATTGGACTTCGAGAGTCCATAACTTTACCAAACTTAAGCCGATTCCAAAGTGGCATACCTCTAAAGACTTCTGATTCGATTCTCTAAAAATCTGCATTCAAATTTTTCAATTTAACGTTGATCAAATTTTTGACCCATTTTCATGTCAGTTATTTCTAATTTGACTTATTTAACGTTGACCCAAAATTGGACTTCGAGAGTCCATAACTTTACCAAACTTAAGCCGATTCCAAAGTGGCATACCTCTAAAGACTTCTGATTCGATTCTCTAAAAATCTGCATTCAAATTTTTCAATTTAACGTTGATCAAATTTTTGACCCATTTTCATGTCAGTTATTTCTAATTTTGACTTATTTAACGTTGACCCAAAATTGGACTTCGAGAGTCCATAACTTTACCAAACTTAAGCCGATTCCAAAGTGGCATACCTCTAAAGACTTCTGATTCGATTCTCTAAAAATCTGCATTCAAATTTTTCAATTTAACGTTGATCAAATTTTTGACCCATTTTCATGTCAGTTATTTCTAATTTGACTTATTTAACGTTGACCCAAAATTGTACTTCGAGAGTCCATAACTTTACCAAACTTAAGCCGATTCCAAAGTGGCTTACCTCTAAAGACTTCTGATTCGATTCTCTAAAAATCTGCATTCAAATTTTTCAATTTAACGTTGATCAAATTTTTGACCCATTTTCATGTCAGTTATTTCTAATTTGACTTATTTAACGTTGACCCAAAATTGGACTTCGAGAGTCCATAACTTTACCAAACTTAAGCCGATTCCAAAGTGGCATACCTCTAAAGACTTCTGATTCGATTCTCTAAAAATCTGCATTAAAATTTTTCAATTTAACGTTGATCAAATTTTTGACCCATTTTCATGTCAGTTATTTCTAATTTGACTTATTTAACGTTGACCCAAAATTGGACTTCGAGAGTCCATAACTTTACCGAACTTAAGCCGATTCCAAAGTGGCATACCTCTAAAGACTTCTGATTCGATTCTCTAAAAATCTGCATTCAAATTTTTCAATTTAACGTTGATCAAATTTTTGACCCATTTTCATGTCAGTTATTTCTAATTTGACTTATTTAACGTTGACCCAAAATTGGACTTCGAGAGTCCATAACTTTACCGAACTTAAGCCGATTCCAAAGTGGCATACCTCTAAAGACTTCTGATTCGATTCTCTAAAAATCTGCATTAAAATTTTTCAATTTAACGTTGATCAAATTTTTGACCCATTTTCATGTCAGTTATTTCTAATTTGACTTATTTAACGTTGACCCAAAATTGGACTTCGAGAGTCCATAACTTTACCAAACTTAAGCCGATTCCAAAGTGGCATACCTCTAAAGACTTCTGATTCGATTCTCTAAAAATCTGCATTCAAATTTTTCAATTTAACGTTGATCAAATTTTTGACCCATTTTCATGTCAGTTATTTCTAATTTGACTTATTTAACGTTGACCCAAAATTGTACTTCGAGAGTCCATAACTTTACCAAACTTAAGCCGATTCCAAAGTGGCATACCTCTAAAGACTTCTGATTCGATTCTCTAAAAATCTGCATTCAAATTTTTCAATTTAACGTTGATCAAATTTTTGACCCATTTTCATGTCAGTTATTTCTAATTTTCCGATGACTTATTTAACGTTGACCCAAAATTGGACTTCGAGAGTCCATAACTTTACCAAACTTAAGCCGATTCCAAAGTGGCATACCTCTAAAGACTTCTGATTCGATTCTCTAAAAATCTGCATTCAAATTTTTCAATTTAACGTTGATCAAATTTTTGACCCATTTTCATGTCAGTTATTTCTAATTTGACTTATTTAACGTTGACCCAAAATTGGACTTCGAGAGTCCATAACTTTACCAAACTTAAGCCGATTCCAAAGTGGCATACCTCTAAAGACTTCTGATTCGATTCTCTAAAAATCTGCATTCAAATTTTTCAATTTAACGTTGATCAAATTTTTGACCCATTTTCATGTCAGTTATTTCTAATTTTGACTTATTTAACGTTGACCCAAAATTGGACTTCGAGAGTCCATAACTTTACCAAACTTAAGCCGATTCCAAAGTGGCATACCTCTAAAGACTTCTGATTCGATTCTCTAAAAATCTGCATTCAAATTTTTCAATTTAACGTTGATCAAATTTTTGACCCATTTTCATGTCAGTTATTTCTAATTTTCCGATGACTTATTTAACGTTGACCCAAAATTGGACTTCGAGAGTCCATAACTTTACCAAACTTAAGCCGATTCCAAAGTGGCATACCTCTAAAGACTTCTGATTCGATTCTCTAAAAATCTGCATTCAAATTTTTCAATTTAACGTTGATCAAATTTTTGACCCATTTTCATGTCAGTTATTTCTAATTTGACTTATTTAACGTTGACCCAAAATTGGACTTCGAGAGTCCATAACTTTACCAAACTTAAGCCGATTCCAAAGTGGCATACCTCTAAAGACTTCTGATTCGATTCTCTAAAAATCTGCATTCAAATTTTTCAATTTAACGTTGATCAAATTTTTGACCCATTTTCATGTCAGTTATTTCTAGTTTTCCGACTTATTTAAAAGTGTGACCCAAAATTGGACTTCGAGAGTCCATAACTTTACCAAACTTAAGCCGATTCCAAAGTGGCATACCTCTAAAGACTTCTGATTCGATTCTCTAAAAATCTGCATTCAAATTTTTCAATTTAACGTTGATCAAATTTTTGACCCATTTTCATGTCAGTTATTTCTAGTTTTCCGACTGCTTTGTAACGTTGACCCAAAATTGGACTTGAGAGTCCATAACTTTACCAAACTTAAGCCGATTCCAAAGTGGCATACCTCTAAAGACTTCTGATTCGATTCTCTAAAAATCTGCACTCAAATTTTTCAATTTAACGTTGATCAAAATTTTGACCCATTTTCATGTCAGTTATTTCTAATTTGACTTATTTAACGTTGACCCAAAATTGGACTTCGAGAGTCCATAACTTTACCAAACTTAAGCCGATTCCAAAGTGGCATACCTCTAAAGACTTCTGATTCGATTCTCTAAAAATCTGCATTCAAATTTTTCAATTTAACGTTGATCAAATTTTGACCCATTTTTCATGTCATTTATTGACCCAATTTTCCAATTTTAACTTAATTCCAAAGTTGCATACCTCTAAAGACTTCTGATTCGATTCTCTAAAAATCTGCATTCAAATTTTTCAATTTAACGTTGATCAAATTTTTTGACCCATTTTCATGTCAGTTATTTCTAATTTCCGATGACTTATTTAACGTTGACCCAAAATTGGACTTCGAGAGTCCATAACTTTACCAAACTTAAGCCGATTCCAAAGTGGCATACCTCTAAAGACTTCTGATTCGATTCTCTAAAAATCTGCATTCAAATTTTTCAATTTAACGTTGATCAAATTTTTGACCCATTTTCATGTCAGTTATTTCTAGTTTTCCGATGACTTATTTAACGTTGACCCAAAATTGGACTTCGAGAGTCCATAACTTTACCAAACTTAAGCCGATTCCAAAGTGGCATACCTCTAAAGACTTCTGATTCGATTCTCTAAAAATCTGCATTCAAATTTTTCAATTTAACGTTGATCAAATTTTTGACCCATTTTCATGTCAGTTATTTCTAATTTTGACTTATTTAACGTTGACCCAAAATTGGACTTCGAGAGTCCATAACTTTACCAAACTTAAGCCGATTCCAAAGTGGCATACCTCTAAAGACTTCTGATTCGATTCTCTAAAAATCTGCATTCAAATTTTTCAATTTAACGTTGATCAAATTTTTGACCCATTTTCATGTCAGTTATTTCTAATTTTCCGATGACTTGTTTAACGTTGACCCAAAATTGGACTTCGAGAGTCCATAACTTTACCAAACTTAAGCCGATTCCAAAGTGGCATACCTCTAAAGACTTCTGATTCGATTCTCTAAAAATCTGCATTCAAATTTTTCAATTTAACGTTGATCAAATTTTTGACCCATTTTCATGTCAGTTATTTCTAATTTCGAGACTTGTTTAACGTGTGACCCAAAATTGGACTTCGAGAGTCCATAACTTTACCAAACTTAAGCCGATTCCAAAGTGGCATACCTCTAAAGACTTCTGATTCGATTCTCTAAAAATCTGCATTCAAATTTTTCAATTTAACGTTGATCAAATTTTTGACCCATTTTCATGTCAGTTATTTCTAATTTGCCTATGACTTTAACGTGTGACCCAAAATTGGACTTCGAGAGTCCATAACTTTACCAAACTTAAGCCGATTCCAAAGTGGCATGCATCCCTCTAAAGACTTCTGATTCGATTCTCTAAAAATCTGCATTCAAATTTTTCAATTTAACGTTGATCAAATTTTTGACCCATTTTGACTTCCATTTTCCTATGACTTATTTAACGTTGACCCAAAATTGGACTTCGAGAGTCCATAACTTTACCAAACTTAAGCCGATTCCAAAGTGGCATACCTCTAAAGACTTCTGATTCGATTCTCTAAAAATCTGCATTCAAATTTTTCAATTTAACGTTGATCAAATTTTTGCACCCCATTTTCATGTCAGTTATTTCTAATTTGACTTATTTAACGTTGACCCAAAATTGGACTTAGAGAGTCCATAACTTTACCAAACTTAAGCCGATTCCAAAGTGGCATACCTCTAAAGACTTCTGATTCGATTCTCTAAAAATCTGCATTCAAATTTTTCAATTTAACGTTGATCAAATTTTTGACCCATTTTCATGTCAGTTATTTCTAATTTTCCGATGACTTGTTTAACGTTGACCCAAAATTGGACTTAGAGAGTCCATAACTTTACCAAACTTAAGCCGATTCCAAAGTGGCATACCTCTAAAGACTTCTGATTCGATTCTCTAAAAATCTGCATTCAAATTTTTCAATTTAACGTTGATCAAATTTTTGACCCATTTTCATGTCAGTTATTTCTAGTTTTCCGATGACTTGTAAAAGAGTGACCCAAAATTGGACTTAGAGAGTCCATAACTTTACCAAACTTAAGCCGATTCCAAAGTGGCATACCTCTAAAGACTTCTGATTCGATTCTCTAAAAATCTGCATTCAAATTTTTCAATTTAACGTTGATCAAATTTTTGACCCATTTTCATGTCAGTTATTTCTAGTTTTCCGATGACTTGTATAAAGAGTGACCCAAAATTGGACTTCGAGAGTCCATAACTTTACCAAACTTAAGCCGATTCCAAAGTGGCATACCTCTAAAGACTTCTGATTCGATTCTCTAAAAATCTGCATTCAAATTTTTCAATTTAACGTTGATCAAATTTTTCACCCATTTTCATGTCAGTTATTTCTAATTTTCCGATGACTTGTTTAACGTTGACCCAAAATTGGACTTCGAGAGAGTCCATAACTTTACCAAACTTAAGCCGATTCCAAAGTGGCATACCTCTAAAGACTTCTGATTTGATTCTCTAAAAATCTGCATTCAAATTTTTCAATTTAACGTTGATCAAATTTTTGACCCATTTTCATGTCAGTTATTTCTAGTTTTCCGATGACTTGTAAAAGTTGGACCCAAAATTGGACTTAGAGAGTCCATAACTTTACCAAACTTAAGCCGATTCCAAAGTGGCATACCTCTAAAGACTTCTGATTCGATTCTCTAAAAATCTGCATTCAAATTTTTCAATTTAACGTTGATCAAATTTTTGACCCATTTTCATGTCAGTTATTTCTAGTTTTCCGATGACTTGTAAAGAGTGACCCAAAATTGGACTTAGAGAGTCCATAACTTTACCAAACTTAAGCCGATTCCAAAGTGGCATACCTCTAAAGACTTCTGATTCGATTCTCTAAAAATCTGCATTCAAATTTTTCAATTTAACGTTGATCAAATTTTTGACCCATTTTCATGTCAGTTATTTCTAGTTTCCGATGACTTGTTTAAGAGTGACCCAAAATTGGACTTAGAGAGTCCATAACTTTACCAAACTTAAGCCGATTCCAAAGTGGCATACCTCTAAAGACTTCTGATTCGATTCTCTAAAAATCTGCATTCAAATTTTTCAATTTAACGTTGATCAAATTTTTGACCCATTTTCATGTCAGTTATTTCTAGTTTTCCGATGACTTGTAAAAGAGTGACCCAAAATTGGACTTAGAGAGTCCATAACTTTACCAAAACTTAAGCCGATTCCAAAGTGGCATACCTCTAAAGACTTCTGATTCGATTCTCTAAAAATCTGCATTCAAATTTTTCAATTTAACGTTGATCAAATTTTTGACCCATTTTCATGTCAGTTATTTCTAGTTTTCCGATGACTTGTTTAACAGAAGAGTGACCCAAAATTGGACTTAGAGAGTCCATAACTTTACCAAACTTAAGCCGATTCCAAAGTGGCATACCTCTAAAGACTTCTGATTCGATTCTCTAAAAATCTGCATTCAAATTTTTCAATTTAACGTTGATCAAATTTTTGACCCATTTTCATGTCAGTTATTTCTAGTTTTCCGATGACTTGTTTAACTTTGACCCAAAATTGGACTTAGAGAGTCCATAACTTTACCAAACTTAAGCCGATTCCAAAGTGGCATACCTCTAAAGACTTCTGATTCGATTCTCTAAAAATCTGCATTCAAATTTTTCAATTTAACGTTGATCAAATTTTTGACCCATTTTCATGTCAGTTATTTCTAGTTTTCCGATGACTTGTAAAAGAGTGACCCAAAATTGGACTTAGAGAGTCCATAACTTTACCAAACTTAAGCCGATTCCAAAGTGGCATACCTCTAAAGACTTCTGATTCGATTCTCTAAAAATCTGCATTCAAATTTTTCAATTTAACGTTGATCAAATTTTTGACCCATTTTCATGTCAGTTATTTCTAATTTGACTTGTTTAACGTTGACCCAAAATTGGACTTAGAGAGTCCATAACTTTACCAAAACTTAAGCCGATTCCAAAGTGGCATACCTCTTAAGACTTCTGATTTGATTCTCTAAAAATCTGCATTCAAATTTTTCAATTTAACGTTGATCAAATTTTTGACCCATTTTCATGTCAGTTATTTCTAATTTTCCGATGACTTGTTTAAGAGTGACCCAAAATTGGACTTAGAGAGTCCATAACTTTACCAAACTTAAGCCGATTCCAAAGTGGCATACCTCTAAAGACTTCTGATTCGATTCTCTAAAAATCTGCATTCAAATTTTTCAATTTAACGTTGATCAAATTTTTGACCCATTTTCATGTCAGTTATTTCTAGTTTTCCGATGACTTGTTTAACGAGAGTGACCCAAAATTGGACTTAGAGAGTCCATAACTTTACCAAACTTAAGCCGATTCCAAAGTGGCATACCTCTAAAGACTTCTGATTCGATTCTCTAAAAATCTGCATTCAAATTTTTCAATTTAACGTTGATCAAATTTTTGACCCATTTTCATGTCAGTTATTTCTAGTTTTCCGATGACTTGTAAAAGAGTGACCCAAAATTGGACTTCGAGAGTCCATAACTTTACCAAGCTTAATCCGATTCCAAAGTTGCATACCTCTAAAGACTTCTGATTCGATTCTCTAAAAATCTGCATTCAAATTTTTCAATTTAACTTTAATCAAATTTTTCACCCATTTTCATGTCAGTTATTTCTAATTTGACTTGTTTAACTTTGACCCAAAATTGGACTTAGAGAGTCCATAACTTTACCAAAACTTAAGCCGATTCCAAAGTGGCATACCTCTAAAGACTTCTGATTCGATTCTCTAAAAATCTGCATTCAAATTTTTCAATTTAACGTTGATCAAATTTTTGACCCATTTTCATGTCAGTTATTTCTAGTTTTCCGATGACTTGTAAAAGAGTGACCCAAAATTGGACTTAGAGAGTCCATAACTTTACCAAACTTAAGCCGATTCCAAAGTGGCATACCTCTAAAGACTTCTGATTCGATTCTCTAAAAATCTGCATTCAAATTTTTCAATTTAACGTTGATCAAATTTTTCACCCATTTTCATGTCAGTTATTTCTAATTTGACTTGTTTAACTTTGACCCAAAATTGAACTTCGAGAGTCCATAACTTTACCAAACTTAAGCCGATTCCAAAGTGGCATACCTCTAAAGACTTCTGATTCGATTCTCTAAAAATCTGCATTCAAATTTTTCAATTTAACGTTGATCAAATTTTTGACCCATTTTCATGTCAGTTTTTTCTAGTTTTCCGATGACTTGTAAAAGAGTGACCCAAAATTGGACTTAGAGAGTCCATAACTTTACCAAAACTTAAGCCGATTCCAAAGTGGCATACCTCTAAAGACTTTGATAAAATTTTTGACCCATTTTCATGTCAGTTATTTCTAGTTTTCGGATGACTTGTAACATAGTGACTCAAAATTGGACTTAGAGAGTACATAACTTTACCAAACTTAAGCCGATTCCAAAGTGGCATACCTCTAAAGACTTCTGATTCGATTCTCTAAAAATCTGCATTCAAATTTTTCAATTTAACGTTGATCAAATTTTTGACCCATTTTCATGTCAGTTTTTTCTAGTTTTCCGATGACTTGTAAAAGAGTGACCCAAAATTGGACTTAGAGAGTCCATAACTTTACCAAAACTTAAGCCGATTCCAAAGTGGCATACCTCTTAAGACTTCTGATTCGATTCTCTAAAAATCTGCATTCAAATTTTTCAATTTAACGTTGATCAAATTTTTGACCCATTTTCATGTCAGTTATTTCTAGTTTTCCGATGACTTGTAAAAGAGTGACCCAAAATTGGACTTCGAGAGTCCATAACTTTACCAAGCTTAAGCCGATTCCAAAGTTGCATACCTCTAAAGACTTCTGATTCGATTCTCTAAAAATCTGCATTCAAATTTTTCAATTTAACGTTGATCAAATTTTTCACCCATTTTCATGTCAGTTATTTCTAGTTTTCCGATGACTTGTTTAACTTTGACCCAAAATTGGACTTAGAGAGTCCATAACTTTACCAAACTTAAGCCGATTCCAAAGTGGCATACCTCTTAAGACTTCTGATTCGATTCTCTAAAAATCTGCATTCAAATTTTTCAATTTAACGTTGATCAAATTTTTGACCCATTTTCATGTCAGTTATTTCTAGTTTTCCGATGACTTGTAAAAGAGTGACCCAAAATTGGACTTAGAGAGTCCATAACTTTACCAAACTTAAGCCGATTCCAAAGTGGCATACCTCTAAAGACTTCTGATTCGATTCTCTAAAAATCTGCATTCAAATTTTTCAATTTAACGTTGATCAAATTTTTGACCCATTTTCATGTCAGTTATTTCTAATTTCCGAGACTTGTTTAACGTTGACCCAAAATTGGACTTAGAGAGTCCATAACTTTACCAAACTTAAGCCGATTCCAAAGTGGCATACCTCTAAAGACTTCTGATTCGATTCTCTAAAAATCTGCATTCAAATTTTTCAATTTAACGTTGATCAAATTTTTGACCCATTTTCATGTCAGTTATTTCTAGTTTTCCGATGACTTGTAAAAGAGTGACCCAAAATTGGACTTAGAGAGTCCATAACTTTACCAAACTTAAGCCGATTCCAAAGTGGCATACCTCTAAAGACTTCTGATTCGATTCTCTAAAAATCTGCATTCAAATTTTTCAATTTAACGTTGATCAAATTTTTGACCCATTTTCATGTCAGTTATTTCTAGTTTTCCGATTGTTAACTTTGAAGTGACCCAAAATTGGACTTAGAGAGTCCATAACTTTACCAAACTTAAGCCGATTCCAAAGTGGCATACCTCTAAAGACTTCTGATTCGATTCTCTAAAAATCTGCATTCAAATTTTTCAATTTAACGTTGATCAAATTTTTGACCCATTTTCATGTCAGTTATTTCTAGTTTTCCGATGACTTGTAAAAGAGTGACCCAAAATTGGACTTAGAGAGTCCATAACTTTACCAAACTTAAGCCGATTCCAAAGTGGCATACCTCTAAAGACTTCTGATTCGATTCTCTAAAAATCTGCATTCAAATTTTTCAATTTAACGTTGATCAAATTTTTGACCCATTTTCATGTCAGTTATTTCTAATTTCCGATGACTTGTTTAACGTTGACCCAAAATTGGACTTAGAGAGTCCATAACTTTACCAAACTTAAGCCGATTCCAAAGTGGCATACCTCTAAAGACTTCTGATTCGATTCTCTAAAAATCTGCATTCAAATTTTTCAATTTAACGTTGATCAAATTTTTGACCCATTTTCATGTCAGTTATTTCTAGTTTTCCGATGACTTGTTTAACAAGTGACCCAAAATTGGACTTAGAGAGTCCATAACTTTACCAAACTTAAGCCGATTCCAAAGTGGCATACCTCTAAAGACTTCTGATTCGATTCTCTAAAAATCTGCATTCAAATTTTTCAATTTAACGTTGATCAAATTTTTGACCCATTTTCATGTCAGTTATTTCTAGTTTCCGATGACTTGTTAAGAGTTGACCCAAAATTGGACTTAGAGAGTCCATAACTTTACCAAACTTAAGCCGATTCCAAAGTGGCATACCTCTAAAGACTTCTGATTCGATTCTCTAAAAATCTGCATTCAAATTTTTCAATTTAACGTTGATCAAATTTTTGACCCATTTTCATGTCAGTTATTTCTAGTTTTCCGATGACTTGCAGAAGAGTGACCCAAAATTGGACTTAGAGAGTCCATAACTTTACCAAACTTAAGCCGATTCCAAAGTGGCATACCTCTTAAGACTTCTGATTCGATTCTCTAAAAATCTGCATTCAAATTTTTCAATTTAACGTTGATCAAATTTTTGACCCATTTTCATTTCAGTTATTTCTAATTTGACTTGTTTAACTTTGACCCAAAATTGGACTTAGAGAGTCCATAACTTTACCAAACTTAAGCCGATTCCAAAGTGGCATACCTCTTAAGACTTCTGATTCGATTCTCTAAAAATCTGCATTCAAATTTTTCAATTTAACGTTGATCAAATTTTTCACCCATTTTCATTTCAGTTATTTCTAATTTGACTTGTTTAACTTTGACCCAAAATTGGACTTAGAGAGTCCATAACTTTACCAAACTTAAGCCGATTCCAAAGTGGCATACCTCTAAAGACTTCTGATTCGATTCTCTAAAAATCTGCATTCAAATTTTTCAATTTAACGTTGATCAAATTTTTGACCCATTTTCATGTCAGTTATTTCTAGTTTTCCGATGACTTGTAAAAGAGTGACCCAAAATTGGACTTAGAGAGTCCATAACTTTACCAAACTTAAGCCGATTCCAAAGTGGCATACCTCTAAAGACTTCTGATTCGATTCTCTAAAAATCTGCATTCAAATTTTTCAATTTAACGTTGATCAAATTTTTCACCCATTTTCATGTCAGTTATTTCTAGTTTTCCGATGACTTGTTTAAGAGTGACCCAAAATTGGACTTAGAGAGTCCATAACTTTACCAAACTTAAGCCGATTCCAAAGTGGCATACCTCTTAAGACTTCTGATTCGATTCTCTAAAAATCTGCATTCAAATTTTTCAATTTAACGTTGATCAAATTTTTGACCCATTTTCATGTCAGTTATTTCTAGTTTTCCGATGACTTGTAAAACGAGTGACCCAAAATTGGACTTAGAGAGTCCATAACTTTACCAAACTTAAGCCGATTCCAAAGTGGCATACCTCTAAAGACTTCTGATTCGATATCTCTAAAAATCTGCATTCAAATTTTTCAATTTAACGTTGACAAAACAAAAAACCAAAATCTAACTTTAAATTTTATTAACTTGATCAAATTTTTGACCCATTTTCATGTCAGTTATTTCTAATTTTCCGATGACTTGGATTTAAGTGTGACCCAAAATTGGACTTAGAGAGTCCATAACTTTACCAAACTTAAGCCGATTCCAAAGTGGCATACCTCTAAAGACTTCTGATTCGATTCTCTAAAAATCTGCATTCAAATTTTTCAATTTAACGTTGATCAAATTTTTGACCCATTTTCATGTCAGTTATTTCTAGTTTTCCGATGACTTGTAAAAGAGTGACCCAAAATTGGACTTCGAGAGTCCATAACTTTACCAAGCTTAATCCGATTCCAAAGTTGCATACCTCTAAAGACTTCTGATTCGATTCTCTAAAAATCTGCATTCAAATTTTTCAATTTAACTTTAATCAAATTTTTCACCCATTTTCATGTCAGTTATTTCTAGTTTGACTTGTTTAACAGTGACCCAAAATTGGACTTAGAGAGTCCATAACTTTACCAAACTTAAGCCGATTCCAAAGTGGCATACCTCTAAAGACTTCTGATTCGATTCTCTAAAAATCTGCATTCAAATTTTTCAATTTAACTTTGATCAAATTTTTCACCCATTTTCATGTCAGTTATTTCTAATTTGACTTGTTTAACTTTGACCCAAAATTGGACTTAGAGAGTCCATAACTTTACCAAAACTTAAGCCGATTCCAAAGTGGCATACCTCTTAAGACTTCTGATTCGATTCTCTAAAAATCTGCATTCAAATTTTTCAATTTAACGTTGATCAAATTTTTGACCCATTTTCATGTCAGTTATTTCTAGTTTTCCGATGACTTGTAAAAGAGTGACCCAAAATTGGACTTCGAGAGAGTCCATAACTTTACCAAAACTTAAGCCGATTCCAAAGTGGCATACCTCTTAAGACTTCTGATTCGATTCTCTAAAAATCTGCATTCAAATTTTTCAATTTAACGTTGATCAAATTTTTCACCCATTTTCATGTCAGTTATTTCTAATTTGACTTGTTTAACTTTGACCCAAAATTGGACTTAGAGAGTCCATAACTTTACCAAAACTTAAGCCGATTCCAAAGTGGCATACCTCTAAAGACTTCTGATTCGATTCTCTAAAAATCTGCATTCAAATTTTTCAATTTAACGTTGATCAAATTTTTGACCCATTTTCATGTCAGTTTTTTCTAGTTTTCCGATGACTTGTAAAAAAGTGACCCAAAATTGGACTTAGAGAGGCCATAACCTTACCAAACTAACGATCGATTCCAAAGTGGCATACCTCTAAAGACTTCTGATTCGATTCTCTAAAATCTGCATTCAAATTTTTCAATTTAACGTTGATCAAATTTTTGACCCATTTTCATGTCAGTTATTTTCTAGTTTTCCGATGACTTGTAAAAAAGTGACCCAAAATTGGACTTAGAGAGTCCATAACTTTACCAAACTTAAGCCGATTCCAAAGTGGCATACCCCTCTTAAACTTCTGAAAGACTTCGATTCTCTAAATAAATCTGCATTCAAATTTTTCAATTTAACGTTGATCAAATTTTTGACCCATTTTCATGTCAGTTATTTCTAATTTTCCGATGACTTGTATAAGTTTGACCCAAAATTGGACTTAGAGAGTCCATAACTTTACCAAACTTAAGCCGATTCCAAAGTGGCATACCTCTAAAGACTTCTGATTTGATTCTCTAAAAATCTGCATTCAAATTTTTCAATTTAACGTTGATCAAATTTTTGACCCATTTTCATGTCAGTTATTTCTAGTTTTCCGATGACTTGTAAAGAGTGACCCAAAATTGGACTTAGAGAGTCCATAACTTTACCAAACTTAAGCCGATTCCAAAGTGGCATACCTCTAAAGACTTCTGATTCGATTCTCTAAAAATCTGCATTCAAATTTTCAAATTTAACGTTGATCAAATTTTTCACCCATTTTCATGTCAGTTATTTCTAATTTTCCGATGACTTGTTTAACTTTGACCCAAAATTGGACTTAGAGAGTCCATAACTTTACCAAACTTAAGCCGATTCCAAAGTGGCATACCTCTAAAGACTTCTGATTCGATTCTCTAAAAATCTGCATTCAAATTTTCAATTTAACGTTGATCAAATTTTTCGACCCATTTTCATGTCAGTTATTTCTAGTTTTCCGATTTGTAAAAGAGTGACCCAAAATTGGACTTAGAGAGTCCATAACTTTACCAAACTTAAGCCGATTCCAAAGTGGCATACCTCTAAAGACTTCTGATTCGATTCTCTAAAAATCTGCTTAAATTAATTAACGTTAATCAAATTTTTACCCATTTTCAGTATACTCAAAATATTCCAAACATTCAAATTTTTCAATTTAACGTTGATCAAATTTTTGACCCATTTTCATGTCAGTTATTTCTAGTTTTCCGATGACTTGTAAAAGAGTGACCCAAAATTGGACTTAGAGAGTCCATAACTTTACCAAACTTAAGCCGATTCCAAAGTGGCATACCTCTAAAGACTTCTGATTCGATTCTCTAAAAATCTGCATTCAAATTTTTCAATTTAACGTTGATCAAATTTTTCACCCATTTTCATGTCAGTTATTTCTAATTTGACTTGTTTAACGTTGACCCAAAATTGGACTTCGAGAGTCCATAACTTTACCAAACTTAAGCCGATTCCAAAGTGGCATACCTCTAAAGACTTCTGATTCGATTCTCTAAAAATCTGCATTCAAATTTTTCAATTTAACGTTGATCAAATTTTTGACCCATTTTCATGTCAGTTATTTCTAGTTTTCCGATGACTTGTAAAAGAGTGACCCAAAATTGGACTTAGAGAGTCCATAACTTTACCAAACTTAAGCCGATTCCAAAGTGGCATACCTCTAAAGACTTCTGATTCGATTCTCTAAAAATCTGCATTCAAATTTTTCAATTTAACGTTGATCAAATTTTTGACCCATTTTCATGTCAGTTATTTCTAGTTTTCCGATGACTTGTTTAACAGAGTGACCCAAAATTGGACTTAGAGAGTCCATAACTTTACCAAACTTAAGCCGATTCCAAAGTGGCATACCTCTAAAGACTTCTGATTCGATTCTCTAAAAATCTGCATTCAAATTTTTCAATTTAACGTTGATCAAATTTTTGACCCATTTTCATGTCAGTTATTTCTAGTTTTCCGATGACTTGTTAAAGAGTGACCCAAAATTGGACTTAGAGAGTCCATAACTTTACCAAACTTAAGCCGATTCCAAAGTGGCATACCTCTAAAGACTTCTGATTCGATTCTCTAAAAATCTGCATTCAAATTTTTCAATTTAACGTTGATCAAATTTTTGACCCATTTTCATGTCAGTTATTTCTAATTTGACTTATGACTTGTTTAACGGTGACCCAAAATTGGACTTAGAGAGTCCATAACTTTACCAAACTTAAGCCGATTCCAAAGTGGCATACCTCTTAAGACTTCTGATTCGATTCTCTAAAAATCTGCATTCAAATTTTTCAATTTAACGTTGATCAAATTTTTGACCCATTTTCATGTCAGTTATTTCTAATTTGCCTTGACTTGTAACGTTTGACCCAAAATTGGACTTAGAGAGTCCATAACTTTACCAAACTTAAGCCGATTCCAAAGTGGCATACCTCTAAAGACTTCTGATTCGATTCTCTAAAAATCTGCATTCAAATTTTTCAATTTAACGTTGATCAAATTTTTGACCCATTTTCATGTCAGTTATTTCTAGTTTTCCGATGACTTGTAAAAGAGTGACCCAAAATTGGACTTAGAGAGTCCATAACTTTACCAAACTTAAGCCGATTCCAAAGTGGCATACCTCTAAAGACTTCTGATTCGATTCTCTAAAAATCTGCATTCAAATTTTTCAATTTAACGTTGATCAAATTTTTGACCCATTTTCATGTCAGTTATTTCTAGTTTTCCGATGACTTGTTTAACAGGTGACCCAAAATTGGACTTAGAGAGTCCATAACTTTACCAAACTTAAGCCGATTCCAAAGTGGCATACCTCTAAAGACTTCTGATTCGATTCTCTAAAAATCTGCATTCAAATTTTTCAATTTAACGTTGATCAAATTTTTGACCCATTTTCATGTCAGTTATTTCTAGTTTTCCGATGACTTGTAAAAGAGTGACCCAAAATTGGACTTAGAGAGTCCATAACTTTACCAAACTTAAGCCGATTCCAAAGTGGCATACCTCTAAAGACTTCTGATTCGATTCTCTAAAAATCTGCATTCAAATTTTTCAATTTAACGTTGATCAAATTTTTGACCCATTTTCATGTCAGTTATTTCTAATTTTCCGATGACTTGTTAAACGTTGACCCAAAATTGGACTTAGAGAGTCCATAACTTTACCAAACTTAAGCCGATTCCAAAGTGGCATACCTCTAAAGACTTCTGATTCGATTCTCTAAAAATCTGCATTCAAATTTTTCAATTTAACGTTGATCAAATTTTTGACCCATTTTCATGTCAGTTATTTCTAGTTTTCCGATGACTTGTAAAAGAGTGACCCAAAATTGGACTTCGAGAGTCCATAACTTTACCAAACTTAAGCCGATTCCAAAGTGGCATACCTCTAAAGACTTCTGATTCGATTCTCTAAAAATCTGCATTCAAATTTTTCAATTTAACGTTGATCAAATTTTTCACCCATTTTCATGTCAGTTATTTCTAATTTGACTTGATTTAACGTTTGACCCAAAATTGGACTTCGAGAGTCCATAACTTTACCAAACTTAAGCCGATTCCAAAGTGGCATACCTCTAAAGACTTCTGATTCGATTCTCTAAAAATCTGCATTCAAATTTTTCAATTTAACGTTGATCAAATTTTTGACCCATTTTCATGTCAGTTATTTCTAGTTTGCCTTGTTTAACGTTGACCCAAAATTGGACTTAGAGAGTCCATAACTTTACCAAACTTAAGCCGATTCCAAAGTGGCATACCTCTAAAGACTTCTGATTCGATTCTCTAAAAATCTGCATTCAAATTTTTCAATTTAACGTTGATCAAATTTTTGACCCATTTTCATGTCAGTTATTTCTAGTTTTCCGATGACTTGTAAAAGAGTGACCCAAAATTGGACTTAGAGAGTCCATAACTTTACCAAACTTAAGCCGATTCCAAAGTGGCATACCTCTAAAGACTTCTGATTCGATTCTCTAAAAATCTGCATTCAAATTTTTCAATTTAACGTTGATCAAATTTTTGACCCATTTTCATGTCAGTTATTTCTAGTTTTCCGATGACTTGTTTAACAGAGTGACCCAAAATTGGACTTCGAGAGTCCATAACTTTACCAAACTTAAGCCGATTCCAAAGTGGCATACCTCTAAAGACTTCTGATTCGATTCTCTAAAAATCTGCATTCAAATTTTTCAATTTAACGTTGATCAAATTTTTGACCCATTTTCATGTCAGTTATTTCTAATTTCCGATGACTTGTAAAAGTTTGACCCAAAATTGGACTTCGAGAGTCCATAACTTTACCAAACTTAAGCCGATTCCAAAGTGGCATACCTCTAAAGACTTCTGATTCGATTCTCTAAAAATCTGCATTCAAATTTTTCAATTTAACGTTGATCAAATTTTTGACCCATTTTCATGTCAGTTATTTCTAGTTTTCCGATTGACTTGTAACAAGTTGACCCAAAATTGGACTTCGAGAGTCCATAACTTTACCAAACTTAAGCCGATTCCAAAGTGGCATACCTCTTAAAGACTTCTGATTCGATTCTCTAAAAATCTGCATTCAAATTTTTCAATTTAACGTTGATCAAATTTTTGACCCATTTTCATGTCAGTTATTTCTAGTTTTCCGATGACTTGTAAAAGAGTGACCCAAAATTGGACTTCTTAGAGAGTCCATAACTTTACCAAACTTAAGCCGATTCCAAAGTGGCATACCTCTAAAGACTTCTGATTCGATTCTCTAAAAATCTGCATTCAAATTTTTCAATTTAACGTTGATCAAATTTTTGACCCATTTTCATGTCAGTTATTTCTAATTTGACTTGTTTAACGTTGACCCAAAATTGGACTTAGAGAGTCCATAACTTTACCAAACTTAAGCCGATTCCAAAGTGGCATACCTCTAAAGACTTCTGATTCGATTCTCTAAAAATCTGCATTCAAATTTTTCAATTTAACGTTGATCAAATTTTTGACCCATTTTCATGTCAGTTATTTCTAGTTTTCCGATGACTTGTAAAAGAGTGACCCAAAATTGGACTTAGAGAGTCCATAACTTTACCAAACTTAAGCCGATTCCAAAGTGGCATACCTCTAAAGACTTCTGATTCGATTCTCTAAAAATCTGCATTCAAATTTTTCAATTTAACGTTGATCAAATTTTTGACCCATTTTCATGTCAGTTATTTCTAATTTGACTTGTTTAACGTTGACCCAAAATTGGACTTCGAGAGTCCATAACTTTACCAAACTTAAGCCGATTCCAAAGTGGCATACCTCTAAAGACTTCTGATTCGATTCTCTAAAAATCTGCATTCAAATTTTTCAATTTAACGTTGATCAAATTTTTGACCCATTTTCATGTCAGTTATTTCTAGTTTTCCGATGACTTGTAAAGAGTGACCCAAAATTGGACTTAGAGAGTCCATAACTTTACCAAACTTAAGCCGATTCCAAAGTGGCATACCTCTAAAGACTTCTGATTCGATTCTCTAAAAATCTGCATTCAAATTTTTCAATTTAACGTTGATCAAATTTTTCACCCATTTTCATGTCAGTTATTTCTAATTTGACTTGTTTAACGTTGACCCAAAATTGGACTTCGAGAGTCCATAACTTTACCAAACTTAAGCCGATTCCAAAGTGGCATACCTCTAAAGACTTCTGATTCGATTCTCTAAAAATCTGCATTCAAATTTTTCAATTTAACGTTGATCAAATTTTTGACCCATTTTCATGTCAGTTATTTCTAGTTTTCCGATGACTTGTAAAAGAGTGACCCAAAATTGGACTTAGAGAGTCCATAACTTTACCAAACTTAAGCCGATTCCAAAGTGGCATACCTCTTAAGACTTCTGATTCGATTCTCTAAAAATCTGCATTCAAATTTTTCAATTTAACGTTGATCAAATTTTTGACCCATTTTCATGTCAGTTATTTCTAGTTTTCCGATGACTTGTAACAGAGTGACCCAAAATTGGACTTCGAGAGTCCATAACTTTACCAAACTTAAGCCGATTCCAAAGTGGCATACCTCTAAAGACTTCTGATTCGATTCTCTAAAAATCTGCATTCAAATTTTTCAATTTAACGTTAATCAAATTTTTGACCCATTTTCATGTCAGTTATTTCTAGTTTTCCGATGACTTGTTTAACGATTGACCCAAAATTGGACTTCGAGAGTCCATAACTTTACCAAACTTAAGCCGATTCCAAAGTGGCATACCTCTAAAGACTTCTGATTCGATTCTCTAAAAATCTGCATTCAAATTTTTTCAATTTAACGTTGATCAAATTTTTGACCCATTTTCATGTCAGTTATTTCTAATTTTCCTTGACTTGTAACGTTGTGACCCAAAATTGGACTTCGAGAGTCCATAACTTTACCAAACTTAAGCCGATTCCAAAGTGGCATACCTCTAAAGACTTCTGATTCGATTCTCTAAAAATCTGCATTCAAATTTTTCAATTTAACGTTGATCAAATTTTTGACCCATTTTCATGTCAGTTATTTCTAATTTCGACTTGATTTAACGTTGACCCAAAATTGGACTTAGAGAGTCCATAACTTTACCAAGCTTAAGCCGATTCCAAAGTGGCATACCTCTAAAGACTTCTGATTCGATTCTCTAAAAATCTGCATTCAAATTTTTCAATTTAACGTTGATCAAATTTTTGACCCATTTTCATGTCAGTTATTTCTAGTTTTCCGATGACTTGTTTAACAGAGTGACCCAAAATTGGACTTCGAGAGTCCATAACTTTACCAAACTTAAGCCGATTCCAAAGTGGCATACCTCTAAAGACTTCTGATTCGATTCTCTAAAAATCTGCATTCAAATTTTTCAATTTAACGTTGATCAAATTTTTGACCCATTTTCATGTCAGTTATTTCTAGTTTTCCGATGACTTGTAATAGAGTGACTCAAAATTGGACTTAGAGAGTCCATAACTTTACCAAACTTAAGCCGATTCCAAAGTGGCATACCTCTAAAGACTTCTGATTCGATTCTCTAAAAATCTGCATTCAAATTTTTCAATTTAACGTTGATCAAATTTTTGACCCATTTTCATGTCAGTTATTTCTAGTTTTCCGATGACTTGTAACAGAGTGACCCAAAATTGGACTTAGAGAGTCCATAACTTTACCAAACTTAAGCCGATTCCAAAGTGGCATACCTCTAAAGACTTCTGATTCGATTCTCTAAAAATCTGCATTCAAATTTTTCAATTTAACGTTGATCAAATTTTTGACCCATTTTCATGTCAGTTATTTCTAATTTGACTTGTTTAACGTTGACCCAAAATTGGACTTCGAGAGTCCATAACTTTACCAAACTTAAGCCGATTCCAAAGTGGCATACCTCTAAAGACTTCTGATTCGATTCTCTAAAAATCTGCATTCAAATTTTTCAATTTAACGTTGATCAAATTTTTGACCCATTTTCATGTCAGTTATTTCTAGTTTTCCGATGACTTGTAAAAAGAGTGACCCAAAATTGGACTTAGAGAGTCCATAACTTTACCAAACTTAAGCCGATTCCAAAGTGGCATACCTCTAAAGACTTCTGATTCGATTCTCTAAAAATCTGCATTCAAATTTTTCAATTTAACGTTGATCAAATTTTTGACCCATTTTCATGTCAGTTATTTCTAGTTTTCCGATGACTTGTTTAACTGGTGACCCAAAATTGGACTTCGAGAGTCCATAACTTTACCAAGCTTAAGCCGATTCCAAAGTGGCATACCTCTAAAGACTTCTGATTCGATTCTCTAAAAATCTGCATTCAAATTTTTCAATTTAACGTTGATCAAATTTTTGACCCATTTTCATGTCAGTTATTTCTAGTTTTCCGATGACTTGTAACAGTTGACCCAAAATTGGACTTCGAGAGTCCATAACTTTACCAAACTTAAGCCGATTCCAAAGTGGCATACCTCTAAAGACTTCTGATTCGATTCTCTAAAAATCTGCATTCAAATTTTTCAATTTAACGTTGATCAAATTTTTGACCCATTTTCATGTCAGTTATTTCTAGTTTTCCGATGACTTGTTTAACAGAGTGACCCAAAATTGGACTTAGAGAGTCCATAACTTTACCAAACTTAAGCCGATTCCAAAGTGGCATACCTCTAAAGACTTCTGATTCGATTCTCTAAAAATCTGCATTCAAATTTTTCAATTTAACGTTGATCAAATTTTTTGACCCATTTTCATGTCAGTTATTTCTAGTTTTCCGACTTGACTTGTAACAAGTGACCCAAAATTGGACTTCGAGAGTCCATAACTTTACCAAACTTAAGCCGATTCCAAAGTGGCATACCTCTAAAGACTTCTGATTCGATTCTCTAAAAATCTGCATTCAAATTTTTCAATTTAACGTTGATCAAATTTTTTGACCCATTTTCATGTCAGTTATTTCTAGTTTTCCGACTTGACTTTAACAGTGACCCAAAATTGGACTTCGAGAGTCCATAACTTTACCAAGCTTAAGCCGATTCCAAAGTTGCATACCTCTAAAGACTTCTGATTCGATTCTCTAAAAATCTGCATTCAAATTTTTCAATTTAACGTTGATCAAATTTTTGACCCATTTTCATGTCAGTTATTTCTAGTTTTCCGATGACTTGTAAACTGAGTGACCCAAAATTGGACTTAGAGAGTCCATAACTTTACCAAACTTAAGCCGATTCCAAAGTGGCATACCTCTTAAGACTTCTGATTCGATTCTCTAAAAATCTGCATTCAAATTTTTCAATTTAACGTTGATCAAATTTTTGACCCATTTTCATGTCAGTTATTTCTAGTTTTCCGATGACTTGTAACAGAGTGACTCAAAATTGGACTTAGAGAGTCCATAACTTTACCAAACTTAAGCCGATTCCAAAGTGGCATACCTCTAAAGACTTCTGATTCGATTCTCTAAAAATCTGCATTCAAATTTTTCAATTTAACGTTAATCAAATTTTTGACCCATTTTCATGTCAGTTATTTCTAATTTGACTTGTTTAACGTTGACCCAAAATTGGACTTCGAGAGTCCATAACTTTACCAAACTTAAGCCGATTCCAAAGTGGCATACCTCTAAAGACTTCTGATTCGATTCTCTAAAAATCTGCATTCAAATTTTTCAATTTAACGTTGATCAAATTTTTGACCCATTTTCATGTCAGTTATTTCTAGTTTTCCGATGACTTGTAAAAGAGTGACCCAAAATTGGACTTCGAGAGTCCATAACTTTACCAAGCTTAAGCCGATTCCAAAGTGGCATACCTCTAAAGACTTCTGATTCGATTCTCTAAAAATCTGCATTCAAATTTTTCAATTTAACGTTGATCAAATTTTTTGACCCATTTTCATGTCAGTTATTTCTAATTTGACTTGACTTTAACTGTGACCCAAAATTGGACTTCGAGAGTCCATAACTTTACCAAGCTTAAGCCGATTCCAAAGTGGCATACCTCTAAAGACTTCTGATTCGATTCTCTAAAAATCTGCATTCAAATTTTTCAATTTAACGTTGATCAAATTTTTGACCCATTTTCATGTCAGTTATTTCTAATTTGACTTGCTTTAACGTTGACCCAAAATTGGACTTCGAGAGTCCATAACTTTACCAAACTTAAGCCGATTCCAAAGTGGCATACCTCTTAAGACTTCTGATTCGATTCTCTAAAAATCTGCATTCAAATTTTTCAATTTAACGTTGATCAAATTTTTGACCCATTTTCATGTCAGTTATTTCTAGTTTTCCGATGACTTGTAACAGAGTGACCCAAAATTGGACTTAGAGAGTCCATAACTTTACCAAACTTAAGCCGATTCCAAAGTGGCATACCTCTAAAGACTTCTGATTCGATTCTCTAAAAATCTGCATTCAAATTTTTCAATTTAACGTTGATCAAATTTTTGACCCATTTTCATGTCAGTTATTTCTAGTTTTCCGATGACTTGTATAAAGTTGACCCAAAATTGGACTTCGAGAGTCCATAACTTTACCAAGCTTAAGCCGATTCCAAAGTGGCATACCTCTAAAGACTTCTGATTCGATTCTCTAAAAATCTGCATTCAAATTTTTCAATTTAACGTTGATCAAATTTTTGACCCATTTTCATGTCAGTTATTTCTAATTTGACTTGTTTAACGTTGACCCAAAATTGGACTTAGAGAGTCCATAACTTTACCAAACTTAAGCCGATTCCAAAGTGGCATACCTCTTAAGACTTCTGATTCGATTCTCTAAAAATCTGCATTCAAATTTTTCAATTTAACGTTGATCAAATTTTTGACCCATTTTCATGTCAGTTATTTCTAGTTTTCCGATGACTTGTAACAGAGTGACCCAAAATTGGACTTAGAGAGTCCATAACTTTACCAAACTTAAGCCGATTCCAAAGTGGCATACCTCTAAAGACTTCTGATTCGATTCTCTAAAAATCTGCATTCAAATTTTTCAATTTAACGTTGATCAAATTTTTGACCCATTTTCATGTCAGTTATTTCTAGTTTTCCGATGACTTGTAACAGAGTGACTCAAAATTGGACTTAGAGAGTCCATAACTTTACCAAACTTAAGCCGATTCCAAAGTGGCATACCTCTAAAGACTTCTGATTCGATTCTCTAAAAATCTGCATTAAAATTTTTCAATTTGACGTTAATCAAATTTTTGACCCATTTTCATGTCAGTTATTTCTAATTTGACTTGTTTAACGTTGACCCAAAATTGGATTTCGAGAGTCCATAACTTTACCAAACTTAAGCCGATTCCAAAGTGGCATACCTCTTAAGACTTCTGATTCGATTCTCTAAAAATCTGCATTCAAATTTTTCAATTTAACGTTGATCAAATTTTTGACCCATTTTCATGTCAGTTATTTCTAGTTTTCCGATGACTTGTAAAAGAGTGACCCAAAATTGGACTTCGAGAGTCCATAACTTTACCAAGCTTAAGCCGATTCCAAAGTTGCATACCTCTAAAGACTTCTGATTCGATTCTCTAAAAATCTGCATTCAAATTTTTCAATTTAACGTTGATCAAATTTTTGACCCATTTTCATGTCAGTTATTTCTAATTTGACTTGTTTAACTTTGACCCAAAATTGAACTTCGAGAGTCCATAACTTTACCAAGCTTAAGCCGATTCCAAAGTGGCATACCTCTAAAGACTTCTGATTCGATTCTCTAAAAATCTGCATTCAAATTTTTCAATTTAACGTTGATCAAATTTTGACCCATTTTCATGTCAGTTATTTCTAATTTCGAGACTTGTTTAACGTTGACCCAAAATTGGACTTCGAGAGTCCATAACTTTACCAAACTTAAGCCGATTCCAAAGTGGCATACCTCTAAAGACTTCTGATTCGATTCTCTAAAATCTGCATTCAAATTTTTCAATTTAACGTTGATCAAATTTTTGACCCATTTTCATGTCAGTTATTTCTAGTTTTCCGATGACTTGTAAAAGAGTGACCCAAAATTGGACTTAGAGAGTCCATAACTTTACCAAACTTAAGCCGATTCCAAAGTGGCATACCTCTAAAGACTTCTGATTCGATTCTCTAAAAATCTGCATTCAAATTTTTCAATTTAACGTTGATCAAATTTTTGACCCATTTTCATGTCAGTTATTTCTAGTTTTCCGATGACTTGTAACAGAGTGACCCAAAATTGGACTTCGAGAGTCCATAACTTTACCAAACTTAAGCCGATTCCAAAGTGGCATACCTCTAAAGACTTCTGATTCGATTCTCTAAAAATCTGCATTCAAATTTTTCAATTTAACGTTGATCAAATTTTTGACCCATTTTCATGTCAGTTATTTCTAGTTTTCCGATGACTTGTTTAACGTTGACCCAAAATTGGACTTAGAGAGTCCATAACTTTACCAAACTTAAGCCGATTCCAAAGTGGCATACCTCTAAAGACTTCTGATTCGATTCTCTAAAAATCTGCATTCAAATTTTTCAATTTAACGTTGATCAAATTTTTGACCCATTTTCATGTCAGTTATTTCTAATTTTGATGACTTGTTTAACATTGACCCAAAATTGGACTTCGAGAGTCCATAACTTTACCAAACTTAAGCCGATTCCAAAGTGGCATACCTCTAAAGACTTCTGATTCGATTCTCTAAAAATCTGCATTCAAATTTTTCAATTTAACGTTGATCAAATTTTTGACCCATTTTCATGTCAGTTATTTCTAATTTTCCGATGACTTGTTTAACATGTGACCCAAAATTGGACTTCGAGAGTCCATAACTTTACCAAACTTAAGCCGATTCCAAAGTGGCATACCTCTAAAGACTTCTGATTCGATTCTCTAAAATCTGCATTCAAATTTTTCAATTTAACGTTGATCAAATTTTTGACCCATTTTCATGTCAGTTATTTCTAGTTTCGAGACTTGTTTAACGGTGACCCAAAATTGGACTTCGAGAGTCCATAACTTTACCAAACTTAAGCCGATTCCAAAGTGGCATACCTCTAAAGACTTCTGATTCGATTCTCTAAAAATCTGCATTCAAATTTTTCAATTTAACGTTGATCAAATTTTTGACCCATTTTCATGTCAGTTATTTCTAGTTTTCCGTGACTTGTTAACAGAGTGACCCAAAATTGGACTTCGAGAGTCCATAACTTTACCAAACTTAAGCCGATTCCAAAGTGGCATACCTCTAAAGACTTCTGATTCGATTCTCTAAAAATCTGCATTCAAATTTTTCAATTTAACGTTGATCAAATTTTTGACCCATTTTCATGTCAGTTATTTCTAATTTTGACTTGTAAAACAGTGACCCAAAATTGGACTTCGAGAGTCCATAACTTTACCAAACTTAAGCCGATTCCAAAGTGGCATACCTCTAAAGACTTCTGATTCGATTCTCTAAAAATCTGCATTCAAATTTTTCAATTTAACTTTGATCAAATTTTTCGACCCATTTTCATGTCAGTTATTTCTAATTTTCGGACTTGTTTAACAGTGACCCAAAATTGGACTTCGAGAGTCCATAACTTTACCAAACTTAAGCCGATTCCAAAGTGGCATACCTCTAAAGACTTCTGATTCGATTCTCTAAAAATCTGCATTCAAATTTTTCAATTTAACGTTGATCAAATTTTTTGACCCATTTTCATGTCAGTTATTTCTAGTTTTCCGATGACTTGTAAAAGAGTGACCCAAAATTGGACTTAGAGAGTCCATAACTTTACCAAACTTAAGCCGATTCCAAAGTGGCATACCTCTAAAGACTTCTGATTCGATTCTCTAAAAATCTGCATTCAAATTTTTCAATTTAACGTTGATCAAATTTTTGACCCATTTTCATGTCAGTTATTTCTAGTTTTCCGATGACTTGTAAAAGAGTGACTCAAAATTGGACTTAGAGAGTCCATAACTTTACCAAACTTAAGCCGATTCCAAAGTGGCATACCTCTTAAGACTTCTGATTCGATTCTCTAAAAATCTGCATTCAAATTTTTCAATTTAACGTTGATCAAATTTTTGACCCATTTTCATGTCAGTTATTTCTAGTTTTCCGATGACTTGTAACAGAGTGACTCAAAATTGGACTTAGAGAGTCCATAACTTTACCAAACTTAAGCCGATTCCAAAGTGGCATACCTCTAAAGACTTCTGATTCGATTCTCTAAAAATCTGCATTAAAATTTTTCAATTTGACGTTAATCAAATTTTTGACCCATTTTCATGTCAGTTATTTCTAATTTGACTTGTTTAACGTTGACCCAAAATTGGATTTCGAGAGTCCATAACTTTACCAAACTTAAGCCGATTCCAAAGTGGCATACCTCTTAAGACTTCTGATTCGATTCTCTAAAAATCTGCATTCAAATTTTTCAATTTAACGTTGATCAAATTTTTGACCCATTTTCATGTCAGTTATTTCTAGTTTTCCGATGACTTGTAAAAGAGTGACCCAAAATTGGACTTCGAGAGTCCATAACTTTACCAAGCTTAAGCCGATTCCAAAGTGGCATACCTCTAAAGACTTCTGATTCGATTCTCTAAAAATCTGCATTCAAATTTTTCAATTTAACTTTGATCAAATTTTTCACCCATTTTCATGTCAGTTATTTCTAATTTGACTTGTTTAACTTTGACCCAAAATTGGACTTCGAGAGTCCATAACTTTACCAAGCTTAAGCCGATTCCAAAGTGGCATACCTCTAAAGACTTCTGATTCGATTCTCTAAAAATCTGCATTCAAATTTTTCAATTTAACGTTGATCAAATTTTTGACCCATTTTCATGTCAGTTATTTCTAGTTTTCCGATGACTTGTGTAACAGAGTGACCCAAAATTGGACTTCGAGAGTCCATAACTTTACCAAACTTAAGCCGATTCCAAAGTGGCATACCTCTAAAGACTTCTGATTCGATTCTCTAAAAATCTGCATTCAAATTTTTCAATTTAACGTTGATCAAATTTTTGACCCATTTTCATGTCAGTTATTTCTAGTTTCCGATGACTTGTTTAACAGAGTGACTCAAAATTGGACTTAGAGAGTCCATAACTTTACCAAACTTAAGCCGATTCCAAAGTGGCATACCTCTAAAGACTTCTGATTCGATTCTCTAAAAATCTGCATTCAAATTTTTCAATTTAACGTTGATCAAATTTTTGACCCATTTTCATGTCAGTTATTTCTAGTTTTCCGATGACTTGTAACAGAGTGACCCAAAATTGGACTTAGAGAGTCCATAACTTTACCAAACTTAAGCCGATTCCAAAGTGGCATACCTCTAAAGACTTCTGATTCGATTCTCTAAAAATCTGCATTAAAATTTTTCAATTTGACGTTAATCAAATTTTTGACCCATTTTCATGTCAGTTATTTCTAATTTGACTTGTTTAACGTTGACCCAAAATTGGATTTCGAGAGTCCATAACTTTACCAAACTTAAGCCGATTCCAAAGTGGCATACCTCTTAAGACTTCTGATTCGATTCTCTAAAAATCTGCATTCAAATTTTTCAATTTAACGTTGATCAAATTTTTGACCCATTTTCATGTCAGTTATTTCTAGTTTTCCGATGACTTGTAAAAGAGTGACCCAAAATTGGACTTCGAGAGTCCATAACTTTACCAAACTTAAGCCGATTCCAAAGTGGCATACCTCTAAAGACTTCTGATTCGATTCTCTAAAAATCTGCATTCAAATTTTTCAATTTAACGTTGATCAAATTTTTGACCCATTTTCATGTCAGTTATTTCTAATTTCGAGACTTGTTTAACATAGTGACCCAAAATTGGACTTCGAGAGTCCATAACTTTACCAAACTTAAGCCGATTCCAAAGTGGCATACCTCTAAAGACTTCTGATTCGATTCTCTAAAAATCTGCATTCAAATTTTTCAATTTGACGTTAATCAAATTTTTGACCCATTTTCATGTCAGTTATTTCTAATTTGACTTGTTTAACGTTGACCCAAAATTGGATTTCGAGAGTCCATAACTTTACCAAACTTAAGCCGATTCCAAAGTGGCATACCTCTTAAGACTTCTGATTCGATTCTCTAAAAATCTGCATTCAAATTTTTCAATTTAACGTTGATCAAATTTTTGACCCATTTTCATGTCAGTTATTTCTAGTTTTCCGATGACTTGTAAAAGAGTGACCCAAAATTGGACTTCGAGAGTCCATAACTTTACCAAACTTAAGCCGATTCCAAAGTGGCATACCTCTAAAGACTTCTGATTCGATTCTCTAAAAATCTGCATTCAAATTTTTCAATTTAACTTTGATCAAATTTTTGACCCATTTTCATGTCAGTTATTTCTAGTTTTCCGATGACTTGTAAAAGAGTGACCCAAAATTGGACTTCGAGAGTCCATAACTTTACCAAGCTTAAGCCGATTCCAAAGTGGCATACCTCTAAAGACTTCTGATTCGATTCTCTAAAAATCTGCATTCAAATTTTTCAATTTAACTTTGATCAAATTTTTCACCCATTTTCATGTCAGTTATTTCTAATTTGACTTGTTTAACGTTGACCCAAAATTGGACTTAGAGAGTCCATAACTTTACCAAGCTTAATCCGATTCCAAAGTTGCATACCTCTAAAGACTTCTGATTCGATTCTCTAAAATCTGCATTCAAATTTTTCAATTTAACGTTGATCAAATTTTTGACCCATTTTCATGTCAGTTATTTCTAGTTTTCCGATGATTTGTAAAAGAGTGACACAAAATTGGACTTAGAGAGTCCATAACTTTACCAAACTTAAGCCGATTCCAAAGTGGCATACCTCTTAAGACTTCTGATTCGATTCTCTAAAAATCTGCATTCAAATTTTTCAATTTAACGTTGATCAAATTTTTGACCCATTTTCATGTCAGTTATTTCTAGTTTTCCGATGACTTGTAACAGAGTGACTCAAAATTGGACTTAGAGAGTCCATAACTTTACCAAACTTAAGCCGATTCCAAAGTGGCATACCTCTAAAGATTTCTGATTCGATTCTCTAAAAATCTGCATTAAAATTTTTCAATTTGACGTTAATCAAATTTTTGACCCATTTTCATGTCAGTTATTTCTAATTTGACTTGTTTAACGTTGACCCAAAATTGGATTTCGAGAGTCCATAACTTTACCAAACTTAAGCCGATTCCAAAGTGGCATACCTCTTAAGACTTCTGATTCGATTCTCTAAAAATCTGCATTCAAATTTTTCAATTTAACGTTGATCAAATTTTTGACCCATTTTCATGTCAGTTATTTCTAGTTTTCCGATGACTTGTAAAAGAGTGACCCAAAATTGGACTTCGAGAGTCCATAACTTTACCAAGCTTAAGCCGATTCCAAAGTTGCATACCTCTAAAGACTTCTGATTCGATTTTCTAAAAATCTGCATTCAAATTTTTCAATTTAACTTTGATCAAATTTTTCACCCATTTTCATGTCAGTTATTTCTAATTTGACTTGTTTAACTTTGACCCAAAATTGAACTTCGAGAGTCTATAACTTTACCAAGCTTAAGCCGATTCCAAAGTGGCATACCTCTAAAGACTTCTGATTCGATTCTCTAAAAATCTGCATTCAAATTTTTTAATTTAACTTTGATCAAATTTTTGACCCATTTTCATGTCAGTTATTTCTAAATTTGACGTTGACAAAATTGTTTGGATTTCGGAGCCTTAAACTTAAGCCGATTCCAAAGTGGCATACCTCTAAAGACTTCTGATTCGATTCTCTAAAAATCTGCATTCAAATTTTTCAATTTAACGTTGATCAAATTTTTGACCCATTTTCATGTCAGTTATTTCTAGTTTTCCGATGACTTGTAAAAGAGTGACCCAAAATTGGACTTAGAGAGTCCATAACTTTACCAAACTTAAGCCGATTCCAAAGTGGCATACCTCTAAAGACTTCTGATTCGATTCTCTAAAAATCTGCATTCAAATTTTTCAATTTAACGTTGATCAAATTTTTGACCCATTTTCATGTCAGTTATTTCTAGTTTCGATGACTTGTTTAACAGTGACCCAAAATTGGACTTCGAGAGTCCATAACTTTACCAAGCTTAAGCCGATTCCAAAGTGGCATACCTCTAAAGACTTCTGATTCGATTCTCTAAAAATCTGCATTCAAATTTTTCAATTTAACGTTGATCAAATTTTTGACCCATTTTCATGTCAGTTATTTCTAGTTTTCCGATGATTTGTAAAAGAGTGACACAAAATTGGACTTAGAGAGTCCATAACTTTACCAAACTTAAGCCGATTCCAAAGTGGCATACCTCTTAAGACTTCTGATTCGATTCTCTAAAAATCTGCATTCAAATTTTTCCATTTAACGTTGATAAAATTTCTGACCCATTTTCATGACAGTTATTTCTAGTTTTCCGATGACTTGTAACAGAGTGACTCAAAATTGGACTTAGAGAGTCCATAACTTTACCAAACTTAAGCCGATTCCAAAGTGGCATACCTCTTAAGACTTCTGATTCGATTCTCTAAAAATCTGCATTAAAATTTTTCAATTTGACGTTAATCAAATTTTTGACCCATTTTCATGTCAGTTATTTCTAATTTGACTTGTTTAACGTTGACCCAAAATTGGATTTCGAGAGTCCATAACTTTACCAAACTTAAGCCGATTCCAAAGTGGCATACCTCTAAAGACTTCTGATTCGATTCTCTAAAAATCTGCATTCAAATTTTTCAATTTAACGTTGATCAAATTTTACCATTTTCATGTCAGTTATTTCTAGTTTTTCGATGACTTGTA